>OX424570.1:4831736-5263736 GCA_949152475.1 Terebella lapidaria | reverse complement strand
CCGTTTGGACTTTGGTTTATAGTCAGGAGGAAATTTCACACAGGGTGGAAACGTAGTACAGACTTTTTCTGTCGATTGATATGGCTTCATGATGGTCTAAGACAACCTTTTTCAGAGGGTGTGTAAAATTTTCTCCTGGGCTAACTTTTTTATGGCCTTTTTCAAAATGGCCGACATCGAAAATTTGGTATTTTAGGAAAAAAATGAAATTATCCTCCTGGCATGATGCTTTTGGTCTATCAAGGTGACATTTAGTTATATGGAGATATATTCTTCATAACAATACTAATAATACCGATTCAAACGCCCCGAAAATGGAAAAAAAATCCAAGATGGCCGCCAAATTCTCGCCATTTTTACACAAATCCTCATAACTTTCTGCCATATTGAGATAGGAAGCCAATTTTGGTGTCTAACCCTGGGTTTTGGGGTATGAGGATTTCAAATATATAACCAGTTTTGTGATTGGATGGTTTGAAGCTGCTCAGAATCCAAGATGGCTGCCAAATTTTAGCCCGATTTCGCAAATAAGCACCAATGACCGTCATATATATCAATAGCAAGCCAACTCTGGTGGCCAGTCCTGGGCTTTGGGGTATGAGGGTGCTACCTGAAGAAATGCTCTTGTGTGTAGATGGTGACTGGCCAGTTTAGAGGTGTTCAAAGGCGGAGATAACATTAATTAATGTGAAAAATGTAAAAGAACCCTTCTAATATCACCCACTCGCACAAAATCAACAGAATCAACCACTATCAGACAGAGACAAAAAAATTCTGAGCCAACTCTTCGGGAGGTCTGTTGGTGATAAGGCACGGGCATTGATACCAAATTGGTCATTGTCAAATCTAACACACACATTGTGGTTGGCGTAGAGGTTTGGATCCTTCGATGATCCTCAAGACCGTTCCCATGACGCCACTCACCAGACCATCCTCTACATTGGGATTGGTCATCATAGTCACCATGGAGCCCTCACAGAGTGTAACTCCAGCAGAAAGGTTGCATTCAATGGGTGCATCTATTCTCGATAACATTCACAGCCACAATCTTCAATTTCTGTTTGTTCAAAGAATCAGTCATCTTTACATTGTGTGCAGCAGCAACTTTTTGGAAAGGAAACATATAAAGTACATCTGATTGGATCTGTGATCCTTGAGCATCTCCTGATTTTCAGAGCTCTATGATTCAATATCTCCGAAAACGATTTGTCATTTTTTTGTCATTATGTCGGTCAAAGTAGTAACCTTGAAGTCGCCCCAAGGCTCTGCAAGGGCAACTGGGTCTCAGTATTTGTCCTCTTACATGCGGCAGTGGATAAAATCACTGACTTCCAGAACCATGAAGAACTCTTGTTTCTCTTGAGCTGATCCAGACGACCTCTGATGACTTTCAGCATGCCTTTGCAGAAATCTCATCAATGATTATCAGCTCGAGGTTTTAATACCTAACCTTTAGGGGCAGTGATGAGCTCTTCAGTGAGTGGTATGTACTTCTGTCCCACATCATTTTGCATGGAAGCATGGTTCCGCCACTGATGGTAAATGCTGCTTTGCCAGTTGGAGCCACACATCAGAGCGTTGATGATATAAAACTTTCCTTTACCAATATATTGAAGGTCCTCAAACAATTTCCATTCATCTTATCGATGCACCACTAGCGAGTATGAATGGAGACTTTCCCTTGCATATTGTTCATGCACTGCATGGGAACTTGAGCCTGGTTCTATGGGATTGCCAAGATGCTGTGTTCTACTGACAACTGAGCCCATCTTGGTGTTGGAGACTGATGTCCTCGAGGTAAGCGTCATCTAGGTTGGTTTTTGTTTCCAAGCATCCAGCCGCCACTTTCTGGGGCAATGTGTGCCAAGGCATCTTCTGCAAAATGATTTTCTCTGATCTCTTCATGGCTACTTAAACCTCTTTGATATTATTTCCAAATAGCGCTTGCTTTTCTCTGATAATGTTGCTGATGCTTGTCCTTTTGCCATAGTAGGAAATGCTCCCACTCATTCAAATCCATTTCAAAGTGGTGAAGATAAAGAACCATGAGATTATGATAATGTTTATCACTGTCCCTTCAGATGTGCAAGCTTTACTGGGAGATTTCCATCTTGAAATCTATCCTATATTCCCAGCCAACTTCAATGAAGCGTATGGAACATTGGACCGGTTGTCATTGTTATGGGTAGAATTTTCTTCAGATGGCTCATAATCTCTATCTGGTTTACTATCAACCTTGAAGAGGGATACAATTTCAACCAGGCAGGTCTTTGAGAATATCTACAGGAGGGCCTGCATGGTACATGTACATGTACCTGTCTAGTATAGATGTACAGTGTACATGTAGCCACACGTCTTCAATGCCTGGATCTCAGTGGAAGTGTCAGTCTGGTACTTGTCGGATCTGCAAGTATCCAAACAACATCCCGACTACAGTTTTTGAGAGGTGTGCCTGTGGCCTTGTAAATAGCCTCCGTGACACTCATCTCCCTGTTGGTCAGGTATGTTTTGCCGAGTCATTGTAGCTTATCGTCTGTCTTATCCCAGCATAATGTGCTCTGCATGGTTCTTCATGGAGGAGCTGACCATCTTCACTCTGCTTCTTACTGCAATAATATGACACAATATATCGAATGCAGGCGTATGCATCAACAACATATTGTGTAGTCAAAATTGGGATTCCAGGCTTTCAAAGGGTTTTGATTTGTACTGACTTACCCATCAGTCTTTGTGTTTATGTTTATGTACAACCATTTTCGTGGAGGCTATAATGTTCCAGGCTTGTTCTTCAGCAGCATTTTTTCACTCATCTGGATCAGTGTCTGCTGGGATGGCACATGAAGGTCTGACAAGAAGGTGGACGGGATAACCTGAACCTGTAGGTCCTGTTACCCTTCTTGCATGACCTTGTATAATTCTTGGAATGAAGCTGAACATCATTTATAATGTCATGTAACTTGCTGTATCTCGTCTAATCAACATCTTCTGTGTTGATATATTTGTTAATAACGTCAAAAACTTCCTCATTAAGTTATATGTCTAGCTTAGGACTAAGGGAAGGCAGTGAATGTAAGTACCAATGTGAGGGCAAATTCCTTGTAGAAACTCAATTGAAACAAAGTAGTCACAGACTTTGCCAATTTGATTTGATGGTGAAGTGATAATCAATTTCAAGGAGTTTTTTTACTATCTGATCAAACATTCTGGCAGCTGTTATATGGTTTTAAATGCCTTATATAATATACTTGGTATTGATAAGCCGAATATAATATACTTGGGTTGCTCGGAAAAAAAAATATTCCTGGTAGTGGTACTGTTTATTTTGAAGTTCGAGTGAGTATTATTAAACAGGTTTTGATTGCATGTGTTTCATTAATTAGTCCTTATCTCGGCTTTTGGACAATCGGATAGCTTGAAACTGGCCAATCACCATCTACACATCAAAGTATTTCTTCAGGTAGCACCCTCATGCCCCAAACCCCAGGACTGGCCACCAAAATTGCCTTCTTATTTTGAATATGTGACGGTTATTAGTGCTTATTTGTGAAATCGAGCTATAATTTGGCAGCCATCTTGGATTCTGAGCACCTTCGAACCATCCAATCACGAAACTGGTTATTTAGTTGGAATCCTCATACCCAAAAACCCAGGGTTAGACACCTCAATTGGCTTCCTATCTCAATTTGGCAGGAAGTAATGATTATTTGTGTAAAAACGGCGAGAATTTGGCAGCCATCTTGGATTTTTTTTATCATTTTTGGGGGTCTGAATCGGTATTATTAGAATTGTTAGGAAGAATATATTTCAATATAACTGATATGTATCATATTAGACCGAAAGCATCATGAAAGGAGGATAATTTTGATTTTTTCCTATAATACCAAATTTTCGGTGGCGGTTATTTTGAAAAAGGCCATAAAAAAGTTAAATTTTACACACCCTCTGAAAAAGGTTGTCATAGACCACTATGAAGCCATATCAATCGATAGAAAAGTCTGTACTACATTTCCACCCTGAGTGCTATATGTTCAATAGACGTGGAATCAATACCCAGTATTAAGTATTCCGAGCAAACAAAACAGGGTCCATTATCCAATCTCATAGTCCGGGGACAGAAAGTCATATCAGGCATACGAAGTGAGAGAAAACAAAAATGACAGGGAAACTCATGAACCCCCGTAAATGGCCATTAGGAGGTGAAATCAGGTGTTCCGGAAAGAGTGAGCATTTCCTGCCCCACTAGTGGCACCCGTATATATGCATGTGCATGTGCAATATGCATGTGCAATATACATGTGCAATATGCATGTGTGAATGAGGACGTAGAGTTCAATATTCCTCCTGACTATTATGGAATATTATATGTAAAGTTTTAACGTCGTCCGCTATCCAGGATCTTCGAGGATAGTCCTCTCCCATCCGGGTCACGGCGGACGCACGCCCACTATCCTCCGATCCTCGCGGATAGTCCGCTCACCGAGGGTCACTGCGGGCGCAGTGTCTAATTTATCATCAGAACGTTAACCCAGTAGCAGCCTGCCCAGCAAGCCCACACATGCGGACACCCCTCAGATACAGGATCACCACGGGGGTTGGAACCTCGGACAGCCCGACGGTCCGCACGAGCCTGTGTTGCACCATCCCAGGTGGGAGACCGATGATCCAGAGGGCGTGCACCCCCGAGTCATCAAGATCTTCCCCACCTGGGCCCCTATTGAATTTGTCCCCAGGGGCCCACGAGAGCCTTAGCCACAGAGCGAGGACGTAGAGGTCAGGCCGAGCCCTCTGTCGTTCTCTCACCTTGTTCAGCTCCGAGACAACTTCACTGAACAAAACGGCTCCAGAATATTTATAGTCCCTGAAGCACGAGAAACGAGGGAAATGACGTAAGGCCATTATTACAGCATACTGAGCGAGAGTGTTGGGAGGGCGTTGCTAAACAGTGCGCACTTCGAACAGAAACCACAGAGTGAGGACGTAGAGTTCATGGCCGAGCCCTCCGTTGTTCAGCTCTGAGACAACTTCACTGAACAAAACGGCTCCAGAATATTTATAGTCCCTGAAGCACGAGAAACAAGGGAAATGACGTAAGACCATTGTTACAGCATACTGGGTGAGAGAGTTGGAGGGCGTTGCTAAGCAGCGCGTGCTTCGAATAGAAGCGTCCAAAACAAAGGCCGAGAAACAAGCGTATCTAGAAAGAATCACCTGCCGCGATCTTTGGGCAAAATCGCCACATATATTTTGAAATGACATGGTGAAATATAACCAGATTGTTGGACATTTTCTAAAATCATTGTCACTGAAGTGTTCAACCCACTGCTGGATCTTGAAACTAGCCTAAATGACTGTGGATATGTTACTAGAGTATTTGAATAATAATTTATATTTGAATAATAAAATATGCTATTAACTTTTCATCAAATATATTATGAGGATACTGGTATTAGTTCATCATGTCGTCAATCACCTCACAAGCTTGAACTTTTGAGTAGGTCTAATTGTAGGCCTAGCCTACTCATTGGGTCTACTACACAAATTATTTTCATTTTGTTTAAATGATTTGTTGTAAGGAATATCCCAGAACGTTGATAAGTACTGGAACATACACTGCTGAAACTGAAAGAAAGTGCAAAAACGACCAAAAAAAAACCTCTTATACATTTTTTCGTTATTTTTTTCGTTTTGAAAATGTCCTGGCCAGAACATCTTCACACGTGTTGCTTCACTCAAATTCCAGTCGTGACCAATCATATTCCATTCATTATACCCCGTTCTCACCTATACGAATTTCTATGCGAGTGCCATCACTCCCCGCACACTGCTAAAGAGCTGGATATGCATGTGTGAAAATATATAGTACATATGTGTGAGTAAATCAGGCCAGAACACAATTAAGTGTAGCACACAGGTGATCCGATATAGTAACTTATCAGAACGATCGAGTTACATTGAGAATAGAGGGAAATTTCACACGGGTATATAATAATAATAATAATAATAATAATAATAACAATATCGATAGGGGTATGTCCGACTTTGGTCGTACTTACCCCATGGGGTAAGTGCGACTCGCATTTACTTGTTAAACCATAGTTTAATAAGGAAAAGCCAGTAATCTATTTTAGCTTCACGCCCTCCCAAACCCCTGCCACCAACCCTACTAGGACACCCAGGCCCATAGGAATGAATCCAGATACATTTGTGGTGTTACTAAGATGGCATGACATACCCCATTTATGGGTAATTATATTGTAATAATAATATTAATGATAATAATAATAGTAATAATAATAATAATATTAATAATAATATCGTCATAATCGTGGGACTGGCAAAACACGATATGAACCGAACATGTTTTGTGACCTTGACATACAGAAGTCGACTGCATGATTTTTGTCGTGAATGTCAAACGACGACGCCGGAGCATTGACGCCAGTCTCGCTGGCAGACGTGAAGCTTCAATTAACTGAGATATGGCCGGGACTTCTGTCAGCTTGGACGTGCGATTTATCGACTTTATTGTCTAGTGACAAGATAGATCTGCTAATTGTGAAGTTCGCTTATTGTATAGAAACAATGTATGCTGTCCACAGCATGAATCATAGCTTAGATTTACAGCAGCATGTGGTGTGTTGGTTGTCAAATATGAGCGATAACATTTCGTGCAGTTTATCGAGTGTTGTATCACATAAAAGTCATATTCTTGTGATAATGAACGTTTCATTTAATACATTTGTCGAGACGTCATATGCAGGTGTTGCATTGTGTGAATATATTTTGAGCTATAGGCTATAGGTGTGTATGATTTTTTGCATCAATATAATTATATTCCTCAATCTGTAAATTGGTGATTGAAATAACATGTAGAGACGTGGAAATTGGTACCAAATTATTGCATGCACACTTTTATATCTCCGTCATATTCTGAATCAAAACTGGTTTTGAGTTCTGGGTATTAAGGTTCAATGACACATAACTAAAATTGCAGGGGCGGATCCAGGATTTTTGAATAGGGGGGGGGGTGCCCTTCTTAAATGTACGTAATCTTGAAATAGTGTGAGCGAGCGAAGCCTTATGCGGTCTGGGGGGGGGAGGGATGGGCGCCGTAAGCCCGTCGAGAAATTTTCGAAATTAGTGTCTCTGAAATGGTTTCTAAGGTGTATTTACAACTGTACCTTGTGAAATCACTAAGTAGATTTTCACTTTAGGAGTCTTCGCAGGGGCGGGTATATGATTTTGGGAAGGGGGGGGGGGGGGCAAAATTTTTGATCGGCAGAGCAGCGAGCGAAGCGAGCCCATGAGCGGGCCCCAGACGCTGAAGGTTTATGCATCCCAAATGGTGTGTTCTAGGGCTCTCCTTGGACCAATTTCATGGCCTTGGAGAGTTTATGAATGCCTGATCTGGGGTAGATCAACGGTTCTGAAGGAGGGCCAACATATGGAATATTGCGAAGCGAGTTGGCGAAGGCCGAGGGTCTGAGGCCCGCTTAAGGGCCCCAGAAGCTAAAAGGATGTGCATGCCCAGTGGTGTTTTTTATAGGTTTCTTTTGATCCATTCCCCAATCCCCTAAGAGTTTTTGCATGGCTAATTCGGGAGCAGATCTGGTATTTGAGGGAAGGCCCATTTGTGAAATGTTACTAAGAGAGGGGAAGCAAGACCCTGTCGGCCGGGGGTCTGGGGCCCGCTCAAGGGCCGCAGACGCTGAAGGTTTATGCATCCCCAATGATGTGTTCTTGGTCTCTCCTTGGTCTAATATCCAGGGTTCTGTTGGAAGGCCAAGATATGAAATGTCATGAAGCGAGGTGGTGAAGACCAAGGGTCTGGGACCCGCTTGAGGGCTGCAGAAGCTGAAGGGATATGCAGTGGTGTATTTATAGGTTTCCTTTGGTCCATTTCCCATCCCCTAAAGAATGTGTTGCATGGCTGAATCAGGTAAATCTAAATGTAGGATTTTGAGGAAAGCCTAGTTCTGAAATGTTGTTAAACAATTTGAAGCAAGCCCTTGTCGGCCGGGGGTCTGGGGCCCACTGAAGGGCTCCAGAAGCTGGTGGTATTTGCGTGCCTAATACAGCATCCCAGAGCTCTCCTGGGTCTAAATATCAAGTATTACAAAATACCCATAAATGCATGATCACTGCAGTTGAAACAAAATATGACATAAAATATTACTTGGTTTTTGACCCCATCAAAGGATTAAGTGCTTTGGCCATTCAATGCTCTCAAATCATTTATAGAAGGTGAAGGGCATGAAGTGCTTTCACTAAGAACAGATGGGTAGGCTATAGAGTGAATACCCTGCACACGACTTGGGGCCCCAGAAGTTAACGCTAATTCCGGGTGTAAATTCATCTTGAAAAAAACTTCCTCCCCTCTCTTTTTCCCCTTTTCCTTCTGTTTTTTCTTTCTTTTTTTTTTGAGGGGAGGGGGGGGGGGGGGGGCAAGGGGACCCCGCCCCTGCTGTGTTTGTTGTGAATGGAGGATACATCACTGACTAGCGAGTGAAGCCTTATGCGGTCTGGGGGTTCGGGGGTGCCGTACGCCCCTGAGATATTTTTTTTAATTTAGTGTCTCTGAGATGGTTTCTAAGGTGTATTTACAACTGTACCTTGTGAAATCACTAAGTAGATTTTCACTTTAGGAGTCTGTTTTTGTTGTGAATGGAGGATACATCACTGACTAGCGAGTGAAGCCTTATACGGTCTGGGGGTTCGGGGGCGCCGTACGCCCCCCCCAGATATTTTTTTAATTTAGTGTCTCTGAGATGGTTTCTAAGGTGTATTTACTGTACCTTGTGAAATCAATAAGTAGAATTTTACTTTAGAAGTCTGCTTAGTTCTGTTGTAAATGAAGGATAGATTTTAAAAGAAAGGAAGATCTAATAGTCCTACCATTCTAAGGCTGTTCTAAGGTTCTTATGCACCAGACATGGTGATGGTCAATCGTTTAATAATAAAGATAAGATATAATTATCTTCCAAGTTATTCCGACATCCAGAATTATATCCAGAGTTATAAAGAACCCTGTCTGTAACAAATAAATAAAATAAAAAATATCCCCTGTGTATATTCAATGACAGTTTCAGTATGAAGTCAAGTGTGTCGGACTAGATTTATTATTGGAGGGGTGGGGGGTGGCAAGCTGGTTAGAGGAGTCAAGCGACCGATCGAAGTAAGGTGGATAGGTGGTAGCGTGGGGTCTTGGGCCCGCTGAAGGGCCCCAGAAGCCAAAGCTTTTTTCATGTTCTGTGGTTGATTCTGAGCTCTCTCTGGCTCTGATTGAGTATTTTTTCATTCCACCCATGCATGTAAATATTGCTGGTATTTAAATTTATTTATCCCAAAACTACTCATTGTCACTTTGCATGTCATATAACTTGAAGAACTCATGATTAATGACACTCAATTGCATAATTATTGACCAACGAATGTTAGGCCTATGTAACGCTGTATTGAGTATTTTTCATTCCACACATGCATGTAAATATTGCTGGTATTTAAATTCATTTATCCCAAAACTACTCATTGTCACTTTCTATCATATGTCATATAACTTGAAGAACTCACGATTAATGACACTCAATAGCTTAATTATTGACCACCGAATGTTAGGCCTATGTAACGCTGTAATGCACCTTAACATATTTCCCAGTCACAGATTTTTTTGTTGAAAACATATTGTGGGGCTCTACCCCCCTCCCTCCGTTCCATTGTGGGGCTCTACCCCCCTCCCTCCGTTCCCCCCCCCCCGTTCAAAAATATCAAACGAGGAAAATTATACTCAAATTGCGTTACATAGGTGCATACCCACATTTTCTATAGCTTTTTGCTCTCTCTTTTTTCTTTTCTTCTTGCTCTCTCTCTCTTTTCTTTTTCTCTTTTTTTCACGGCCCAATAGGGGGGGGGGGGTGCGCGCCGGGTGCACCCCCCCCCCCTGAATCCGCCAGTGAATTGTGGGCCCTACGCATACTTCTAAAACCCTTGAACCTTAGCCAGCTAGTCAATGGTCAATTTACTAGTTGTGCAAAGTAAAATGTGTGTTTCATTTCAAGTATATACGCGTGGAGTGAATTTCCGTAATTAGGAGGGAAATTGGGCTGAGCCGTGTCTGGGTGTCCGAGTAATTGCAAACATTGTGTGAAGAATCCCTGGGGCCGATGTGCTGAGGCTGGGAAGTGTTATTAGTGTGGCATTTGGAAGGAAAATTAAATCTAGAGTCAAGTTCGAACATTCACCACAACAGTAAACTCACTGTCACTTGTTGTTTGAATAGTCATTGCAATCCTATCGGTTCACACAATGTTTTTCAGAATGTGATTTCGTTTACTTCGTTTTCTTTGCAATGCTGAATACACCTAGCGTTGGAATCAAGCGACAATTTCTACCAAATTTCAGAATTCTGTCGTGCACATCTAAAAACTAGGCAATTTATCAGAATGTTATATTTCAGCAGAAAAATCAGGAATCTCAGCATGTTGTGGTATTTGGTCGTGTTAACATTCACCAGAAATGGGAGTAGGCCTATACTCTGATTTTTTTTAATCCGTTTACACTGTTTTCAGTTGATATTTTGACAATGCTAAATTGTATCGTATTATAACTTGGCGTACTTCATCTGATATTTCATAGTTCTATCTAAAAAAAATGGAAAAGGTTGGCAATCTACTTATCCTTTAATTTCTGAGTCCGCGCACAATTTGGTGAGTTTGCTCGCTTCTGTAGCAGTAAAATTTTCGAAATCAACATGTTTGTGTAGAATACACCCCAATGTGCCTCATGGACCAAAATTACAACAACACTTTGAATCCTGATAAACTGGACGAAATCCTCGAAAATGCTCCGATTTTTGAGATCCCGTTTTGAACTGAAATTTAATGTTGAGAGTCCATGTGTCTGCACGCAAAAAAGTTGGTTTTACGTAGAGCGACCTTTCTTGCTATAAAACATTGGACTATATCGTCAAGTGACACATCGACATTGGGGTGTTATTAATCTGTAGATAATTCTCAGGATAACACGATATCTCGACTAATCAGGGCCGGAGTTGTGTCCCGTGATTCGATGTGAGAGTGATGGTTGACTGTGAATGTCAAGGCACAATTCTGGCGTGATGTGTTATATCAATTCCCACATGGTCTGTGTAACTGCGGGGTGTGAGTCTGTGGACAAGTTGACCGGATACATTAGGACTCGACTGATGATACAGTATTCCTTGTCGCAATTATTTTCCTCACCACTGTACAGCTAATCATAATTGTCAAAGTGAGTAGTTTCGATCTTGTCGGGAGAATAAGATACACATTTTAAAAGATCAACTTCAGCAAGTTATATTAAAGAAGAAGAAGAAAAAAACATGCAGCATTCAACTAACGATATGGAAAGCATACAGAGAGTTTCAAGCATAAATAGGATTAGGGCCACCAAACTAAAAGTTTTTTTTCTATTTGTCGACTTACGTAACTCGATAAATCGACTTACGTAACTCGATAAATCGACTTACGTATCTCGATAAATCGACTTACATATCTCGATAAATCGACTTACGTATCTCGATAAATCGACTTATGACTCAGACATTTAAAGTACAAGTAAAATGAAATACATCGACCGTAATATAGGCAAGCCATATACCACTTCATTGGTTACCTTGGAAACGATAGGATAAAGAATATATACTGATTACTCATATTGAAAATTATATGGCGTTTAACAGTCATTACACTGATCACTGAAATAATACCAAGCTATCCAATTGAAGAAGCCGTTCCAGATAACGTTACGAATATACATCATTCCATGTTTACTAGCTAAATAATTTAAAAAAGAAAACAATTATACCAATTTCATTCATGAATATATTGCATCCTTTGAAGAGATATGATATAATAACTTCAGTATAGTTTTTATTTCGGTAGTTTGTTCTGACGATATTTAACGTCATAATGGTCGATCATATAAGCCTACTCAATATAGTGTCCAATATAAATAATGTGACTCTAAGCATATTTCCATATTTCCAGTTTACTTGAACTTTAAATGCTTAAGACATAAGTCGATTTATCGAGATAACTAACTCGATTTATCGAGATAAATAAGTCGATTTATCGAGATAAATAAGTCGATTTATCGAGATAATATCTCGATTTATCGAGATAATAAGTCGATATATCGAGATAATATCTCGATTTATCGAGATAGTAAGTCGATATATCGAGTTACGTAAGTCGACAAATAGAAAAAAAAACTTTTAGTTTGGTGGCCCTAATCCTCTTCCGTACTCTCACGCCCAATTGAAGTTATTCATGAAGATAATGCGGGTTGAGGAATAAGGTATATTATTCATCAGTTCGGCATCAATGTCCATTGTAGTGTTGCGTCGTCCAGTGATAGAGTTTCGCTGGACCACTGCTCATTGATATTGTAGCGCTGTACAAAAGGGTAATATTTCCGTAAAGCACTGCAGTTGACAAAGTGCTGTTTACCGATATAGTTCTCTGTTTTATGAGAGTATCCTCTCGAGGCACAAAACTTATGTCCGAAACGGTCGGCAATGATTCGTTCATAACGCTTTGGGACTGGAAGCCACATGTTCCAGAAAGGTCGTCTCACGAGAGGAAAAACGTCTGATATGTTCAGGTTGAAGTGGAAGGATTTGTCTGTGTCCACCAGGGTTTTATTGATTTCCTTGTAGAAGAATATGTCTATGAAAGGAAAGTGCCAAGGTATATTGTGCCTGACTTTTGCAGAATCCTCTGACCACAACTTCCATCTGTCCTGGGTTTTGAAATGTCGGTGTGGTGGCTTAAGACATCTGTCGAACGCATGACTGATCGCAGCTTTTTGCGTCTGATCCATGACTACATCAAAATCGTCGTCCCATGGAATCACGCCATGGTGCCGATATGAACCCAACAGCGAGCCATAGAAAATGAAGTACGTGAGATTGTACTGTGTAGTGATATCATCAAACACGAGGAGTAATTCCATCAAGGTGACTTGCTGAGACTCGTTCAGGGCCGGCTGGAAATAATGGTACAAGGTGTGGTTCAGTCTCACTGTTGAAATGTTGTCGAGTTCCTGTGTATTCTTACCCTGCCACACTCTAGAGTTAGGTGACAGTAGACACGAGTCTACGTGAGACCCATGAACCTGTGTGCAAGTTTTGTTATGTGCGTCCCACAGACGTAACCCTGGTGTGGGGGATGTTACTGTTGTACCGGGTGCCCATGGTGTTTCTGATATCTTTGTTGTCTCTGATCTTCCTGATGTCTCTGATGTGCCCGGTGCCTCTGTTGGCCCCGATGTCTCTGTCGGCCCCGATGTCTGTGTCGGCCCCGATGTCTCTGATGTGCCCGGTGCCTCTATCGGCCCCAATGTCTCTGTCGGCCCCGATGTCTGTGATGTGCCCGGTGCCTCTGTCGGCCCCGATGTCACTGATGTGCCCGGTGCCTCTGTCGGCCCCGATGTCTGTGATGTGCCCGGTGCCTCTGTCGGCCCCGATGTCTGTGGTGTGCCCGGTGCCTCTGTCGGCCCCGATGTCTCTGATGTGCCCGGTGCCTCTATCAGCCCCGATGTCTCTGTCAGCCCCGATTTCTCTGATGTGCCCGGTGCCTCTATCGGCCCCAATGTCTCTGTCGGCCCCGATGTCTCTGATGTGCCCGGTGCCTCTGTCAGCCCCGATGTCACTGATGTGCCCGGTGCCTCTGTCGGCCCCGATGTCTGTGATGTGCCCGGTGCCTCTGTCGGCCCCGATGTCTGTGATGTGCCCGGTGCCTCTGTCGGCCCCGATGTCTCTGATGTGCCCGGTGCCTCTATCGGCCCCGATGTCTCTGATGTGCCCGGTGCCTCTGTCGGCCCCGATGTCACTGATGTGCCCGGTGCCTCTGTCGGCCCCGATGTCTGTGATGTGCCCGGTGCCTCTGTCGGCCCCGATGTCTCTGATGTGTCTGGTGCCTCTATCGGCCCCGATGTCTCTGTCAGCCCCGATTTCTCTGATGTGCCCGGTGCCTCTGTCGGCCCGAATGTCTCTGTCGGCCCCGATGTCTCTGATATCCCCGGTGCCTCTATCGGCCCCGATGTCTCTGTCAGCCCCGATTTCTCTGATGTGCCCGGTGCCTCTATCGGCCCCAATGTCTCTGTCGGCCCCGATGTCTCTGATGTGCCCGGTGCCTCTGTCAGCCCCGATGTCACTGATGTGCCCGGTGCCTCTGTCGGCCCCGATGTCTGTGATGTGCCCGGTGCCTCTGTCGGCCCCGATGTCTCTGATGTGCCCGGTGCCTCTGTCAGCCCCGATGTCACTGATGTGCCCGGTGCCTCTATCGGCCCCGATGTCTGTGATGTGCCCGGTGCCTCTGTCGGCCCCGATGTCTCTGATGTGCCCGGTGTCTCTATCGGCCCCGATGTCTCTGATGTGCCCGGTGTCTCTATCGGCCCCGATGTCTCTGTCGGCCCCGATGTCTCTGATGTGCCCGGTGCCTCTATCGGCCCCGATGTCTCTGTCGGCCCTGATGTCTTTGTTGTCTCTGTTGGCATTGATGTGCCCGGTGCCTCTATCGGCCTTGATGTCTTTGTTGTCTCTGTTGGCACTGATGTGCCCGGTGCCTCTGTCGGCCCCGATGTCTTTGTTGTCTGTGTTGGCAGTGATGTGCCCGGTGCCTCTGTCTTTGTTGTCTGTGCTGGTTCCGATGTCTCTGCGGTGTTCGATGTCTCTGATGTGCTTGGTGTGTACAGACTGGTCACCGAGCCCCCAGTCCACACGAGTACAGCAGTCAATGTCATATATGAGAAGACAAACACACTCCAGCGGGATATCTTAAGTAATTTGATCGTAGAATATCGCATACTGATCTTGTTACGCTATACTTTGGGTGTGACTTATCCAACAATCAATATAACAGCCAGCAAATTAACGCTTACTCACAGGTGCCATACTGTCGTTATCTGAAATCATTGACATTGATCTTTTGACTTCTACTCGTGCATCAGCTCTTCTTGGTGAAGCATTGGAGTTACTCGGGTAAAGGTGTGCTTATGTGGTTTAATGTGACTCTTATTGAATTGAACTTTGGCAAGTCTGCTTTTCGGAACTATATAATGTTTTTATATTGAATTTACTTATAAGGGCATTTTCAGCACAACAGTATCCAGGTTTCAATACCTAAAAGTATAAGCTTTGCTACTGAAATTTTGCAGAAATATAACGAGCATAATAGGCCTACAGTTTGTATGAGTTGTCTAAGTAATTACGTCAATAATGTTCAAATGAAATGCTATCAATAAAAGATAACATCGACATGTCTTCAAGTAGTCTGATCAATCTATATGATAAATGAAGATTTAGGTCAAGATGACTATTAACTCCACCATACTGATTTAAGTGAATCCCAAGAAATTGTACAGATATTATTTGTTCTGGGGCGGATCCAGGAATTGAGGAGAGGGGGGGGGGGGGGTTGGTTGGGGGTCTTGGGTGGCTCAAGGGCTTCAAAAGCCATACCCTTTTGGAATTGGAAATGATCATAATGTACTCAAACATATTTCGGCATTATTATGTCGGATGTGGGCACAAAGCATTATTAGATCATGATGCCACAAAGCTAATGTTCTGACTCTAACCTGCTGAATCAGCGACAATACCACAAAACTATAGATCTTTCATTTGCAGCTACCATGCACGTGTATTTTAGTACTACTTAACGCCAGCACTGCCTCGACACAAAAGATGGTGGTACCTTACAAATTATGTGGCAATTTTCGTGGCTGTTCATGACCTGCGGTCGGTTGTATTGTATAGGCCTACGTACCATGTTTTAGGAAGTGCCGGATTCAATGGGACCCGTAGGTCCCTATACGACCCTATAGCCGGAGACAATGCTACACGCCATCGCTTGTCCTGACTGGTCGGGTCTTCCCTGTCCATGCATTGACTGACTTCTGTATATCTCCCGTCCGGCGGTCTCCCGCCCATATTCAGTGACTGACTTCTGTATCAACAGGCCCACGGCGCTGCCAGGCTCCGCTATAAAAGGAATGCCGATTCGACCATTTGGCAGCATGTCTTTATCGCCGAGGTTGCGAGAGATTGATCACGACTTGTAGCTTGAGCGGCTGTGTTGTTTGTGATCAGCTTTACTTGGATTCCACAGCGGGCGATAATTCTAACTTATTGACGTAAGTACGAGATCTTTTTTTCTGTACCAATATATCATCTCATAGACCTTCTATATTATGGCAAATCCAGAAATTAACCTAACAAATAAGATGTCCCCAAAACTGATATGCAACTGTTATTTTGATATTTCGTTGATGAAACGAGAAGTAGGCCTGAAGATCATGTGTTTCTACAGCTGAGAGAGTTATCATTGTGACCAGCGGAAATATGTTTAGAATACGGAACACTGTGATTACTGTACCCAATTGGCAATGAATTATACTAATTTCCCCGCAGGCAAGGACTTAGGTTGTGGGAATGATCAAACATGTAACTAATTACGACACTGCAGGTACCAAATGATGAACTCATGGAAAATAACCTTGCCTTATGAAACAATCATTGACTGGATATGTATGGAGTGTTTTTTTTCCCCCAAACTTTGAGTTTTGTATATTGACGCTGTGAGTGTTGCGAGTATCGGAATTTGATAGAAATATTGCCTTATGTCCGTTTATAATATGTGACGATAATCAAATTGATATTTTGAAACTTTTTATTATGAAATGTAAAAAAACAAACGTAAAATTTAGAGATAAATTTGTTATTAATGCGAAATTACCAATATCTATCTGGTAAAGAGATAATTATATCGATCCTGAATATGCAGTGTGATCTTGTGAGTGAAAACAAAAATACTAAGTATTTCATAAAAATCATTTCCTTCTTTATTAAAGCTATGCTCTACCAGAAAAAAAAAAGTAACTGAATTGAATATATTCCCACTTACAGTATTAATATATGTAAATGTGCTGAATTGTGTGTGTTATATTGCATAATGTATGTATTGTGTCGCCTTATGTATCATCTTATCGTCATCATATCAAAGAGTTTAATATAACTCTATTAACTCTATAACACTATTAACTCCACCATACTGATTTAAGTGAATCCCAAGAAATTGTACAGATATTATTTGTTCTGGGGCGGATCCAGGAATTGAGGAGAGGGGGGGGGGGGGGGGTTGGTTGGGGGTCTTGGGTGGCTCAAGGGCTTCAAAAGCCATACCCTTTTGGAATTGGAAATGATCATAATGTACTCAAACATATTTCGGCATTATTATGTCGGATGTGGGCACAAAGCATTATTAGATCATGATGCCACAAAGCTAATGTTCTGACTCTAACCTGCTGAATCAGCGACAATACCACAAAACTATAGATCTTTCATTTGCAGCTACCATGCACGTGTATTTTAGTACTACTTAACGCCAGCACTGCCTCGACACAAAAGATGGTGGTACCTTACAAATTATGTGGCAATTTTCGTGGCTGTTCATGACCTGCGGTCGGTTGTATTGTATAGGCCTACGTACCATGTTTTAGGAAGTGCCGGATTCAATGGGACCCGTAGGTCCCTATACGACCCTATAGCCGGAGACAATGCTACACGCCATCGCTTGTCCTGACTGGTCGGGTCTTCCCTGTCCATGCATTGACTGACTTCTGTATATCTCCCGTCCGGCGGTCTCCCGCCCATATTCAGTGACTGACTTCTGTATCAACAGGCCCACGGCGCTGCCAGGCTCCGCTATAAAAGGAATGCCGATTCGACCATTTGGCAGCATGTCTTTATCGCCGAGGTTGCGAGAGATTGATCACGACTTGTAGCTTGAGCGGCTGTGTTGTTTGTGATCAGCTTTACTTGGATTCCACAGCGGGCGATAATTCTAACTTATTGACGTAAGTACGAGATCTTTTTTTCTGTACCAATATATCATCTCATAGACCTTCTATATTATGGCAAATCCAGAAATTAACCTAACAAATAAGATGTCCCCAAAACTGATATGCAACTGTTATTTTGATATTTCGTTGATGAAACGAGAAGTAGGCCTGAAGATCATGTGTTTCTACAGCTGAGAGAGTTATCATTGTGACCAGCGGAAATATGTTTAGAATACGGAACACTGTGATTACTGTACCCAATTGGCAATGAATTATACTAATTTCCCCGCAGGCAAGGACTTAGGTTGTGGGAATGATCAAACATGTAACTAATTACGACACTGCAGGTACCAAATGATGAACTCATGGAAAATAACCTTGCCTTATGAAACAATCATTGACTGGATATGTATGGAGTGTTTTTTTTCCCCCAAACTTTGAGTTTTGTATATTGACGCTGTGAGTGTTGCGAGTATCGGAATTTGATAGAAATATTGCCTTATGTCCGTTTATAATATGTGACGATAATCAAATTGATATTTTGAAACTTTTTATTATGAAATGTAAAAAAACAAACGTAAAATTTAGAGATAAATTTGTTATTAATGCGAAATTACCAATATCTATCTGGTAAAGAGATAATTATATCGATCCTGAATATGCAGTGTGATCTTGTGAGTGAAAACAAAAATACTAAGTATTTCATAAAAATCATTTCCTTCTTTATTAAAGCTATGCTCTACCAGAAAAAAAAAAGTAACTGAATTGAATATATTCCCACTTACAGTATTAATATATGTAAATGTGCTGAATTGTGTGTGTTATATTGCATAATGTATGTATTGTGTCGCCTTATGTATCATCTTATCGTCATCATATCAAAGAGTTTAATATAACAAGAGGCGGAACTCTCTTATGTTCCTATGTGCAAGCAAGAACAATAGCACTTTCGAGGCGAGGGAGTGGCAAACAATAAGACCTTCGCAGGCGAGGGAGCGGCCTCCTAGCATTGAAGTCTCGAGTTAGAAGTGCTCAGGGACGCATTTTTGTGGGAGTGCGACCTCTCGTTGATATTACACTCACTGATCATATCCTGTAATATGTTGCATACTGTATCGACATAGGGTTAGCTTGTACCTTGTGCAAGTACGCCAAATAAATAAATAAATAAACTGAATGAAATGAAATGAAGAAATATGTGCATGTAAACATACTCACATGCCAAAACATTTTATCCTGTTTTATCTCACTATTTCAGAGGGTATATTGGCCACTGTGTCGATGCTCAGTATCTCGAGCATTCATGTTACAATTTACGTAATTGCTGAGGAGACTACTTCAAGTATTTTCTATGTATCAAAATTATCAATCAGCCGATAGTGAGTGCAAAACCACGCTTCTCGCCCATTTACATTTGCCCATTTACACTTGCCCATTTACACATACAATATGAACAGTTAAGTGGGAATGTTCTCCCCTACGGGTGCCACATGTTAGGTGCCACATGACGGGCGCCACATGGGGGGCAGGAATTGCTCACTCTTTCCGGAACACCCGATTTCACCTCCTTATGACCATACAATGGAGGTTCTTGATGTTCCATACAATTTTCTCGATTTTGCCTGACACAGGACTTTGAGATTGGGTAAAGAACTTGGCTTTGTTCGCTCGGAATTCTTTGTACTTCGGGGCTGGTTCCATGTTTATCTGTCGATTTTGTGGGTGTGTAACTGTGCGTTGTATTGTTCCCTGAAATGGATGAGAGAAATTGCTTACCATAGATAGCATAGTTAATTTATATTTATTTTTCTTGTATGTATACATCAGTGCAGTGCAGTCATCTCAGTAGATAATTGAGCCATTATGTTGTTTCCTGCACCTGTGCCAGGTCCGTGTGTTGTAGCAGTAATTGGATGGTATCAGGCCCTCATAATGTAGCAGCAGTATGAAGGTGCCATGCCCTCGTGTTGTATTAGTAATTGGGTGGTGCCAGGCCCTCGTATTGTAGCAGTAATTGGATGGTGCCATGCCCTCGTATTGTAGCAGTAATTGGATGGAGTAATTGGATGGTGCCATGCCCTCGTATTGTAGCAGTAATTGGCGAGTGCCAGGCCCTCGTGTTGTAGCAGTAATTGGATGGAGTAATTGGATGTTGCCATGCTTTCGTATTGTAGCAGTAATTGGATGGAGTAATTGGATGGTACCATGCCCTCGTATTGTAGCAGTAATTGGGTGGTGCCAGGTCCTTGTATTGTGGCAATAGTTGGGTGGTGTTGTGCCCTCTTTTTGTAGAGGTAATTGGACAGTGGCTGGTTCTCGTGTTGAAGCAGTATTTAGATGGTGCCAGGCCGTCGTGTTATAACCGTAATGGAGTGAT
The DNA here is from genome assembly GCA_949152475.1 of Terebella lapidaria. Taxonomy (NCBI): domain Eukaryota; kingdom Metazoa; phylum Annelida; class Polychaeta; order Terebellida; family Terebellidae; genus Terebella; species Terebella lapidaria. The sequence continues at coordinate 5,243,479 of OX424570.1, read as the reverse complement.
TCCCTGGTTCTTATGTTTCAGTAATTTGTTGGTTCTCTGGGATCTCACAGCAGCAATTGTGAAGTACTGGTTGTCGCCGAGGTCTTTGTGAGACAATGAAAGCTATTTTGAAACTGCTACTTTGGTCCCAAGAGTCTTATTTATGCCTTAAATGTGCGCTCTGTAATTTGCATCTGTAGATTAACGCTTTATTACCGGTGATTTGATCATAGTGTTGCATTGTCAGACAAATTCAGTCCGTTACAGCTAATTGCATGAAAATTATTTTTTATCGATTTGCTGTTCTGGGCACGATTCAACATGTTGATGCTAATAGTCAAACTGTCGAAGATGAGACTTGATTATAGCGCATGCACTGCAAGTAACAACGTTGTATGGAAGCATATACTGGGTTGCTACGGATCATTACTAGCAAACTGGTTTGATATTCTACAACACACGGGCCCACTTATTACGAAAATATATTATTAAATTTTAATGAGGCGAGTTGTTCAGAGAAGGGTCTGTGATCGATGTGCCGACACAGGTGTAGGATCCCCCACGAATCCCCACCCACAGCTTTGGTGGATATTCTTCCCCGGCCAGTGACCACATCACGATGTCAGAAGTACAAAATCAATCCCGGCTGTCAAACCTTCTATACTGACGCGCTGGCGGAGGTCTGTCGCTGTAGAGTTTAGCAGTAATGGGCATCAGCTTGTCTAATGTGCTGCTGTGTCCCTGGACATGTGTTGTGGCCGGCCCCACACCTCCACACACTTGTCGTCGGACACAGTCCAGTCACGCCGGTCACCCCATCTACCCAGCACGCGAGATTTTGAGTTGGAATTGGTTACGTGACAAGTGTTGCTAATTTGTAAGAGAATAACTCATGTTGTTGGTCCCTCAGGTTTTCACTTCTCTTCCCACATAATTTGGCGCCCTGGACTCCGGCTTAATTGGCATGTGCACAAATTAGTCCTCGTGTACGTATACCTGTGATTAGCTGAACAGAGGAAGTCTGATCAGTGCTGAGCTCTTGATATTTTATGCAGACATTTGATTTTTTTGGTCGATACAAATTCGCTTGAATAAGACATGCTATGCACCTCTATTGCCAAGCCATGGAATGTATGTAATACCGGCGATAGGCCAAATAATCTACATACAATTTACGGTTAATGTATATTCATCATTATGCAGTGGATGCCCCTTGTACGTAATTTAAACCTCGGATCGCTGATGTTCTGACGATAAAATAGCGTCCCGTGATCATATTTGAGACGCTAACTGTCCTCGCGAGGATTGGGGTTTATGCTTCCTTTCATTGCAAAGATGTGAGGATCGATGAGGGCTTTGAGGGGTTCTGAGTGTTCACATCAGGGTGACAACGCTCACTTCCACGTGACGGGAGAACAAACAAAGTCCTCGTGTCTGTTGTCTTTGCTCTCAACTCGAACAAGCGACTCGGTGACAAGCTGCCATGAAATCGAATATCACGGTGCAAAGAGCTCCTCCAAGTGACTCAATAAAAACCCTTCACTGAAAGGTTGACCATGAAATTGTGATGCAAGGATTGAGTAGTTTGTAACATCTCCGCCCTGTAAGCTTACACTCTACAGACTTTATGAAGAACTCCGCACGGATTATGTGCATCGGGTGTTTATTGGAATGACAATGCGCATGTTCTGTCATTCGTCTTCGATACGGGGCAGTGTTTTGAAGACTCGGATCCACCGATCTATTTAACATGACACTTCTCTGCGTTCTGCTCGTAATCTGCTATCGCACAATTACCCAGATCCGCTCATGCCTTTACCATGGTGCCAGACAATGACCTGGATCCGCACTACGTTTGGGGCGCAGTATTGTGTATTGGATCAATGATCCTGTTCTGGGGTGGACTTTGTTATTACAGAGCCAATATCGCTACCAACATAACAATCTGTATGACGGCTCTGTCAGCCAGGTAGATTAGTGTTGTCATAATTTGTTCGCTATTCATCCATTGATGAACAGTTGCGGGCACTGGGCTCAACCAACCATTCATCTAATACGACACGCCTTTGAAAATATGCCATATCCAAATAAGCAGAGGACAATATCGTCACGTGACGGGTAGACTACCGCACACCTGATCCCGGAATGTCAATTAGATAGAAATATGACGCCGTGTGGTCGTGCACGCGAGACAGTTGTGTCTGAAGTATTGTTCCGTGTCACAGCGGGACATTGATAGCCGAGGCGTGGTCCCAAGCTAGATACCAAAAGCCATTTGATTGTGACCAATTTTGTGACCTTCCTCTTATGTAATCTGTGGATCTTGTATTTTCACTGTTTTGATGTGGCGGTTATTTGAGATATCTAGTCCTATACTTTGATTTTTCTAACTCGTTTACACTGTTTTTCGCTGATATTTTTGCGATGATGAATGGTATCGTTCTATAACTTGGCATACTTAACCTGGGAGTCAAACGGCAATTTTCTACCGATTTTCAGACTTCTATCGCGAAAATTGAAAAAAGTTGGCAATCTACATCAATGTTGAATTCAGGCCATAATTGAATTTCTGGGTCCTCATCTGATTTTGTGCATTTGGTTGCTTTGTAGCAGTGCAATCTTCCGAAATCGACATGTCTATGTAGAATACACCCCAATGTGTATTCTGGCCCGAAATTACAATAATACTTCGAATCCTGGTGGATGTAAACAGGACAAATCCTCGAATATGCTCAGATTCTCGAGACCCCGTTTTGGACTGAAATTTAACATTGGGGTAGATAACATTGAGTTTGATGTGGCAGTTATTTGAGATATATCTAATATTATTATATGCCTACGAAAATGCTACAATGGGCGCGTTTCTTTGTGGCAGGTTGAGTGTAAACTTTCTCACCTTTTTAAACCTTTTTAGGGGAATTCCAAGTGTCAATTCGTACGCATTTCATGTGAAAGTTTAATGTGGACTTCCTTAACTTTTTAAACCAAAAATTGGGGGAATCCCAACATTGGACAATAAGCTATTGTTATAAAATCAGTTGCCATTTCACCATGAACAATACCATTGTTGGAAAGTCTGACTGCATAAAGGTTGCTTTGCTTATCAGTTTCTAGCAAAAGAAAAGGTTGAAAACTTAAAGGTTCACGAACTTTGTCAGCGTTTTTAACCTTGGGAATTCCAAGGTTTAAACAAGTTGACAAAGTTTACATTGAACCTGCCACAAAGAAACGCGCCCAATGGATTACACAGATTGCAATCGGTCCGATATATTGCGGTAATGACCTCCTTCATATCGACCTGCGTCGCGCATAGCAACGGACGGTCTTTTAAAGTTTACGTATTCATGCGCTAGTGAAATGACGTTTTTGGTTTTGTAGTAGGCCCCCCCTATATGAAATTGCCCATAAAATTCTTTGCTTTCAGGTTCTAAAATGGCTAGAAATTTGTAATCATATCTCTCCCGATGGGTATGCATATCATGATGCGGCATATAATAATAAGGTAATCGACTGGATACACTGTTTGAGGCCCTCGGTCGTGTCTGTGCCGCGGACGTACTCGCAAGCTCGTGCGTGCTACGGCCCAGACACGACTTCCGGCCTCAAACACTGTATCAAGTCGATTACCTATAAATGTTGGTTTTGATATCAGATAAACTTGATTTTTATGTGGCAGTTATTTGAGATATCTAAAAATGTTGGTTTTGATGTCAGATAAACCTGAGTTTGATGTGGTGGCCTAAAGATGCCTTGGAGGCATTTCAGTGTTAGGACTAATTCGTAATATTCAAAGTCATGTTTGCTACGAGCTCTACAACACACCGTTTCCTAGAGATCGAGAAAAATGAAAAATGTCGACTCAGCAAGAAAAACTTCAGGTCAAGGTCATGAGTCAAAGTTCATCTGTAATACCCCTTAAGCATGTTTGTCTAGAGCCACGAGTCTGAAAATAACGTCCGTTTCACTCTATAACACACCGTTTCCGAGATATCGACGAAAGCGGAAAATGTCGACTCGGCAAAAAAATTTCAGGTCAAGGTCAAAGTTCACCTGTAATACCCCTTAAGCATCTTTGTCTGGAGCCAAGAGTCCGAAAATAACGTCCGTTTCGCTCTACAACACACCGTTTCCGAGATATCAACGAAAACGAAAAATGCCGACTCGGCAAAAATCAAAAAAAAATTCTGGTCAAGGTCAAAGTTCATCTACAATAACCCTGAGACATGTTTGTCTAGGGCGATGAGTCCAAAATTGACATCCGTTTCGCTCTACGACGCACCATTTTCAAGATATCAACAAAAACGAAAATGCCGACTCGGCCAAAAAATTTCGGGTCAAGGTCAAAGTTCATCCATAATACCCCTAATACATGTTTGCTTAAATCAACGAGTCCAAAAGTGACGTCTGTTTTGCTCTACGACGCACCGTTTCCGAGAAATCGACGAAAACGAAAAAAGCCGACTCGGCAAACATTTTTCAGGTCAGGGTCAAAGTTCATCCATAATACCCCTGTGACATGCTTGTCTAGGTTGACAAGTCCGAAAATAACGTCTCTTAACTCTCAACTCTTAACTGGGTCGCCGAATGTTGATGTCAGATAAAACCTGAGTTTGATGTGGCAGTTATTTGAGATATATATATCTAATGATGTTGGTTTTGATTTCAGATAAACCTGTGTTCGATGTGGCGGTTATTTGAGATATCTAATATTGTTGATTTTGATTTCAGATAAATCTAAGTTCGATGTGGCGGTTATTTGAGATATCTAATAATGTTGGTTTTGATCTCAGATGAACCTAAATTTGGTGTGGCGGTTATTAGAGATGTTTAATGTTGAAGGTCGTGATCTCAGAAAACTTGAGTTTGATATGGCAGTTATTTGAGATATCTAATATTGTTGGTTTTGATGTCAGAAAAAATACTTTGATGTGGTGGTTTTTTGAGATATCTAATGATGTTGGTTTTGATCTCAGATGAACTCGAATTTGATGTGGCGGTTATTCGAGATATTTAATGTTGCAGATTGTGATCTTAAATAAACTCGAGTTTGATGTGGCAGTTATTTGAAATGTTTAATGTTGCAGCTGTGATCTTAAATAGACTTGAGATTGATGTGGTGGTTTTGTATATGTTTAATGTTGCAGAATGTGATCTTAAATAAACTTGAGTTTTATGTGGCAGTTATTCGAAATGTTTATCATTGCAGGTTGAGTCTCTAGGATGGACCAGACAATGGCCTACAGTGTACTGCAGAACACAAACCTGACTTCCAATAACCAGACTCTGCACTTGTTGAACAGTACCGCAGACCATCAGATGGACCTGATCATGATGGTGTATTATGTGCTCTGGACCTACATCTCACCCGCAATATTTGGAATCATCATTATTGTCGGGACACTTGGAAACACGCTGGTCATTTATGTTATACTCAGCAAACCCAAAATGCAAACAGCGACTAATTTTCTTCTACTGAACCTTGCGTTCTCTGACATCGCATTCTTGCTCATCTGCGTGCCGCTGACGGCGCATCGCTACGTCGCCATGACATGGGCTTTCGGTGACACGGTCTGCAAAGTAGAAAGCTTCGTGATCTATCTGACCGCTTACGTCACCGTTTACACGCTGGTGGCCATCTCGGTGATTCGCTATGTGACGGTGATCTACGGCGCCAGCTCAGCGCGATACAGGACAAAAACCAACATAATTGTGTTAATTATACTGATCTGGGTAATCATTGGCTTAATTAATATCACCAACATCTTCGCTCACCGAACCAAAGTTTTCGACCAGAATTTCTCTTACTGTGGTATGAAGGATGAGTACATAAAACCGTCGTACCTATGTTTTTTCATATTTGGCTACGCCCTGCCTCTAGTTGTAATCTGTATTCTATACGTCATTGTGATCCTGCATCTGAACAAGGCCCGGGGATCCTCCAGCATGGACAAGACCAGAGAACGAACCATGCGGGCGTCCCGAGTCATCATCCTCGTCGTCGTCATCTTCATGTTGTCATGGTTACCACTTCACATAAACCAATTGTTGTCTTCCTTCGGGCGCGTGCCGGATGGATTGTGGTATGAAGTATTCCGTATTCTGTGCAACTGTATGGCCTTCGGAAACTCTTGTGCAAACCCAATTATTTACAATTTTGTCTCGGAGGACTTTAAGAATGGCTTTCGTGATGTCATGTGTTGGAAAAGGAACAAGACTCGGGGCCGACAGCAAACAAGTATTACTCTGATGAAGCCTGTTCATTAACTAGATCCGCCCAGGGCTGCTTTGCGTGGAGTGGCACAGGTTATCATGGCACCCATTACGTGTGCAGGGCGGAAGACAATTTTCTAGAATTACACATGCGGGAATTGTCTGACGGAACTCGTGGCTTAATTGCAAGCTTTTCAGGCCCGGTCAGATCCCCAGGCAAAACAACATAACAACGCGGACTATGACTGTTATAAATGTTTATACATTGTCTATGTGAATATCGTCTTGTGTTTCACGGATATGTACAATTTTCCATTCCTTTCCAAACTTCAACGCGGTATACATCACATGACATTTATCTTGTTCCACACATTGAATACTTGAATAATAAAATGTTCAACAGTGTGTGTTGCGATATATCTGTGTTTGATGCATTGATGTGGATTAGTGTGTGATGTATTGACGTGACTGGGGGTTAGTGTATGATGTATTGGCGTGACTGGTTGTTGATGTGTGATGTATTGACGTGCCTGGGGGTTAGTGTGTGATGTATTGACGTGACTGGGGGTTAGTGTGTGATGTATTGACGTGACTGGGGGTTAGTGTGTGATGTATTGACGTGACTGGGGGTTAATGTGTGATTTTTTGACATGAATGGGGGTTAGTGTGTGATGTATTGACGTGATTGGGGGTTAGTGTGTGATGTATTGACGTGACTGGAGGTTAGTGTGTGATGTATTGACGTGACTGGGAGTTAGTGTGTGATGTATTGACGTGACTGGGGGTTAATGTGTGATTTTTTGACGTGAATGGGGGTTAGTGTGTGATGTATTGACGTGATTGGGGGTTAGTGTGTGATGTATTGACGTGACTGGGAGTTAGTGTGTGATGTATTGACGTGCCTGGGGGTTAGTGTGTGACGTATTGACGTGACTGGGGGTTAGTGTGTGATGTATTGACGTGACTGGGGGTTAGTGTGTGATGTATTGACTTGACTGGGGGTTAGTGTGTGATGTATTGACGTGACTGGGGGCTAGTGTGTGATGTATTGACGTGACTGGGGGCTAGTGTGTGATGTATTGACGTGACTGGGGGTTAGTGTGTGATGTATTGACGTGCCTGGGGTTAGTGTGTGATGTTTTGACGTGCCTGGGGTTAGTGTGTGATGTATTGACGTGATTGGAGGCTAGTGTGTGATGTATTGACGTGACTGGGTTTAGGGTGACTGGGGGTTAGTGTGTGATGTATTGACGTGACTGGGCGTTAGTGTGTGATGTACTGACGTGACTGGGGGTTAGTGACGTGACTGGGGGTTAGTGTGTGATGTATTGTAACGGTTAACCGAGCGAGCGTCTGTTTTTTCCTTCAAATCTTGCACCAAAGCAGCAGCGAGATGATGACACACACACAACACCATGTGCAATTTACATGCTTTAATTTACACCAGACATAAAATATATAATGATTTCAAATGACACAAAATATGTACACACAAGTCAAACAGTGCCAAAAATGCCTGCCGAAAATGGCCTCCATGTATACCCAGAATATAACTATTTACCAGGCCTAACTCGACCTAAAACTGCCTAAATGTGGCCCAGAAAATATATCTGTCCAAAATTTGTGTTCCGCCTAACTTGGCCTAAAATATTTGTGTCCAAAATATTATCCGTCTATGCTGGCCTAAAATAACCCGAATGTTTGTGGCTCCCATGTATATAACTGTAGCTCCAAGATGTATCTGCAGGCAATATGTAGCTCCAATCCAGTAAGTGTTGCTCCAGATCATATGTGTAGCTCCTATAGCCCTGTTGGTCGATCTCCTCTGCCAGGTGTTGCTCCTTGATCTGCTGGGCTCGATCTCCTCTGCCAGGTGTTGCTCCTTGCCCCGCTGGGCTGCAGACTGAAAATCTCCCCTGGGAGCGCTGCTTAAATACACTGGCTCCAGAACCAGGTCACGGACCCAGATCGGGTTCAGGGATCAATTATGCAATATTCTGGCTCAGATTGAGGCCAGAATTCCCAGAATGCCAGGCGTTAATAGCCTCTCCACTTCCGGTTTAGCCACGCTAGAATTGCTCACTGTAAAATCTAAATAACTAGAGAATTATGCCCTAACATCCCCTAAATTATGTTTCCCCAATGAATTCCCACACCCTGCCCCGTAAATAAATGTATAGGTTGAGATAATTACGCCTCCCAGGCATTAAAATCACTCTCGAAGCGGCCGGCCAAAATGTAAACAAATTGACCGTCGCGCCCCCTGGCGAATGCAATAAAACCGCATGGGATACGGCCGGCAGCTGGCAAAACATAAACAAACTAAATCACGGGAAAAACTGTATAAACTGCATCAACTATGCTCAAATGATTTACCATCGTAATAAACTTGTGTTGATTTCTATCAACAACCAACCCCAAGTGTGAATATGAGAGTAAGGTGCGGTATTCGACTTTCACCATGGTGATCTAACCCCCCTCATTGGCTAGATAGGCCCCTAAACACCAACTCAAATATACCATAGCTCACTAATGTGCTCATAGCGCACCTTAAACGAATATGACTGCCCTCCCACGAAAATGGGCCAAATCTCAGGCAAAGTGTCTACCCCCAGGGACCTAAACATTACACTATTGACGTGACTGGGGGTTAGTGTGTGATGTATTGACGTGCCTGGGGGTTAGTGTGTGATGTATTGACGTGACTGGGGGTTGGTGTGTGATGCATTGACGTGCCTGGGGGTTAGTGTGTGATGTATTGACGTGACTGGGGGTTAGTGTGTGATGTATTGACGTGACTGGGGGTTAGTGTGTGATGTATTGACGTGCCTGGGGGTTAGTGTGTGATGCATTGACGTGACTGGGGGTTAGTGTGTGATGTATTGACGTGACTGGGGGTTAGTGTGTGATGTATTGGCGTGGTTGGGGGTTAGTGTGTGATGTATTCACGTGACTGGGGGTTAGTGTATGATGTATTGACGCGACTTGAGGTTAGTGTGTGATGTATTGACGTGCCTGGTTGTTAGAGTGTGATGTATTGACGTGGCTGGGGGTTAGTGTGTGATGTATTCACGTGACTGGGGGTTAGTGTATGATGTATTGACGTGACTTGGGGTTAGTGTGTGATGTATTGACGTGACTGGGGGTTAGTGTGTGATGTATTGACGTGACTGGGGGTTAGTGTGTGATGTATTGACGTGCCCGGGGGTTAGTGTGTGATATATTGACGTGACTGGGGTTAGGGTGTGATGTATTGACGTATCTCGGAGTTAGTGTGTGATGTATTGACGTGACTGGGGGTTAGTGTGTGATGTATTGACATGAATGGGGTTTAGTATGTGATTTATTGACGTGATTTGGGGTTAGTGTGTGATGTATTGACGTGGTTTGGGGTTAGTGTATGATGTATTGACGTGTCTTGCTGTTTGTGTTTGATGTAATGACGTGACTAGATGTTAGTATGTGGTTTTTGACGTAACTGGGAGTTAGTGAGTGAAGCATTGACGAGACAGGAGGTCAGTGGGTGATGTATCAACAGTCAATCCCCATGTGTAGTGTTGCAGTGTGTATCAACAGTCAATCTACACGTGTAGTGTTACAGCGTGTATCAACAGTCAATCCACATGTGCAGTGTTACAGCGAGTATCAACAGTCAATCCACTTGTGTAGCATTACAGCGTGTATCAACAGTCAATCCACTTGTGTAGCATTACAGCGTGTATCAACAGTCAATCTACACGTGTAGTGTTACAGCGTGTGTCAACAGTCAATCCACACGTGTAGTGTTACAGCGTGTGTCAACAGTCAATCTACACGTGTAGTGTTACAGCGTGTATCAACAGTCAATCCACACATGTAGTGTTACAGCGTGTATCAACAGTCAATCCACACGTGTAGTGTTACAGCGTGTGTCAACAGTCAATCTACACCTGTAGTGTTACAGCGTGCATCGAACGTCAATCCACACGTGTAGTGTTACAGCGTGTGTCAACAGTCAATCTACACGTGTAGTGTTACAGCGTGTGTCAACAGCCAATCCACACGTGTAGTGTTACAGCGTGTGTCAACAGTCAATCCACACGTGTAGTGTTACAGCGTGTGTCAACAGCCAATCCACACGTGTAGTGTTACAGCGTGTATCAACAGTCAATCTACACATGTAGTGTTACAGCGTGTGTCAACAGTCAATCCACATGTGTAGTGTTACAGCGTGTATCAACAGTCAATCTACACGTGTAGTGTTACAGCGTGTGTCAACAGTCAATCCACACGTGTAGTGTTACAGCGTGTATCAACAGTCAATCTACACGTGTAGTGTTACAGCGTGTATCAACAGTCAATCTACAAGTGTAGTGTTACAGCGTGTGACAACAGTCAATTTACATATGTAATGTTACAGCGTGTATCAACAGTCAATCCACACGTGTAGTGTTACAGCATGTGACAACAGTCAATTTACACTTGTAGTGTTACAGCGTGTATCAACAGTCAATCCACACGTGTAGTGTTACAGCGTGTATCAACAGTCAATCTACACGTGTAGTGTTACAGCGTGTATCAACAGTCAATCTACACGTGTAGTGTTACAGCGTGTATCAACAGTCAATCTACACGTGTAGTGTTACAGCGTGTATCAACAGTCAATCTACACGTGTAGTGTTACAGCGTGTATCAACAGTCAATCTACACGTGTAGTGTTACAGCGTGTGTCAACAGTCAATCTACACGTGTAGTGTTACAGCGTGTGTCAACAGTCAATCCACACGTGTAGTGTTACAGCGTGTGTCAACAGTCAATCTACACATGTAGTGTTACAGCGTCTATCAACAGTCAATCTACGCGTGTAGTGTTACAGCGTGTATCAACAGTCAATCTACACATGTAGTGTTACAGCGTGTATCAACAGTCAATCTACACATGTAGTGTTACAGCGTGTATCAACAGTCAATCTACACGTGTAGTGTTACAGCGTGTATCAACAGTCAATCTACACGTGTAGTGTTACAGCGTGTATCAACAGTCAATCCACACGTGTAGTGTTACAGCGTGTGTCAACAGTCAATCCACACGTGTAGTGTTACAGCGTGTATCAACAGTCAATCTACACGTGTAGTGTTACAGCGTGTATCAACAGTCAATCTACACGTGTAGTGTTACAGCGTGTATCAACAGTCAATCTACACGTGTAGTGTTACAGCGTGTATCAACAGTCAATCCACACGTGTAGTGTTACAGCGTGTATCAACAGTCAATCTACACGTGTAGTGTTACAGCGTGTATCAACAGTCAATCCACACGTGTAGTGTTACAGCGTGTATCAACAGTCAATCTACACGTGTAGTGTTACAGCGTGTATCAACAGTCAATCCACATGTGTAGTGTTACAGCGTGTGTCAACAGTCAATCTACACGTGTAGTGTTACAGCGTGTATCAACAGTCAATCCACAGATGTAGTGTTACAGCGTGTATCAACAGTCAATCTACACGTGTAGTGTTACAGCGTGTGTCAACAGTCAATCTACACGTGTAGTGTTACAGTGTGTATCAACAGTCAATCTACACGTGTAGTGTTACAGCGTGTATCAACAGTCAATCTACACGTGTAGTGTTACAGCGTGTATCAACAGTCAATCTACACGTGTAGTGTTACAGTGTGTATCAACAGTCAATCTACACGTGTAGTGTTACAGCGTGTATCAACAGTCAATCTACACGTGTAGTGTTACAGCGTGTATCAACAGTCAATCTACACGTGTAGTGTTACAGTGTGTATCAACAGTCAATCTACACGTGTAGTGTTACAGCGTGTGTCAACAGTCAATCCACACGTGTAGTGTTACAGCGTGTATCAACAGTCAATCCACAGATGTAGTGTTACAGCGTGTGTCAACAGTCAATCCACACGTGTAGTGTTACAGCGTGTATCAACAGTCAATCCACATGTGTAGTGTTACAGCGTGTGTCAACAGTCAATCCACACGTGTAGTGTTACAGCGTGTATCAACAGTCAATCCACAGATGTAGTGTTACAGCGTGTATCAACAGTCAATCTACACGTGTAGTGTTACAGCGTGTGTCAACAGTCAATCTACACGTGTAGTGTTACAGCGTGTATCAACAGTCAATCTACACGTGTAGTGTTACAGCGTGTATCAACAGTCAATCTACACGTGTAGTGTTACAGCGTGTATCAACAGTCAATCTACACGTGTAGTGTTACAGCGTGTATCAACAGTCAATCTACACGTGTAGTGTTACAGCGTGTATCAACAGTCAATCTACACGTGTAGTGTTACAGCGTGTATCAACAGTCAATCTACACGTGTAGTGTTACAGCGTGTATCAACAGTCAATCTACACGTGTAGTGTTACAGCGTGTATCAACAGTCAATCTACACGTGTAGTGTTACAGCATGTGTCAACAGTCAATCCGCACGTGTAGTGTTACAGCGTGTGTCAACAGTCAATCCACACGTGTAGTGTTACAGCGTGTATCAACAGTCAATCTACACGTGTAGTGTTACAGCGTGTATCAACAGTCAATCCACACGTGTAGTGTTACAGCGTGTGTCAACAGTCGATCTACACATGTAGTGTTACAGCGTGTGTTAACACTCAATCCACATGTGTAGTGTTACAGCGTGTATCAACAGTCAATCCACAGATGTAGTGTTACAGCGTGTATCAACAGTCAATCCACAGATGTAGTGTTACAGCGTGTATCAACAGTCAATTCACATGTATAGTGTTACAGCGTGTATCAACAGTCAATCTACACGTGTAGTGTTACAGCGTGTATCAACAGTCAATCTACACGTGTAGTGTTACAGCGTGTATCAACAGTCAATCTACACGTGTAGTGTTAGAGCGTGTGTCAACAGTCAATCTACACGTGTAGTGTTACAGCGTGTGTCAACAGTCAATCCGCACATGTAGTGTTACAGCGTGTGTCAACAGTCAATCTACACGTGTAGTGTTACAGTGTATCAACAGTCAATCCACACGTGTAGTGTTACAGTGTGTGTCAACAGTGAATCCACATGTGTAGTGTTAGAGCGTGTGTCAACAGTCAATCTACACGTGTAGTGTTACAGCGTGTGTCAACAGTCAATCCACACTTGTAGTGTTACAGCGTGTATCAACAGTCAATCTACACGTGTAGTGTTAGAGCGTGTGTCAACAGTCAATCTACACGTGTAGTGTTACAGCGTGTGTCAACAGTCAATCCACACTTGTAGTGTTACAGCGTGTGTCAACAGTCAATCTACACGTGTAGTGTTACAGCGTGTGTCAACAGTCAATCTACACGTGTAGTGTTACAGCGTGTGTCAACAGTCAATCCACACTTGTAGTGTTACAGCGTGTGTCAACAGTCAATCCACACGTGTAGTGTTACAGCGTGTATCAACAGTCAATCTACACGTGTAGTGTTACAGCGTGTATCAACAGTCAATCTACACGTGTAGTGTTACAGCGTGTGTCAACAGTCAATCCACACGTGTAGTGTTACAGCGTGTATCAACAGTCAATCCACACGTGTAGTGTTACAGCGTGTGTCAACAGTCAATCCACACGTGTAGTGTTACAGCGTGTGTCAACAGTCAATCCACACGTGTAGTGTTACAGCGTGTGTCAACAGTCAATCCACACGTGTAGTGTTACAGCGTGTGTCAACAGTCAATCTACACGTGTAGTGTTACAGCGTGTGTCAACAGTCAATCCACACATGTAGGGTTACAGCGTGTGTCAACAGTCAATCCACACGTGTAGTGTTACAGCGTTTGTCAACAGTCAATCTACACGTGTAGTGTTACAGCGTGTATCAACAGTCAATCCACACATGTAGGGTTACAGCGTGTGTCAACAGTCAATCCACACGTGTAGTGTTACAGCGTGTGTCAACAGTCAATCTACATGTGTAGTGTTACAGCGTGTGTCAACAGTCAATCCACACGTGTAGTGTTACAGCGTGTATCAACAGTCAATCTACACGTGTAGTGTTACAGCGTGTGTCAACAGTCAATCCACACGTGTAGTGTTACAGCGTGTGTCAACAGTCAATCTACATGTGTAGTGTTACAGCGTGTGTCAACAGTCAATCCACACGTGTAGTGTTACAGTGTGTATCAACAGTCAATCCACACGTGTAGTGTTACAGCGTGTATCAACAGTCAATCCACACATGTAGGGTTACAGCGTGTGTCAACAGTCAATCCACACATGTAGTGTTACAGCGTGTGTCAACAGTCAATCTACATGTGTAGTGTTACAGCGTGTGTCAACAGTCAATCCACACGTGTAGTGTTACAGCGTGTATCAACAGTCAATCTACACGTGTAGTGTTACAGCGTGTGTCAACAGTCAATCCACACGTGTAGTGTTACAGCATGTGTCAACAGTCAATCTACATGTGTAGTGTTACAGCGTGTGTCAACAGTCAATCCACACGTGTAGTGTTACAGCATGTGTCAACAGTCAATCTACATGTGTAGTGTTACAGCGTGTGTCAACAGTCAATCCACACGTGTAGTGTTACAGCATGTGTCAACAGTCAATCTACATGTGTAGTGTTACAGCGTGTATCAACAGTCAATCCACACGTGTAGTGTTACAGCGTGTGTCAACAGTCAATCTACACGTGAAGTGTTACAGCGTCTATCAACAGTCAATCTACACGTGTAGTGTTACAGCGTGTGTCAACAGTCAATCCACACGTGTAGTGTTACAGCGTGTGTCAACAGTCAATCCACACGTGTAGTGTTACAGCGTGTGTCAACAGTCAATCTACACGTGAAGTGTTACAGCGTCTATCAACAGTCAATCCACATGTGTAGTGTTACAGCGTGTATCAACAGTCAATCCACACGTGTAGTGTTACAGCGTGTGTCAACAGTCAATCTACACGTGAAGTGTTACAGCGTCTATCAACAGTCAATCTACACGTGTAGTGTTACAGCGTGTATCAACAGTTAATCCACACGTGTAGCTTTACAGCGTGTATCAACAGTCAATCCACACGTGTAGTGTTACAGCATGTGTCAACAGTCAATCTACACGTGTAGTGTCACAGCGTGTGTCAACAGCCAATCTACACGTGTAGTGTTACAGCGTGTATCAACAGTCAATCTACACGTGTAGTGTTACAGTGTGTATCAACAGTCAATTAACATGTGTAGTGTTACAGCGTGTGTCAACAGTCAATCTACACATGTAGGATTACAGCGTTTGTCAACAGTCAATCCACACGTGTAGTGTTACAGCGTGTATCAACAGTCAATCTACACGTGTAGTGTTACAGCATGTATCAACAGTCAATCCACACGTGTAGCGTTACAGCGTGTGTCAACAGTCAATCCACACGTGTAGTGTTACAGCGTGTATCAACAGTCAATCTACACGTGTAGTGTTACAGCGTGTGTCAACAGTCAATCTACACGTGTAGGATTACAGCGTGTGTCAACAGTCAATCTACACGTGTAGTGTTACAGCGTGTGTCAACAGTCAATCTACACGTGTAGTGTTACAGCGTGTGTCAACAGTCAATCCACACGTGTAGTGTTACAGCGTGTATCAACAGTCAATCCACACATGTAGTGTTACAGCGTGTATCAACAGTCAATCTACACGTGTAGTGTTACAGCGTGTGTCAACAGTCAATCCACACGTGTAGTGTTACAGCGTGTATCAACAGTCAATCTACACGTGTAGTGTTACAGCGTGTGTCAACAGTCAATCCACACGTGTAGTGTTACAGCGTGTGTCAACAGTCAATCCACATGTGTAGTGTTACAGCGTGTGTCAACAGTCAATCCACACGTGTAGTGTTACAGCGTGTGTCAACAGTCAATCCACACGTGTAGTGTTACAGCGTGTATCAACAGTCAATCTACACGTGTAGTGTTACAGCGTGTATCAACAGTCAATCCACACGTGTAGTGTTACAGCATGTGTCAACAGTCAATCTACATGTGTAGTGTTACAGCGTGTGTCAACAGTCAATCCACACGTGTAGTGTTACAGCGTGTGTCAACAGTCAATCTACACGTGAAGTGTTACAGCGTCTATCAACAGTCAATCCACATGTGTAGTGTTACAGCGTGTATCAACAGTCAATCCACACGTGTAGTGTTACAGCGTGTGTCAACAGTCAATCTACACGTGAAGTGTTACAGCGTCTATCAACAGTCAATCTACACGTGTAGTGTTACAGCGTGTATCAACAGTTAATCCACACGTGTAGCTTTACAGCGTGTATCAACAGTCAATCCACACGTGTAGTGTTACAGCATGTGTCAACAGTCAATCTACACGTGTAGTGTCACAGCGTGTGTCAACAGCCAATCTACACGTGTAGTGTTACAGCGTGTATCAACAGTCAATCTACACGTGTAGTGTTACAGTGTGTATCAACAGTCAATTAACATGTGTAGTGTTACAGCGTGTGTCAACAGTCAATCTACACATGTAGGATTACAGCGTTTGTCAACAGTCAATCCACACGTGTAGTGTTACAGCGTGTATCAACAGTCAATCTACACGTGTAGTGTTACAGCATGTATCAACAGTCAATCCACACGTGTAGCGTTACAGCGTGTGTCAACAGTCAATCCACACGTGTAGTGTTACAGCGTGTATCAACAGTCAATCTACACGTGTAGTGTTACAGCGTGTGTCAACAGTCAATCTACACGTGTAGGATTACAGCGTGTGTCAACAGTCAATCTACACGTGTAGTGTTACAGCGTGTGTCAACAGTCAATCTACACGTGTAGTGTTACAGCGTGTGTCAACAGTCAATCCACACGTGTAGTGTTACAGCGTGTATCAACAGTCAATCCACACATGTAGTGTTACAGCGTGTATCAACAGTCAATCTACACGTGTAGTGTTACAGCGTGTGTCAACAGTCAATCCACACGTGTAGTGTTACAGCGTGTATCAACAGTCAATCTACACGTGTAGTGTTACAGCGTGTGTCAACAGTCAATCCACACGTGTAGTGTTACAGCGTGTGTCAACAGTCAATCCACATGTGTAGTGTTACAGCGTGTGTCAACAGTCAATCCACACGTGTAGTGTTACAGCGTGTGTCAACAGTCAATCCACACGTGTAGTGTTACAGCGTGTATCAACAGTCAATCTACACGTGTAGTGTTACAGCGTGTATCAACAGTCAATCCACACGTGTAGTGTTACAGCATGTGTCAACAGTCAATCTACATGTGTAGTGTTACAGCGTGTGTCAACAGTCAATCCACACGTGTAGTGTTACAGCATGTGTCAACAGTCAATCCACACGTGTAGTGTTACAGCGTGTGTCAACAGTCAATCCACATGTGTAGTGTTACAGCGTGTGTCAACAGTCAATCCACACGTGTAGTGTTACAGCATGTGTCAACAGTCAATCTACACGTGTAGTGTTACAGCGTGTGTCAACAGTCAATCCACACGTGTAGTGTTACAGCGTGTATCAACAGTCAATCCACACGTGTAGTGTTACAGCATGTGTCAACAGTCAATCTACATGTGTAGTGTTACAGCGTGTGTCAACAGTCAATCCACACGTGTAGTGTTACAGCATGTGTCAACAGTCAATCTACATGTGTATTGTTACAGCGTGTGTCAACAGTCAATCTACATGTGTAGTGTTACAGCGTGTGTCAACAGTCAATCTACATGTGTAGTGTTACAGCGTGTGTCAACAGTCAATCTACATGTGTAGTGTTACAGCGTGTGTCAACAGTCAATCTACACGTGTAGTGTTATAGCGTGTGTCAACAGTCAATCCACACGTGTATTGTTACAGCGTGTGTCAACAGTCAATCTACACGTGTAGTGTTACAGCGTGTGTCAACAGTCAATCCGCACGTGTAGTGTTACAGCGTGTGTCAACAGTCAATCCACACGTGTAGTGTTACAGCGTGTGTCAACAGTCAATCTGCACGTGTAGTGTTACAGCATGTGTCAACAGTCAATCTACAAGTGTAGTGTTACAGCGTGTGTCAACAGTCAATCCACATGTGTAGTGTTACAGCGTGTGTCAACAGTCAATCCACACGTGTAGTGTTACAGCGTCGTCGCAATTCAGTCCGTAATCTCGTATATTAGCGATTAACATTGCTGATTAACATTTGCCAGGCAGCCTTTAGCATCATTGATTATGGTTGAGTTTAAATGGTGCTACTGAAGTTGTTTTACACGGACGTCCGGTGGGGATTTAAGCAGGTCGGTCGTCTGTGGCTACATGGCGTGGGACAACAAGCCCAGCCCCTCATGCAAGGAAACAACGCACTTTTTACTGTTAGATATTCCACAGAACAGTTGAATGATATCCGGTTGTATCAGCGTGACACTCAAATTGCGCTGTTGATGATACTAAACTAACAAAAACTATAATTTAATGTGAGCTTATATTACAACTCTCGATGAACTGAACAACTGAGCAACAACACACAAATAACTGGTTATTGAAAACAGGCATGTGTAGTAAAGGAAGCGTGGAGTCGCAACAGTATACTAGTATGATTAAATTTGGTTGTTAAATAGTGCTTGTCTGGGAATCATCAAATAAATATTATACAAAATATTGTTTCCTTTCTTGGAATGTTGGACAGAATGTTTCCCCTCGTGTTTAGAATTTGGTCATTACTTGGTGTACTTCTAATCGATAAATTAATGCAAAATAATATCAATTGAATGATTTCTTATACTTTCTCATGAATTGTTAGTTTACTTGAACTTCAGTTAAATAGTGTACTTTCTAGGGGGGCTAGTTTGATTTCCAGTATATTTGATTGGTTTACTCTCCTTTTGGCGTCACATACATTTAATATATCGTTGCCTTCTTCACAACTGGTCTATAAATTGACACCTTAATTCAACTGGTTTCAACCGTATTATATTTCAACAAAGCATAATATTACCTCAAATTATCTACGATATATTCCAGACGTGAAGCTGTTTATCTTATATCTTGGCGAATTTTCTCATTTTTTTAATGCGCAATTGTGTGATACAGTTTATTGCATTATCTAATAAAAAGTAAAGATTTTATTTCATGAATTCAATTACAAGATTAATTACATGATTAAACTATGATTTATTCTCGAATTAACAGCATATATTTCACAATAGATATGTTTGGGATACTTACTGTGGAAAATATAAATTCTGTCACCTTGCTGCATGAATCATGTTCGCAAACCCAAGTTTACTTAATAAAATATTATTAAAAATAATAAATAATAATAGTATTACATATTCAACAGTTGTGTAATATTTTATATATTTATATCAGGGGCATGTGTAGGATTTTCCGAGCGGGCTTCACACGCGTATACATGGATGGATGGATGGTACTTCGAGCAAGCCACAATATCATGTACTCGTGAATCAGATACAACTGCTACTGAACCTTCATGAAAAATTCTGAAAAATACTGAAAACTATGAGGAATATTTGCATCTGATATGACTATAGCCTAACACATGCCAACTGGGCAAATTGAAAGACCGTTCGATAGAAATGACATATGGCCTTCGTAATCCAGCATGGAAAACTTTATCAAATTCCGGTAAATGTAGCCGTGGCATCGCAAACGAATCGTTGCGTTTACTTCACACACTAAAGAAGGCCCCATGCAAGCTCATGCATGCACGAATCGCTGCATAGAAAACGGTGTGTTCCAAAATACGCATCATTACGGTAAAATTTGCTTTGCATTCTGGTAACGTCAATTTCCATCGGCTGCGAGCCTTCGCCACTTTGGACATTTTCAGACGATCTCAGCATTTTACGTTCTTTTCTCGAACCTAACAACAGTTTATGCCTTATATACTTCGCTACGTTCGCATGAAACCTCCATAAAAAAAGCTGTCCATAGATATCTAGAGTATAAAATAAATAAACGAGACGCCATAGGCAACGCACTTGCCGGAATTCTGAAAGTCAAAGGTCACATTCAAGGTCACATAAGAACAGCCTTTGATATGCTACAATATGGTCCTAGTTTGAGCTCTCTACGACGACTAGTTCCGAAGTTATTGTCATTTTATGTTATTTTGACCTTTTTCTTGACTTTGACTTTCACCTTTGACCTTGGGTCACGAAAATTGTGCATTGCCTGTGCATAGAGCTAGAGAATTGTGGACACTCTGGCCTTTTTAAATTTCGAGAATTGACGTTTATGAGGTCACTGTGACGTCAATAAACGTCACATCTGAAAACTAATGGAATAGTAAGTATCAGGGGATCAAGACCATCCATTTGATACACCAGGTGCGGATCCGGGAAGATGTGTTAGGGGGGCCCAGGCAGATATGGCAATAGTGACTAGAGTGATCGAGCGAAGCTATAGATCATTCCAGTCTGGGGGTCCGGGGGGCGCCGTAAGCCACGGGGAATGTTGAAATTTATAGTTTTTATAGCACTTCTGGTGTGTATTTTAGTGGTCCTTTGGAGTTCATAATGGAGAAATAGTTATTGAAAATTTTTTAGGGGTCTAGGGGGGCCCGGGCCCCATAGGCCACCCCCTAAATCCGCCCCTGTGATACACTACTTGATAGGCTTTAGTCAGTTTGAAAATATGACCTTGAAGCTTTGCTCATATGACCTCATTTTTTCGACCAAGTTCAAGGTCAATCATGGAAATGACATATATATCTGATTGCCATACCTCTTCGGAGTGATATGGATCAAATTTAATCAGACTACCATGATTCAAGCAGATGTTATTACGGAAAATGTGTTTTTCTGGGATTTTCGTGACCTTGACCTTTGAGCTTTGTACTTCAATTCGTACAGGTCAATGCTGATAATATGCATATCAACTTTCAAGTGACTCCATACAGTACTGACGTTGTTATGGTCTTTTGAAATTTCGAAAATTTGACGTTTATGACGTCACTGTCACGTCAGTGTACGTCATAGCGCCAAAAATAAAGAAATCATTGGAATCAGGGACTCAAGATCTTTCTAACGATATACTACTCGATATGGTGCGCTGACCTTCGTACTTGACCTTGTGTTCAACCTCAGGCAAACTTCTCAAGGTCAAGGTCAAACGTCAAGGTCTATGTCACAAAAGATAGAACTCGACTATATCTACAGTATGCACTTGATTTGAAGTCTCTACGACGATTAGACGACGATTCCACGAACAGAACAACATACTTGCCGAAATCGTAGATTCCGGCAAGTTATAAAAGAAATACAGTCAAGCACAGTTTTCGGAAAGACGGAGCGAACAGATGCACTGTGGTGATGCATCCCGCAATGGCCGACAGTAAACACGATCAGTTTGGTTTTTAACCGTATTCTATCAAATGAGAGGTCCATTTGTGATAAATGGACACTCTGAAGGTAGCTTAGTGTTTTGGTCAAACACATGCGTAGTTATTTCAAGCAGATCACGCTTCTTTGTTTAGATATGTTAAGGAAAATAATTAGCGATAAGATTCACCAACGACAAAAGTGAGATTCCCTAACGATACAGGCCTAATACGTGTATATTGTAATACGTCCATATCATGCACCATTGTGAATTCGTTGATTTATGCGACATAAATTAGCGAATTTCACATCAAAAATAGGAAATCTGTATTAGAAGATCATCTATGCACATCAATATATGTCAATTGGTACTTTATTTCACGTTTAACATTTAAATAACGTAGATTTGAATTAATCAAGAAAAGATCGTTAGGGAATCTTCACATGTTCGTTAGGGAATCTTCGATTTTACAAAAACAATCGTTAGGGAATCTTTTGGCTTTTTTCAGACGAGTTTTTCATGCTCAAACCAACATAAATCGCCATGTATTTGCAACGAACGTTTGTTTCGTGCGCATAAGAATCAGCAGATGCATGTGTGTATCGATCACAATCGAAATTATCGGGAAAATGAAGAAAATTCAAACGAACCGCGAGTGGGTTCGCCATTGCGGGATGCACTAACGATCGTTAGTGCATCCAGTCTCACCACAGTGAGATGGGGGGGGGGGGGGGGAGGCACTCTAAACACCCAAGTGTAATGGTACATGCAGATGAACATACAATGTTGCATGTGTGTGTGTGTGATATGTCATCGGCAATATCGCCGATACTATATATGTTCTGCATATGTTACATGACACAGCAACGTTTCATTGACAATCTAACGAGTCAATGGAAGCGACATCAGCGACTGGAGATGTTTGTACCCATTAACTTTAATTACAAAAATTTATGATCGAATGTTCAAAACATGTTAACTTACCAAACACAGTTCTTGCAGTAGCAGCGGAATGCAGTAAATACTGAATTATTAACCTAGCGGAGGCTATAAACTCTGTCCCGTCGGACCGATCACCCAAAAACTTATCTAGTCTTCATTACAATTACCACTTCAGCCGACACTTGCAAATCTCAGATTAATTGATGTAATCCCCATGTACCCATTAACTGTAAAGATAACGAGACAAGCGCTCCTCTTTGTGGGGAACACGTGAGTATGTAGAATGCCTGGGCCTCTTTATTCTGTTTGATAGACATTTTCATTATACACGTTACCAATCAGCTATGCACGACTAGGATTTGGACACATTGCAGTTGTGTCCAAGAATCAGACATAGTTGGTGGGTGTGTGTTCAATGCAATAACTTTAATGACTGCCAAAGGGTGTAAAATTCTTGTACACTATATTGTGTATGGTAGGAGTGGAGGCTCGTGATGTCCACGTTCCTGACTCCGCTCCTGAACACTGAGTACAACCTAATAAGCTAGGAAAGCCTCTTACTACGTCTCGTCGATAAATTTGGAATATACCTCCAAATAAATACGTGACATTTACCCATATGACCTGCCATGATGGAGTCATTTCCTAGGCTCAATACTTGTAACCTGAGACAGTTATATTTGAGGTATATACATTATACAAAAGATGGTCCATGGTCATCACGGCGTAGTGTAGACAGGGTATCGTTTCTTTACCATCGAATAATGCTAATCAAAGGATATATAACAATTTCCACCAACGAATCATTTCAACCAAACAATGATAGCACATTTTGGTAATACAATTACAAAAATTGATTGATTTGAGTGACAGCAATCTTTGTTATGTATCGTCCGTGATGCTATCCCGTGGGAGGGCATGTCTCCATGACGCCCGGAACATGCTATGGTAACCCTGCTCAGATATATCACAGTTGGTTGGAAGATGTGTGCTTCTCCATGGGTTTAGTCACGTAACTTCTTTTTGTGTATGTAATGACTTTGAACTCACATTTGTGGCATTCTCACGAAGATATCTCCTACAATATTTACATAGTCTACGATTTAACAATGCTGGAGAAACGTTTGACAAGCCTGGTGGTTTTGTTTACGTAGCACCATCAATATGAAATCTGATCCCGAGTCGATTGCTGGCTCTGGGTAAATGTCTCGATTGACCGTGGTATGTTGTGACAGCGATGTGTACAGGCAATGGTTGAACTCTTCTCCAAGTCTTGTATCAGGTTGTTACGGTGGCTCATTACCGCCAGTTACGTTCGTGTATTTCTCACCCCATTTATAATTACCACCTCATAATATTCACCGCGTTTATAATTTCCACCCGTTCATAATTATCACCTCAGAATTATCACCGCATTTACAATTTCCACCCCGTTTATAATCATCACCTCACAATTTTCACTCCGTTAATAATTTCCACTCCGTCCATAATTATCACTTCAGAATTATCACCGCGTTTATAATTTCCACTCCGGTCATAATTATCACCTCACAATTTTCACCCCGTTTATAATTTCCACCCCGTTCATAATTATCACCTCAGAATTATCACCGTGTTTATAATTTCCACCCATTTATAATTATCACCTCACAATTTTCACCCCGTTTATAATTTCCACCCCGTTCATAATTATCACCTCAGAATTATCACTGCGTTTATAATTTCCACCCCGTTTATAATTATCATCTCACAATTCTCCCCCCGTTTATAATTTCCACCCAGTCTAAAATTATCACCTCATAATTTTCACCCAGTTCATAATTTCCACCCCGTTTATAATTATCACCTCACAATTTTCATCCCATTCATAATTTCCACCCCGTCTATAATTAACACCTCAGAATTATCACCGAGTTCATGATTATGAATTGATCACATCATTACTGGGTACAGAATTTCAATTGGTGCATTGAGTCTTAGTATGAACACTCTTGGCATTCTGTGTACCGTATTGACGCCCATATAAGGACATGTCCTCATATATGAGCACTTCCTTATATCCAGACATAAGAACATGTCCTTATATGTGAACTTTTTTAGAAACTGCCTGTAAAGCATCTGACCCACATATAAGGACATTTAGCATGTCGATGATTATAAGTTGTAAAAAATGACGCAACTGGAACACGTGTAGCACGTACCGGTACTACGTATACCATGTTCAGCATATTAATCTCGAATATTTTTGTGGTCTTGAAATTAAATTGTATTTATTTTGAATGTATGTGTTATAGACCTACATGGTATTGTATGTCACTCAAAAGGACAAAATTAATTGCGCCAATAATTTAATTAGGCCCCCATTCTTCAGTTTATAGTGGTGCATATAGTGTCCTTATATATGAAGAAATGGGGTGTTTTTATGTCTGGATAAAAGGCCGTGTCCTTATGAGTGAACATGTTTTGAATTTTCAATATATTGTGTAAATGCACAAATCCACATGTAAGGACCTGTCCTTATATGCGCTTCAATGCGGTAGCTATAGAGGCGTTTCCACAAGCGTCTTGTTGCTCTAGAGCGGCAGATGTTCATGATGTGAGATGATAATTGTAGACGGGATGAAAATTATTAACATGGTGATAATTATGAGGTGATAATTGTAGACAGGGTATAAATTATAAATGGGGTGAAAATTGTGAGGTGATAATTATAGATGGGGTGGAAATTATAAACGCGGTGAATTTATTACACTAGTATATACCTTGAAAAGAATAACGTAAAGGACAAGAGAACACGTGCATATGTAGTCATGGCACCTACATTCGATGCGCGTGAGCGATCGTTGACAGCGGGCAGGATATATATCGGCCAGTATTTGCCCTGATATCGCCCTCGTATTTGCCCGCCGAGCGTTGTTATCATACAGGACACAAATAGTGTTATGCAGACGAATAACATCGCAGGTATATATTAAACATCAATATGCGACAGCTTGCGTTCCACTTAACGCGACAGGTTGACGTACGGTGACTACTATCTATCAGTTTGTGGAATAGCATTTCCGGTAGCACGGCCATCTTGCCACGAGGTCTTTTGGGGGCACATTACGGTAACTCGCTCAGCCAATCAGCGAGCGTTCACTCAGGCAATTTGAAGGGAAACTGTTGTGAAACATCACCTCATATAATTTTTTATGCCAGATTTCCGGACGAGTGCGTATTCATCTGAAAGAATACACTGCTGGAAAATGATGACTCGGTTTTCATGACATTATCTCGATAGCGTTCTTTTCAGGAGCTGGAGAAACAAAGGGGTTTGGCATGACCATCAGCACCCATAATTTCGGGTATTTTCACCCCGGGTCCATTCAAGGCCGAATAGCAAAATATCCCATGTGTCGTCAAATATATTCATGCTTATCACGCGATGTCCAATACGTCAATTGATAAAACTAGCTTAGTGGTTAGGCTGGAATTTTCTTTAGAAATGTGCCATGGACCACCAAATTAAGACCATTTAACATGGAGTTGAATGGCCAATTCAATTACCATAATATGCCCTTGGGACAGGTGTCTTCATGTGCGGGCGCTCGAGTACAGAAATTCTTGAAGTAGATCTTGTTAACGGATATAAAGGCAACATCGCAATGATGTTGTAATGTCTACCCAGTATTCGAAATTGAAACGAACATAGTGTTCTGTTTACCTGTCTGCAGTGCGGGCGTTTCTTTATTTGACTTACCTGGCTTCGCCTTCGGTTGTTCACCATAGTATCATCATGGGTGCATTATGATTTAGTTAATTGTACACCTGGGGATATTATCGACATAACCTTCCCGTTTTTCGCGAGTGTAGACCTACTACAACTCACGAAAAGTCAATTCACAACTGGCAAGACTGAAATAGGCATATAAGGCCGCGAACTTGAATGTAACGTCTAATGCCCAATGATTGCCATTCCTCCTTCGAATTGTCTGCAAATATTTATATGTTATATGCTATCACATATCACCATACCCCTTCTGTCTTAATTTTATTTATATCAAGCCCTCTGAGTCTGACCCATTCAATCATAGTATTACTTGTGTTCCATGTAACGGATCAGGGAATATTATTATTATATATTATTATATTTTATTATATATATTAATATATTATTATACATGTGACAGTCCAGGGAATATTATTATTTTCCAGCAGTATATTCTGTCACTGCTCGTTCAGAAATCTGGTAAACATACACTCGTCCAGAAGATATATATATATGAGGTGATGTTTCACAACAGTTTCCCTTTAATTTGCCTAAGTGAGATGAACGCTCGCTGATTGGTTGAACGGGTTACCGTATTGCGCCCTCCAATAGTCTTGATAGCCAAAGGGCTACGAAAGGTTACGAAATTGTAATCATTGCAAGTGACAAATGACCTTGAGACTTGCAAATCAAGGTCATTTTGTGAACTTCAATGTAACCATTAGATGTGTTGTATATGACTTTCTCCATGCATATGTTATTAATACAAACAAGAGCTCAACCTACATGTATTTTATTTGTATGTCAATTCACACATTTGAGGCCAGACGTGACCTTCGAATTCGGACTTAAGTCGTGAGTGTATCAGACTTGAGCGCCATATTTGTGGTGTCAATACGTGTGTATAGCTCCAACACACGATAGCGCTGCACAGATTATGCTACGTCAATATAACTGGCTGGTGCAGTTCAATATCGGTCGTCAGCCTAATGCTGAAATTAGGATCGTATCGTAACTTCAATTAGGTTTTTGAAATAATTGCTATAAGAGACACCCCATAGAGTAAGGAACAAACAGGTTTATGGTTTGCTACGTTTATTTTCTCAACTTCCTCAAAATTTATGGTTTCTGTAGTTTACAAAAGTGAATACTGCCATTCAGTGGTTATTCTGATAAATCTTCTTGAAATCACCACCAACTACAACAACAGTTCCAAACTCGAAACGTCGGATGAATAGTCACTGTTAGAGATCTGGAACAGGCAAATGAAACACATGGTGAAAAGAAGGCAGCCCTATACACTGTACAAATATTTTATTCAGTGAGTTGCGTTCCATGACATGTTTCTCCACTTACTGATAACTCGCTTGGCGAGCCCAGTCTCGGCGGCTGTGATTGCTGTCTGTGCGTGGGCCTGCGCCGACTCCGCCAGCTCAGCTACCATCGCAACAGCCTGCTCCACCTGCTGGCTGCGGTCGCTCACTCTCATAGCCGCGA
The DNA here is from genome assembly GCA_949152475.1 of Terebella lapidaria. Taxonomy (NCBI): domain Eukaryota; kingdom Metazoa; phylum Annelida; class Polychaeta; order Terebellida; family Terebellidae; genus Terebella; species Terebella lapidaria. The sequence continues at coordinate 5,215,828 of OX424570.1, read as the reverse complement.
TCGCGGAGGTGCCAATGAGCTGCTGCAGGTTTTCAGTCTCTGTCAGAGAGAGATCGAGCGCCTGTCGGATGTCGTCTTCAGTCTCTGCCTCGGCGGCCCGAGTCTGTATGGTGTCCAGGGTTGACTGCGCCAGTTCTCCCAGGGAGGTCGCCTCCGTCACATCGGCTTCAACAGCAGCCAGAATGTCCCGAGCCAGGCGCACCGACTCACTCGCGGCAGTGGCGTCGGTCCTGGCGGCGGTGGCGGCGGCTCTGGATACGAGCGCGTCCTCGGCAGCTGGAGGGACGTTCTGGGCAAACTGCTCTACTTGCTGGGCCATGGTCTCAGCCTGAGTTGCGAGGTCTGCGGCGGACTGGCTGGCCACCTGGGCCTGGTCCACTGACTGGGAGAACACGTTCGAGGTCTCGATAGCGGCCGTCGTCTTGAGAAGTATCTCATCCGTGGCGTGTTGCCCTAGGGTCCAGATGTATCCTGAGGACTCTCGCAGAGCCGATAGTACAGCTTCAGCATCACAGTCAGACTGTTTTGAAACATTCACAGTTTTCAGCATTAACAATCAAAACGGAATGTATAATAAATGTCTTCCGGTCTCCTTCTGTCCATCAACATCAAGTTCCGTCAAACTTAACCGTGAATAGAACAATACCAATAAAAGTAACGAAACTATCAGCGTTAACGTATGTTAGTCCAATGTCCTTCCCCTCGTCTTTGTACATTTATACACTAGGTTGGTTTTGTCCAATGTCACCCCTTCGTTTTTCGTTCATACACTATAAAATGTTGTGTATGGTTCGGCGACCCCACGATAAAGAGGTATACCCCATTACTGGAGTGTCGCCGAATGTCTTATAAACCTGTCCGCACAATCACGCTATAACCGTGGTGTCACTACTAGGTAGCCACCGCGTCATAACGCTACAGTTGTTTAGAATTTCGTCCGAAGTTCCTCCCTTTCTCCTTGAACATTCACACACTATCACGACGTGAATCAGAATTCCGTTCGACGTCCCACCAATGTCTCCGAACATTCATACACTCTTTGAACACGCATATATTAGGAACTAAGGAAATTAAGGCTTGAATTTTGACCGGGGTGGCAAGTGCTGTACAACAAGCTAGAATCAATTTTTAGGTTACCGAACCTTTGGTCCGACAACCTATTGCCATGGTGTTGCGTCCGTCGTCCGTCGTCGTCGTCGTCCGTCTACTTTTTCATCTTTAATGTTTACCATCGAATCTTTCTGAAATTTTACACAAAAATGCCTAAAAATATTTCGAGAGGGAGGTATTTTTTTAGTTTTTTTATTTTCGCATTTTTTTTTTCAAAATGGCGGCCATTTTTGACGGGAAACGGCCATTTTTGGTTTTGATGGTCGTTTTCTCAAAATCTGTTCAGTAACTTTTTTTTCTTATTAATGCATAAGAGTCCTCATATGTACCCATGTGACATGTATAAGTTTCGTTGCCCTTGAATCGCTCGAAGTGGGCCATTTTGGACCCAAACTCGGCCCGAATGGGACTTTCCCATGTTAAATTCTCCTATGCTTTATAATGGGATACATTTTGCGTAATATCTCACTTAATATTGATATTAGAGATTAGGAGTCAATTATGGACATATAGGTGATGATATTTGCTGAATATTCTCGTGACCTTGAATTTGACCTCTGACCTAATTTTCAAGGTCACAGGACAAAATGGCAAAGTCTCGCTTTACAGCTTAGGAATCAATTGTGGACATATAGGAAATGATATACGCGGAATATTATGATGATCTTGAATTTGACCTTTGACCTCATTTTCTCGCTAAAGTCTCTCTTTACAGCTTAGGAATCAATTGTGGACATATAGGAAATGATATACGCGGAATATTATGATGATCTTGAATTTGACCTTTGACCTCATTTTCAAGGTCAGAGCATAAAATGGCTAATATCTCGCTCATTATCGACTTTACAGTGTAGGAATCAATTGTGGACATATAGGAAATGATATAGTCCGAATATTGTGATGACCTTGGATTTGACCTTTGACCGCATTTTCGAGGTCAAAGAACGAAATGGCTAATATCTCGCTTATTATCGACTTTACAACTTGAGAATCGATCGTGGACAGATAGGAAATGATATATGCTGAATATTGTCATGACCTTGAATTTGACCTGTGACCTCATTTTCGAGGTCAGAGCACAGAATGGCTAATATCTCGCTTATTATCAACTTTACAGATTAGGAATCAATTGTGGACATATAGGAAATGATATATGCTTGATATTGTCGTGACCTTATTTGACCTTTGATCTCATTTTCAAGGTCTCACAGGACAACTTGGCTAATAGCTTGTTTATTATCAAATTTACAACTTAGGATTCTATTGTGGACATACAGCAAATGATATATGCTGAATATTCTGATGACCTTTAATTTGACTTTTCTTTTTCAAGGTCACAGGACATAATGACTAGTATCTCTCTTATTATTGAATTTACAGCTTAGTGATCAATTTTGAACGTATAGGAAATCATATACCCACGCTATGCTGAATAATCTCGTGACTTTAAATTTGACCGTGACCTTATTTTCAAGGCCACAGGACATAGTAATAAAAATTACAAAACTTCTGTATATCTCGAGGGGCTGGAAATTTTGAACAAGTTAGTATTATTACTGTTGGCTAGTTCAGTCATAAGTATAGGTTTATTAGCTATCCAGACATGTGAGTTTCCTATCACGTTGGGACTTGAGAACACACGAACCGATATTACAACAGTGAAGATTAATGGGGAATGGAAATCTACTTTGAGGGATGCTCACAGCAGACTGGACTCAAGGAACCAGTAATATACAGGTATATATATCAATTGACAAGATATACACAACTTCTAGATTTTCAGTTCAAATTGCAACATTTCTTACTGACTACTAACGAAAGACTTTATGAATGGAAAATGAGAACAACTGTGGATGGTACAAGAAGGAAATTGAAACAGTTCCACATATTGCCTCAGAATGCGAGGTTGTAAAATTTCTTGGACAAAAACGACGTTTAATTTCACAAACAAAGGAATGCTCTACATGATATCAGTTACATTGTATTAATAAAATTATACTCATCAAAAAACAAAAAACATATATGCATGAACGTGTGATTTTTTCACCAGTCACAGGTTTCAGAGCACATTTAAAGATGACCATTTAATAGTAGAACGAAATGGGAAACATAACTACATCATAGTCCAACTTAAAACAGAGTGGGCACAGCTTGTTTCGCAATAGTCCCTCAATTAATCACTCAATTTGCCCCTTACATAGGCTTTGCCTAATATCTTCACTTCTTCTGGTAGAAGTGCAATGTTGATCACGATTGGTTGGGTTTTTGAAATGGAACAGCCGGATTATGCAGATTGCCTAAGGGGCACATACACAGCCTATTACAAATATTTTCATTGCTTAAAGTATGAATAAACTACACAACGGAGCTTATCTAAGGATTTTAAATTTATCAGGTAAAGCCTCTCATGTATGTTGATGGCTTATGCAAAACTCAAACACAAGCAACTATTCTTAGCAGATGCTTCTCACAATTCTGCATGGTCTCACATTTTAATAACATTTTAATGGTATAACATTTCAATGTAGCTATATTATTGATATCTCTTGGTTATATATGAATAAAAATACACATCTACTATACTTTTGTGAATACATGTGTTTTGGGGGTGTTATTTTCGGGGCGTCGCATTGATCAGCCACATCATGCATATATCTGACCAATACAGTCAGATTTTTATGATGCCAATAACAAACGTTAACGTAGTCCGCTACAAACAGTGAGGTAATGGAGAGTCAAAATTTAAAAGTCATTTCTTGAATATTATCTCTTCAAAATGACATTATTTTATAGAGTAAATGATCAGCATCCTAATACTGAAAAGAAAAAAGGGAGTCACCGTGCTCGTTTCTTCTACATATTCGATCAAAATCACACATATTTACCTAAAATGACATAAATTCTGGCATTTTTGCACATCTGTTTGTCCATATTCACATCTTGCATCGTGTTTTCCGTGCGAACGGATACGGTGACCCCCTATTTTCTTTTCAGTTTTAGGATGGTGAACAGTTACTCCATAAAATATATCATTTTGAAGCTCTAGATTATGTTGATACAGGTATTTATTTTAACAAACCCTTTGACCCCCTTCCCTCACTGTTTGGAGCGGACTACCTTAAATACAACATTTTGCAATAGAAACAAAGCCCGACCAAAGAGTTTATCCAAATACACACTGGCGTCATCAGGGGCAGACATTGTGTTAAATGTAGTTGTTTCTACTGCACACCTGATGGAATTAGTATACAACTGCCCAACAACCTATGAAAATAATTTAGAAATCCGAAACAAACCCCATGGAACAGTTGTTGGGCAGCTGTATACTAACTCCACCAGGTGTACAATACTGTAAATGTACACGATGTAAAATACTAGAATGAGATCTGCCCGGCATTCTCTTCTTCAGATGGTATTTTTTGCGCGACATTATATGTATTTATATGCAGGCAAACAACTATTCTTTACGCATAAAAAATATTCTTTACGAGAAAACAAAGTTCTTTGCCGGAAAACAACAATTATTTGCGGGAAAAGAATATTGTTTGCGTGACAACAATATTTCTTTTCGTGCAAACAAATATTATTTACGGGAAAACAATGTTCTTTTCCCGCAAACAACTATTCTTTGTGGGATTTGTATCAGTACAGCCGATGAGGCAGTTGGTTGATATTCGGTTGATAAATACAGGTAAATTAATTAAATATTCCTTTAATTACCTCCTCCGTGCTGACCAGCATGCAGGTGCGGCTGTCTCTGATTGGTCTGGTAGGAGGGAATACCGAATGACCAAACATTGCACGAATGATTGTTTCCACGCAGAGAATACTTCTTTGCGCGAAAAGAAATATTGTTGTCGCGCAATCAATATTGTTTTCCCGCAAAGAATAGTTGTTTGCAGGCAAACAATATTGTTTTCCCGCAAAGAATAGTTGTTTGCGGGCAAAGAACATTGTTTTCCCGTAAAGAATATTTGTTTGCACGAAAAGAAATATTTCTCTCAACGCGAATAAATACATATAAGTGCGCGCAAACAATAGCTCTCTAAGAAAAGAATGCATGGCAGAAAAAAGCCACCGTAAAAGAGAAAAAATTTGAGGTAGGAACCTATGACCACAAGGCGACTTTGGTGTATTGGCTGTTATGAACAAGTGTCATACTTTTGGAGACAAATGTGTAAGCTTTCATTAGAGGTATAACATTTTAATGTAGCTATATTATTGCTACGCAATAGTTTTGAAACCTGACAATATCCCTAATACGACTTTGAAAAACGTGATTTTTGGTCTTTTGAGTATACGTTTCATATTTGATTTTGAAAATCGATGTTATAAAATAAAAATAATTCTGGCTTGTACTATCATACTTGCCACTTGGCCAATTTTCAGAAGAGATAAAAATCAAATTTCCTGGCCTATATGACATCGTAGGTCAGAATCTCGTCCATAATCCATCCTTTTCTGCATCAACATTCAAATAGACTGTAACAACATAGATCAGAATCTCGCCCATATTCCATCCCATTCTCCATCAACATTCATATAGACTGTAACAACATAGATCAGAATCTCGTCCATAATCCATCCTTTTCTGCATCAACATTCATATAGACTGTAACAACATAGATCAGAATCTCGTCCATATTCCATCCCATTCTCCATCAACATTCATATACATTGTAGACTGTAACAACATAGATCAGAATCTCGTCCATAATCCATCCTTTTCTGCATCAACATTCATATAGACTGTAACAACATAGATCAGAATCTCGCCCATATTCCATCCCATTCTCCATCAACATTCATATAGACTGTAACAACATAGATCAGAATCTCGTCCATAATCCATCCTTTTCTGCATCAACATTCATATAGACTGTAACAACATAGATCAGAATCTCGTCCATATTCCATCCCATTCTCCATCAACATTCATATACATTGTAGACTGTAACAACATAGATCAGAATCTCGTCCATAATCCATCCTTTTCTGCATCAACATTCATATAGACTGTAACAACATAGATCAGAATCTCGCCCATATTCCATCCCATTCTCCATCAACATTCATATAGACTGTAACAACATAGATCAGAATCTCGTCCATAATCCATCCTTTTCTGCATCAACATTCAAATAGACTGTAACAACATAGATCAGAATCTCGCCCGAAGTTCACCTGTCTTGTTTTTTAACATACATACATTATAGCAACGTAGGTCAGAATTTCGTTTCAAGTCCACCCTCCCCACTCCTATTCTCTCTGAATACTTAATTATCCAATAAACAAATTTGGTCAGAAGTTCCTTGGGAGCCGCTCCTTTCGTCATAGTTGCCGCTCCTTGCCGTCGAAGTTTGACGGCACTATAATCCAAGTTCAACACAGAACCTCACCTGATTTTTGGCCATAACTTCATTTAGGATGGTCGAATCAATTTGAAATTTCATATGTTTCCATTTGGCACAATCAGACTTCTATCTTGAAAACTGAATAGTTGTTAAACCTCAATGTTAAATGTTTGCCCCAAATCGGATCACGGGGATTCAAGTAAATTTGGGGATTTCATGATCTTCATTCCACTAAGAAATGTAATATGAGGAAAGTTTTTGGGTTGAAGGAATCATACAGATGTATTCTAATAAAATATCATTCTTACAAAGAACTGTGAACATCGAACGCGAACATCGAACATATGCCAAATTCTGTTCAGACTCGCAAATTTCATGTTTGAAGTGAAATTTAACATTGGAGTAGATTGCCAACTTGTTTAACTTTCAAGATTAGAAATATGGTTTCATGCCTAATGGAAACACACGAAATTTCAAATTGATCCGACCATCCTGAAGGAAGTTATGGCCAAATATCGTATGAGGTTTTGTATTGAACTTGACATTACATATAACGTTACACTTCTGATTTGGCTAGGAGGACACCGGGTTGACACAACGATTATATGTGATTATTTGGAAGCAGTGTTTGAGACCCGGTGCCGTAGCTGTCGCGGCCCAGACACAATCGAGAGCATTCAAGGGCACATGATATCAAGTGCGGAATCAACGAAAGATACTTCATGCGCTATTTTCTACATGTTCATAAAACAACCACATATTACCTGTGTCACTATCGACATCAGATTGTTACTGTATATGTTCGATATATTACCTGTGTCAGTATCGACACCAGATTGTTACTCACTTCAACATCACTGTCGCCATCTTCACTGCTGGCACTGTCAATATCTTGTTCCTGGAAACGATTAAATGTATGTACAATATCATAATCACATGGGCGACATTACTTCTGGTGAATTTCAATATTTGTATTCAACTAAAGCGACTACTTCTGAGGTTACTTGACCTCGGATTCGCTGGAGCCCGATGTAGGTCTACATATTCGTTTGCAAATCTTCTTGACCTTCTTCCCTGCAACGGAATATTATTTTCTCTTATATCGTAGCAACAAGAATGCGTTTCTGGTGTGTTGTATCATGTACGGTAACTTACAGCGACGGTGCGAAGCCGACGGGACTGGGAGAACCGCCAGACAAACAGACAGAACCAACAACGCAAATACAAGCCTCATTCTGGATATTCGATGACGTCACACTGCGACAACGCTCTAAAACGCCAATGTTACGTGCGTAGGTACACGGCGCTGATATATAACTGGTGATTATGAGATCTTCATGACAATTAATAATCATACTAACTTTCTTTCGTATTGTAGATATTCTGACTGTTATTCTGATATATACTCACAGGTCTTTACTGTTCCAACTGAATTACAAAATTAACGATGAAGATTGTGACTCGAATGAACCTTTATAGATCATTGGAGTATCTGTAATTGGATCAGCATGCCGATAGAACATGTGTTAATATTTAATCTGAACGTTCTTGACTATATCGGGGTCAAGCCACCTAGTTTTCCAGGATGAAAATACACAATAAAAAGTACATCGATTTGATTGGCTTCGTATGTTTGACTGACAGCTGGATACTTTTGTTGCCAGAAATAACGTTTATTTTGTAATTGTTTGTCGATATCCATTGAAGATATAACATGTGTCAAGAGTTTGTTTTGGAGAAAGCAGACCGTAAACTTAACAAAGACGAGTTTGAGGAGTAACCACTCGAAATGGACGTGCTTCGATCTTACTCAATTCTACGTCATCACCGGTCGATGTGGTGTACGCATGTAGGCCTAGTAAAATGTGCCAAACTGAAACCTGATTTGTTTACTACAAACGGACTTAACTGCTGGACTGATCTCACCGAAGTTGTATGAACATGTGCGATAGAGACATGGAAGTCACGGTGCAAATGCGTATCACTTCCAATATGTCGTATTAAATTAAAATCAATGTGTCAACATATCATTACTAAATCTGCCAAAAACATTGCTATGTTGAACAAATCATCTATATCAGATAGTTTCTGAGGATGCGAAGTGCTGTAATAAATAATCTCTCAGTGATTCACTAAAACATCAGTATTAAAACAATTTTTCCTGTTTCAATTTTGTCATTGTTATTAGGTTACCGTAATTTTGGTCCTAAAAAAATATTTTGATTTTTATCTTTAAAGTTTACAGTCGGAATTTCCTGAAATTTTGCACAAAAATACCCAAAAATATTTCAAGAGGGAGGTATTTTATCATTTATTTCAATTTATGATATCTGTTTCGATCATTTCATTGAATATCAGCATATTTTTAATATTTAGTCCACTGCCATGTCGCGCTGTACATAGAAAACCTATATGGTGACATGTTTTTTTTATAATACCCTGAGGGTGTTCCCTTCACTTTAAAGTTGCTGACTTAATGTATGGGTCAATTTCTCGCAATGCTACGATGTTTGTGCAATTTAGTGAATTTTTTCCGAGTTAAATCCAGGTATTTTTGCAACTTAGACGCGTAAAGGCTGTTTATTTATTGTAATCCATCTACATTATATATATTTTTTGTTCTCGAAACCAAAAATAACTCTTGACCAATTAATTGCCAGATAATTCGTGTGTGGATTATTTTTCTTTGCAAAAGCTCCCTCCCGATTACTTTGTGAGCAACACAGAAGGAAAAAATAACGCGTTTTCACGTGTATCTACTTAGTAATACCAACTTCGTCATAACTGTTATAACAGAAAAACCAGCATGGTGAAATATATTATTGTTATCTCCTATTTTGAACCTAACGTATACAAAGATGGTTATATTAGCATAAATTAATGAAGTTTATGGGAATTTTCAGGTGCCGCTATCCACCTCAATATTGATATAAGAGATTAGGAATCAATTGTGGACATAATGTAGGAAATGATATCATGACCATGAACTTAAGTTTCAACATCATTTTCAAGGTCAAAACACAAAATGGCTGATATCTCTGTTATTTTCGACTTCACAGCTTGGGAATAAATTGTATACATATAGAAAAGGATATATGCCGAATACTTTGATGAATTTGAATTTGACCTTTGAACTCATTTTCAAGGACAGATAACAAAATGGCTGATATTTATTATCGAATTCACAGCATAGGAATCAATTCTGCACATATCGAAAATGATAGAATGTATATGCTGAATATTGTCATGATCTTGAATCTGATCATTTGCTGATATCTCTCGCATTATAAAATTGAATTTACAGCTTAGCAACCAATTGTGGACATACATGTATAGAAGATGATAATGTATTCGTCACCTTGAATTTGACAAGTGACCTTATTTTCAAGGTCACGGGACAAAACAGCTAATATATAAAGTATAAAACACAAATTGTCCGGTAACCTTTCTTTACCCTTGGGCTATTTGTTTTATTTATTTCAGGGAATGCACTTTATAAGCTTTACTGCTTACATCATTTATTTTCATCATTGCTATATGTAAATTTATGCTTGTATTGTGTGATGTATACATGTGAATAATGAATAAATGTTTTTGAACTGAATCGGTTTTCCAATCTTACATATTGCTATCATTATGATAAGTACACATATTTAAGCAGACGATGTAAGATTTAGAACCGAGTGGAGTTTTGATTGTCTGACGGCTCCGAGACCTTGTTGTCGTATCCCGGGGTCTTGTTGTAGGCGTATGGTGGAGGGGCTGTCTTGATTGTGTACGAGCCTGGGGGTTCGGATTTGTACGGGCTGTGTACGGCCTCTGAGGGCTCGGAACTGACGCTCGGCAAGTCCAGAACGTCTGAGTACCTCCCGGTGCGATCACGGGATCGGGCCGGACCCCAGCTCGAGAGTGGCTTGTTGATCCGCACACACACCTACAGACACGGGATCCATACAATATGAAAACATCAGTTGTCGTATATTTTCAATGAACAGGTGATTGAAGGTTTGGTTACAGACCTGAGCCCCTCCAGCGTAACACATGTATCCGATCATCCAGCCCAGGACCATGCAGACCGGGAAGGCCACAATCATCCAGGCGAGAGCCACGGCCCAGTCCGGGTACACGTAGTCCTCGAACACTAGCGGCCCCTGCTCTATGGCACTGAATATCAGTACCCCCTGCCACAGTCACAAATACACCATATTCTTCAGTTATATCCTTTTTCTAGGATACTAGTATATTAGATGTTATTGGTTGTCGAGTGATACTCACAATGACAATAACAGGTGAGATGCCGACCCAGCAGGCGATCCAGTAATAGTTAGGCTTGTAGCCCAACATCATCTCAATATCACACGCAAAACGGCGGAAATCTGCAGCGTCATCAAATTGTGTGTAAATCATGGTCTCGTGACACAAATAATGATGACGAAAGAAACTACCCGAAAGTATTTTACCGTAAATCCATGATATAGCTATGAACTCGAATATTGCAGTGATCATGAGGGTGTAGCTGGCCGAGTAGTCGTTCATAATGTTGAATAAATAAAAGCCACCCTGGGGAATGATTAACATGGAATGCATATCGTATCTATTGTTATCATGCAGTGAAACGTGTGACAACGAGTAATGTGTGAAATGAAGATGTGTGAAATGTGATGTGTGAAATGAAGATATATTAAATTGAGAAGCGAGTAAGCTCTGATCAGATGTGTCGTGGCTTACCTCCGTGACCATTGGTAGCCCCAAGAGGAAGTTGGCCATACAGTATCCAGCGCGCAGCATCAAACCGTATCTTCGCTTGAGCAGAACCGGGAACTCATCCACTATCCCAGCACATACTCCCTCGGCCATGGAAAACTGACAGTAACAGAGCCATCAGAATCTCGGAAAAAGTAACTACACGAACAGTGTTTTGGAATGCAGGAGTCTCAGACAGCTTCAGTGTAATGAACGTTCATTCTGAGAACAACTTTTGTACAACTTGCAGATGCACGCGCCAGTCTGAAAACACTATTTTTATTTATGCAAGAGTAGGTGAAGATGTCATGGATCTACAACGAGCCTGCACATACAAACACGCACACTGCATGTCTACAAGTCGGACATACGAGTGAACAACGCGGTAATATTCCCTAACTACCCTACAAAATAAAGGTACTGAAGGGTGTGCGGCTTTGCAAATCATAATGAACAACATGGTCAAACCGGGAAGCCTCTGAACTGTTTTCACCGTGGCGATACTGGATGCACTAACGATCGTTAGTGCATCCCGCAATGGCGGACAGTAAACACGGTCAGTTTGGTTTTTAACCACATTTTATCAAATGACAGGTCCATTCGTGATAAATGGATACTCTGAAGGTAGCTTAGTGTTTTGGTCAAAGACATGCGTAGTTATTTCAAGCAGATCACGCTTCTTTGTTTAGATATGTTGAGGAAAAGAATTAGCGATAAGATTCACCAACGACAAAAGTGAGATTCCCTAACGATATAGGCCTAATACGTGTATATTGTAATAGGTCCATATCATAATTCGTTGATTTATGCGACATAATTTAGCGAATATCACATAAAAAATAGGAAATCTGTACTAGACGATCATCTGTACACATCAATTCATGTCAATTGGTACTTTACTTCACGTTTAACATTTAAATAACGTAGATTTGAATTAATAAAGAAAAAATTGTTAGGGAATCTTCACATGTTCGTTAGGGAATCTTCGATTTTACAAAAACAATCGCTAGGGAATCTTTCAGCTTTTTTTCAGACGAGTTTTTCATGCTCAAACCAACATAAATCGCCATGTATTTACAACGAACGGTTGTTTCGTGCGCATAAGAATCAGCAGATGTATGTGTAACACTCTATTATTTTAAAGTGGATTTATTATATAGATGGATCCGCATATAGAAAATGTGCAGATCACAAAATGTGCCTTTTCCGGTTCAGACTTGGCTGGCGCAAGCCACGCCATAATAATACGGACCAGGCTCTGTGCCAAGTGTGCCATTTGTCTACAACCCACGCCATAATATTATGGCCCAAGCTATCTTCCAGGACTGACTGCTGCTCAGAGCCAACGCAGTAATGACATGATCCGGACGGTAACCTTAACTTGGCTGTTTTTTTTTAGAACCCATGCCATAATATTATGGCCCAAGCTATCTTCCAGGACTGACTGCTGCTCAGAGCCAACGCAGTAATGATATGATCCGGACGGTAACCTTAACTTGGCTGTTTTCTAGAACCCACGCCATAATATTATGGCCCAAGCTATCTTCCACGACTGACTGCTGCTCAGAGCCAACGCAGTAATGATATGATCCGGACGGTAACCTTAACTTGGCTGTTTTCTAGAACCCACGCCATAATATTATGGCCCAAGCTATCTTCCAGGACTGACTGCTGCTCAGAGCCAACGCAGTAATGATATGATCCGGACGGTAACCTTAACTTGGCTGTTTTCTAGAACCCACGCCATAATATTATGGCCCAAGCTATCTTCCAGGACTGACTGCTGCTCAGAGCCCACGCCTTAATAATACTGTCTGGGTTGTGAACTTAACTTGGCTGTTTTCTAATGTGACAACATTATTATTATTATTATTATTATTATTATTATTATTGTTATTTTGAATTTACAGTCTGGTCAGCTTTTGCGTTCAGAAAATTTTGTTGGAAGACAGATTTCGGAAAACAGGCATCAAGAAAGGCAGCACGGAGCCCCCTCCCGGCATCACAGTTAATTCATGTGTCTCACGTTACAGTTGCAAAACTCGAATGTAGGTCTACCCCTTGACTGGGTAGAGATTGTCATGATTAATGACGATGGGTCCTCCAGATACTAGTATTTCGGGTGCTGTTTTGTCTGTGTGTGTGGTGAAGGGGGAGGTGAGGAATGAATGATGTGCCAACAAGTTGTTTACAGCTGTGAGTAACAAATTTGCTAAATTCACGCATTGTACGGAACCACATTAATGCCAAATTAATACTTTACAGATACTATCACTTGCCATGCCTAATTTACAGTTAGTTATTGATGTAATTGCTGTTATATTATCATATTTATCTCTAAACTTGCCCATTCACTTTTTCTTTTCTTTTTACAAACTGTCATGTACAGACTGGTCAAAGTTCACGCCACAAACTTTCCCATAGAATGTTACTCGCTTCAGATTGCAGACACCAGTCTCCAGCAAATATGATACCTTGTGCGGGACCATGTTAATGGCTTTACCATATTACACGATCCAGAAGGGGTGGAAGGATTGTTGGTACATTTTGTCGTAGCCTAGATATATAGCATAGTAGTAGAATGCATGTGAGCTGTTTTTGCTGTGTGAGTTTGTTGGAATAACATCTCCAATAAATGTTAAGTGACTCCTTCTCTGTTTTGATTTTTATTTATGCTGATCCCACCACGCTGCCACCAGTTGTAGGATGAGGCAAGCTAATTAATAGCTAATTAATTGGTTCTTTTGAGATCAGGGTCAAAACAGAGGAGTCACTTAACATTTATTGCCAGTGAAAAAGTGGAGTTTTCGACAGAAAACACCATGTGTCTTCTGCTCCAGAGTCCTGACAAAATGCAACGCTCGCCCCACTCCTCACCACCCCCTTCGCGCCCGCCCCGACACTACTGTAACTAGTGGTTGAACCACGCTATTTTTGAGACATACCAGAGATTCACACCATCTTTCTCGACATTTCTTGCGTAGGGCTTGGGTATTCCTGTAGCCCATCAAAATACTTGGTGATATGTACATGCTGATTAGATCTGTATATTAATGAATTGATACCACTTTGTATGCACGCGTTCATATCGCAAGAATACGAAGGCCAGGTAGTTTTGTCTATGCGTTGCACGATCGTTTCGTAAGGGAGACAGTGCCTTTCAAACTTGGTGGTAACAATAATAATAATAATAATTACAAGTTAAGGTTACCGTCCGGATCATATCATATCATATATCATATCATATCAGCAGTCAGTCCTGGAAGATAGCTTGGGCCATAATATTATGGCGTGGGTTCTAGAAAACAGCCAAGTTAAGGTTACCGTCCGGATCATATGATACGGCGTTGGCTCTGAGCAGCAGTCAGTCCTGGAAGATAGCTTGGGCCATAATATTATGGCGTGGGGTTGTAGACAAATGGCACACTTGGCACAGAGCCTGGTCCGTATTATTACGGCGTGGCTTGCAGCCAGCCAAGTCTGAACTGGATAAGGCACATTTTGTGATCTGCACATTTTCTATATGCGGATCCATCTATATAATAAATCCACTTTAAAATAATAGAGTGTTGTGTGTATCGATCACAATCGTAATTACCGGGAAAATGAAGAAAATTCAAACGAACCGCGAGTGGGTTCGCCATTTCGGGATGCACTAACGATCGTTAGTGCATCCAGTCTCACCACAGTGTGTTTTGTAGTTCTCCGTGAGTTGAATGACTGTTGGGATACATTGACTGTGAGTTATCTAAAGTTTGACGCGGTAGTTCATCTGTGATTTCAACTGAGTTCATTCCCCGTTTTTACTCTAGTTCACTTCGAGTTGACTGACCTGCGAGCTGAAGCCGAGGGTGGACATCATGAAGAAGAAGAGAGACGACCAGAGGGGAGCCACAGAGAGGCTGGCTAATCCCTCAGGGTACACGACGAATATCAGCCCCGGACCTATCCGAACATGCCCATATTTGTAATCCACAATCGCCGGGAGTGGAGTGCATACATATTCATGATCGTACGCATGACGCGTCATGATATATTAAACACTTGAATGTAACCCTGCAACACAAGATATTACTGGAGGGTCTCATACCGTCCTTGGCCACTTTGTCGATGGGGATGTTCCTGTCGTAGGAGATGTAGCCGAGCATGGAGAACACCACAAACCCAGCGTATACGCTGGTCATGCAGTTGATGATCGGGATCATGATCGAGTCCCTGTGTCAAACCATCGTCCAGAGTACATCATTACATTCAAAAGTGTAAGGAAGTGAGGAATTCTGGATGGTTTTATTCAGGGACTGACCGGAGAAGGTTGTTGTTGAACTTGTTGTAGCTTGCCATGGCGATAAGACTCCCCATGCACAGCCCGAGAGAGTAGAATATCTGGGTGGCAGCATCTCCCCAAACCTGCAGACAGGATAATAGCTATACAGGGTGGATCCACAAAATAGCAAACAGCACTATATCGATACACAGGGTAAATTCCCAAACCTGCAGACAGGAATATAACTATACAGGGCGGATCCTGAAACCTGCAGACGACTATAACTATACAGGGCTGATCCTCAAACCTGCAGACAGGACCATAATTAAACAGGACGGATTCCCAAACCTGCAGACAGGACTATACCTACATGGGGCGGATCCCCAAACCTGCAGACAAGATTATGCCTACACAGGGCGGATCCTCAAACCTGCAGACAGGACCATAATTAAACAGGGCGGATCCCCAAACCTGCAGACAGGACTATCCCTACACAGGGCGGATCCTGAAACCTGCAGACAGGACTATAACTACACAGGGCGGATCCTCAAACCTGCAGACAGGACCATAATTAAACAGGGCGGATCCCCAAACCTGCAGACAGGACTATCCCTACACAGGGCGGATCCTCAAACCTGCAGACAGGACCATAATTAAACAGGGCGGATCCCCAAACCTGCAGACAGGACTATCCCTACACAGGGCGGATCCTCAAACCTGCAGACAGGACCATAATTAAACAGGGCGGATTCCCAAACCTGCAAATAGGACTATACCTACATGGGGCGGATCCCCAAACCTGCAGACAAGATTATGCCTACAGGGCGGATCCTCAAACCTGCAGACAGGACCATAATTAAACAGGGCGGATCCCCAAACCTGCAGACAGGACTATCCCTACACAGGGCAGATCCTCAAACCTGCAGACAGGACTATACCTACACAGGGCGGGTCCTCAAACCTGCAGACAGGACTATATTTACACAGGGCGGATCCTCAAACCTGCAGACAGGACCATAATTAAACAGGGCGGATCCTCAAACCTGCAGACAGGACTATAACTACACAGGGCGGACCCCAAACCTGCAGATAGGACAAGAACTACACAGGGTGGATCCCGAAATCTGCAGACAGGACTATACCTCAAACCTGGTATATTTAAGCATCTCATAAATAAATAAATAAATAAATAAATAAATAAATAATAATGAAAAAAATATATATATACCTACACAGGGCAGATCCTCAAACCTTCAGACAGGATTATAACTACACAGGACAGATCCTCGAACCTGCAGACATGATTATAACCATACAGGGCAGATCCTCAAACCTGCAGACACGACTATAACTACACAGGGCAGATCCCCAAAGCTGCAGACATAATTATACGGGGTGGATCCCTGCAGACAGGAAGATATTACAGAGGGCGGATCCTCAGCAACAGGTCATTATCTAAGGAGTATTTGCTACAATAGTAGCCAGAAGAGCTACCTGTGCTTGCTTCAGCAGCTCCCATTGCGGGGTCATGTAATACTTGACTCCGTCCAAGGCTCCATCCAGCAAAGCTGCTTGAATTAGCAGCACAGTCAACAGTACATACGGAAACAGGGAAACAAAGTACGCAGCCTGTAAACAGAATATAATATTTATAGAGACTGACTCGGGCTGGTTGACGACGCGACCATCGGCCACCTTCAGTCATCAGGTTTATCCCAGGAGATACAAACCTTTCCGACGGACGCCACGCCCTTGATGAGGACGAAGAAGATGATGAGCCAGGCGAGGAGTAGCAGCACGGCGAGCTGCCACACGACGGAGCCAGCGTTCTCCAGGCCTGATGACAATCTCAGCACGTTATTGCTGCAGGCAAAAACTCATCTCTAAAACACTACAATTATTACCTCGACACATACGAAACGTCTCCTATTGCATGAGCTATAATACGATGGACATAGTAGTATATGCAGCAAAAAGCACAATCTCTGTCATTTGTCAGTTCTATATGTTCTGTTGTAGCTACTGACTAGTTACTGACTAGTAGTATTCCTCTGCCGGGATTGTCGGCGCTTCTCCTCCTATGGTTCCGTTGTCGTCGAGTACCAACGACAAATTCACTGGAGGAAAGACAAAAATGGGGTCTTTTACATGACCATTTAGATGATTTAAGCTTTGATAAAGCATTCGAGTGAAATTTCACATTTGAATGCTCAGGGCGGACTGCGTGTGGTATTGTTGAAGGATTATATATTTGCGAATATAACTGGAGACAATTTAATTTACTGGTCCTGTCGACACAAGTGGCTGTGTTCCACCAGTTGTTACAGTAGGTCCAAGGAAGTTCCGTTGTCATGGAAGCGAACAAGTAGTAGAGACACCAGGCCACAATCACGTTGTAGTAACACACGATGTAGGCGGCTATTATATGCATAGCTATACCCAGACCTAGTCACCAACAGTCAAATAATTAGTCACTTTTAACATTATATTCACCATATCGAAATAACCAATCGAAACTATACACAGTTAACTGTACTCACCTTTGAACATCGGATTTAAAACCCAAGCGCTGATTGGTCCTTTGCTACAGAACTGACCAATGGACAACTCCATTAAATACATCGGAATTCCCACGAAGATGAGCACGATAAAATACGGTATGAGAAATGCCCCTGCAATATTAGAACAACATGTTCATGTACACATGAAGTTTCACACACACTATCGGTTAGCTAGAGGATTTTTAGTGAGCTCATTATCGAAGCATGCAATACGAAGACATCAATAAACTACTGCACAATAAATTCACATGGAAGTTAAATTGGCTATCTAGTTAAATAGTTGATCTATAGCAGACATAGTTACCAGTTACCATGGTTACATAACTCACCCCCTCCGTTGGCGTAGCACAAGTAAGGGAAACGCCAGACGTTGCCGAGGCCCACGGCGAAGCCTATGAGTGTGAGGATGAACTCGATCTGGCCACCCCAGCTGCCTCTCTCCAGGTCGGACACAGAACCGGCACTAGCCGCCTCCGACACACTGCCCGCCATCGCTCAGGCCAGCGTCAGACCCCTGCTCGGGACCGGGATTGGGTGTGGATGATGGTGTTAACAAATTATCAAACATTTCAAAATAACGAGGTATCGTGTTATGTCCCCGCATTCGCAGTGTGAGTATCAGATGAGGAATCAATGAATACGCTAGTTATATAATCTACAACATTAGATATGTAAGTTGAGGGGGGAAGTAATGAAGAAGAATGGTGGTAATAGTGTCACCCCAACTACTATCGCCAAAACTCAGATTTATACTGATATGATAGGTTTGAAAGTGTTGAGTATAAACATGTTCGTTACAATGTGTTCTTTGCTAAATACTATCTTGTTTTTCCCTGTGTGTTTTACTTCCTGTTCCGTTTGGCACCATAACTTGATACCCCAGTAACCTGGAATGAATCCTGATGGAATAAATGTGCCAACAAAGTTATCTTGTTCCATCAGATGAATAATTGGACTTATATTGGCGAAATCCGTCGTCAAACATGACTGCATACGTAACAGAACGAAAGAGCATTGCCAAATACCAAATATGTGTGTGAAAACTCCCACATATCAGGTCCCCGGCCATTTCCTCCATTAACCAATTGACTTTTTCTCTTTCTTGGTAAGTTGATCAGTATTGGTTTGCCATAGGGTGCAGTCTACATCTATTAAGTATGCTCTCACGTACCTGTAAAAGTATTCCCTCTAGCTATCTCTTTCAAAGCTTCGCTCCACATGTGGACGATTCTACACCAGTTTGAACTATAATCACAAATACGTATCCATTAACAATTGAAGATGGTAAGTTGGGATTAAAACAGAAAAAAACGTGTAAGACGTAAGACAGTTTGTATATGGATTTTTTTCCATACAACAAAGTCCAAAAGCCGAGGTCGATGTACCATTGTACAAATATCTCAGGGCCTGTTGAGGACTTGTGTTTATACAAACATAGTTTTACACTTTGATCTCCTCGTGATAACGTGTGTTATAGAGTAACGGTGAGAAATCGTAATTATGTCGTGGAGAGACTCATTAAGTGATTTTAGATAAAACTGCAGACACTTAAACAGATAGCTGGTTTATGACTTCTGTGCGTGATCAGAAGAGCGACTGTTAGGTGACCCTCGAAGACAGAAGGATGATTGAACACGATTGGATTGCCTAAACACTTTGTGGCGATTTAGCCCAAAGATCGCGGCAGGTGATTCTTTCTGAATACTCTTGTTTCTGGTCTTTGTTTTGGACGCTTCTGTTCGAAGCACGCGCTGCTTGGCAACGCCCTCCAACTCTCTCGCCCAGTATGCTGTAACAATGGTCTTATGTCACCTCCCTGGTTTCTCGTGCTTCGGGGACTATAAATGCTCTGGAACCGTTTTGTTCAGTGAAGTTGTCTCAGAGCTGAGCAAGGTGAGAGAACGACGGGGGGCTCGGCCATGAACTCTACGTCCTCGCTCTCTGGCTAAGGCCCTCGTGGGCCCCTGGGGACAATTTCGATAGGGGGCCCAGGTGGGGAGGACCTTGATGACTCGGGGGCATACGCCCTATGGATCACCGGTCTCCAACCTGGGATGGTGCAACACAGGCTCTGGCGGACCGTCGGGCTGTCCGGGGTTCCATCCCCCCGTGGCGGACTGCGGCGAGCCGGCCTTACAATATCCTGTATCTGAGTGGTGTCCGCATGTCTGGGCTCGCTGGGCGAGCTGCTACCTGGTTAACGTTCTGATGATAAGTAGGCACTGCGATCGCAGTGACCCTCGGTGAGCGAACTATCCGCGAGGATCTGAGGATAGTGGGCGTGCGTCCGCCGTGACCCGCGGTGAGAGGACTATCCTGGAGGATCCCGGATAGCGGACGAAGTTAAAACTTTACAACTTGTTTCTAGGCCTACATTTCAAAATATTGAACACATCATATTATATATAACTGCACAGTGGTATATCACTAGTAGGCGTAATATACAAATATTGACTTTTCTTGGGGTGAGTACGCGATTATATGCCTCTCACTCAAAAAACGTCGAGGTCAATACATGTTTTGAGTGAAAAGTATTTATGTGGCGATTTCGCAAAGAGATCACGGCAGGAGATTCTCTGTATACACTACTCTTGTTTTTGGCCGCTTCATGTTCGAAGCACGTGCGCTGCATAGCAACGCCCTCTAATCCTCTCGCCGTTTGTACTGTAACAATGGTCTTACGACACTTCCCTCGTTTCTCGTGCTTTGGGGTTATAAATACTCTGAAGCCGCATTGTTCAGTGGAGTTGTCTAAGAGCTGAACAAGGTGAGAGGACGACGGAGGGCTCGGCCATGAGCTCTACGTCCTCACTCACCGGCTAAGACCCGCGAGGGCCCTGGGGACAATTCTTTTAGGGGCCCCAGGAGGTGGACCGTGCCGATTCGGGGCTCGTCCCTGTGATCACTGGTCTCTCGCCCTGGGATGGCGCGACACAGGCTCTGGCAGACCGTTGGGCTGTACGGGGGTTCCATCCCCCAAGCGGACCGTCGGCGAGCCGGCCACAGTTAACACCACGGTGATGAGTGGTGTCCGTATGTCTGGGCTTGCTGGGCGGGCTGCTACCTGGTCAATAAGTTATTACTGCGCCCGCAGCGACTCTCGGTGAGCGGACTATCCGCGAGTATCCGAAATAGCCGGCATGCATCAGCTGTGACCCTCGGTGAGTGGCTTATCCGCGAGGATCCGGGAGTGCGGACGACATCAAATTTTTGTTTTATTATATACTTCCATATTTTTGCGAACACCCTGCTGACTGGATGAATTGTCAACACATGATAAATATTATGGAGAATTTCAATCTAACTTCATATATTTTGTCCAACACCGTCCTTCCAATAAGACACTTATTTGACATTTCTCTTCATACTTGTTACTTGTAACATTATAACTACCAAAATCGAACTACACATATTTTTTTTATAATATTAAAATTAAACATTTGCACATAACTATAATTGTAAGTACTAGTATCACTACTGAATGACATTTATCCATCAAAATTATAAACTTACCTATATGTGAAGGCTAAATTGCGTCCTCATTGTCAGTAAGCACCTGAAATAAGTTGCTGCAGAGAGCATCAGCACAGAAATGTCATCAAGAAGTTACTCATAGACCTGAAACTTTGATCCAAAGTTGTAGTTGATATTGACGTTGCTGACGTATTGTACTGAACATTGGAACAGTTTGAGACAATTGTGTCTCATCAGTGACTGGATCATCAAGCTCCAGCAAAGTGGCCGGTCTTCTGGACTTGCTTGCAAAACCGATCCGCTCTTCCTTGCCATTCACTCAATGACACAGAGGGCCGCCGCTAGCATCCATATCCAGGATAAAGTAGTCGTTCTCGGAGGTGGTCTCATGGCGTTCTGGAGTTGTTAGAATGCTCTTCGTTGTTAGGGTCCCATGTGAACTAGCATTCACCACAGGTCAGAGCGATTAGTGGTTCGGCTATTTGAGCATAGTTCCTTATGAATCGATGACGGGGTTTGTGCAACAACGTTGCTGTTGCTTGATAGGTGCAGAATTCCCCGTGTTAATTCGGTGTTGGTTCACGTTGATCCTTCCCATTGATCCATCCGGTCGCATAAAGGTGTTCTGATAATGGAATATAAGGTTAGTACAGCGTCGATGTTGATTGGGACTATCAACCATTTCTTGCAGACGAGGGGGGAGATTTTTTAGTGGTCAGCGGTTGCAGCTGGGAAGTCGGATTCTTTTCCTTGCTTGGGGAGCGCTCCGACGATATTCTCCACTACGAACTGGCAATGGCAACCGGGCAATGGCAACCTGTTCCAAAGGAGTCAATGTCGTGGCCGAATCACCAGGATTCACCACAGTCACTTTAATGCACTTCCGGTTCAGTGACGTCGGAGTACGACCCATGACCTGGCCGGTCTGTTCCAAAAGTTCGTGAGAGGTATCAAGCACAGATGTATCTACAACTCTATTTTTGAAGTGGGGAATATGCCAACAATAGCTTCACTCCTAGCGGGCACAATTACAGCTCGGTGATGTACAAGACATAGATGTAGAATCAATACCCAGTATAGTATTCCGAGCGAACAAAACAGGGTCCGTTACCCAATCTCATAATCCGTTGACAGAAAGTCATATCAGGCATACGAAGTGAGAGAAAACAAAAAATGACAGGGAAACTCATGAACCCCCAAAAATGGCCATTAGGATGTGAAATCAGATGTTCCGGAAGAAGTGAGCATTGCCTGCTCCACTAGTGGCACCTGTTATGAATTCCCCAAAATTATTATGAAAATAGATCTAGTTGCATGGCAGTCATGGATTTGGTGTATTTATCAACCAGATCATGATGATGTCCATAGAATTTCTTATAGGCAGCTATAAGTCTTGGTCAAACATATACTTGTCGCAGTAGTTTAGAGACTAGCTGGGCACTTCGATAAACAAATTCCTCATATTTGCAACTAGCTCTGGAATAGCGTATAAGTTGAGAGTTTGTACCCATGGGAATACAAATAGTTTATTGAAATATTCAACCACCAAATTCCACAAAAAAATTATCAATCAGAAAATTAACCATATTTACCACATCTATTTCAGTATATTTATATAGGGCATCAGAGTCGCCTTTAACAAAATAAGCGGTATTATATTTAAATACAATATAGTGGTACCGACGTTGTCCCTTTTTAGAGAAAAATGAGCTATTGATGTGTTTTAAGCTGAGGCTTCAGTTCACAATGAGGTATAGTTGTGTACAAAGTGGAAAAATCAAATGTTTTGATAGACGTTACTTTTGAAAGTGAATGAGCATGTAGGTTATGGACCGGTATTGATTTCCTTATATGGTCAAAATGAGGCATCAAAGTACTATATTATTTAAAAACTCCCAGTTTCTCCTCCAAATGCACATGTATCACTTTAAAATGTCTCTGTTTTGGTTTGTATAGTGGTATTATGAGTATTCTTCTATGTACATGTGAATTTTCCTGTTGATTGGAGCTGTTACTGTGCGCATGAATACATATAAACAAACCGGCCCTTTTTGGGAGTTTGCTTTCCGAGGAATTCGCCAGGTGTCAGCAGCTAACGGTCAAATGCTTGTAGCGTGTGATCTATTCCAACAACATGTGCTGATTTTTAAATATTTTGTAAGTTATATATATTGCTTCAACATAATGAAATTTTATGAAAATTGAAACATTTTGAAAGTGATTTCTCTCATAAAACGTTACAATGGAGTTAAATGGCAATCTTATATGTGTTTTTATACCTAAACTGAGGACATGGAATTTTGTGCATTATAGATTTTTAGCAGGTTTTGTGGCATTTCTTTAATTTGTGGGTGGATACTGTGCAGTGTTCAGGAATTTTTCACCATTGCAATCATAATTTTCGTTCACGTGGATTTTATTACATATGTAGAATTATATCTACATGCTAATAGCGGCGGAGTCCCCCCCCCCCACCCCCACCGAATGCTAAAGACATGGAGTCAGTGCCTTTTTATTTTCTTTATTTTCATATAGTAACCAATATTTCAAATCACTGTAAAATATTATACACTTTCACTGAGGACTACTGGACTCAGACACAGCCTAACCGAAAAAGGTGTCGAAATGGCCTCCAAAAATTGAACGGTGAATAATACTAAGTGTCTCTGAAATTCATCACCATAACCTATATAGTCGATCATAAATAAGCTAAGTGAGGCATTGCAGAATGCATTTGGTATATTATTTGCAATTTTGGCACCATATCTGGTCAAATACGCACTTTTCCGATTTTTTTTTACCATATTTTTTTTCGATATTGCCGTAGAACCACATATTTGACCCCATATGTGTCTTTTGCCATTTAATCGATTGCACTCCATCATATAAATGTGTTTTATAAATAAATTTCATACAACACATAAACTAATCCCCTGTACAAGACACCTATGTGATCTAATGTCGGTGATCTCTGGCTTACAGAAACCATATTCTCAACAAATTGTCTACGTTTTTGTGTTTTATCAAAATTAAAACCTTGGAATTTTTGCTTAATTTAGAAATATACTATATTGAGAGTGTGGTGGTAACATTTTAAGACATTTGAATACCATTGGTGTAGACAGCAGTATGGTAGAAAGTGTTGGGTGCTAAGCAGCGGGGTAGGACTACCAACCCTTTTAAAATTTTGTCACATTTAGTCCAAGGGGAATCAAACTGATGGTAATATATGGGTGAATAATACATTTATCTGAAACAAACCCCAAATTGTCCTTGAGCATGTTTGATCGGGCGTCAAATCAAAATTTCCAAAGAAAATCTCACTTTTTTGTTCAAAATATTTCCTTTCTTAAGTGCAAAAATCACTGTTTTATTTCTTCTCTACAAGTCTTCCTTTTTCACATAAGAGCTCAATAATTGGGTATTATCACCTCTGTATGTGAGGTGTTATAATTGGAAAAAATGAAGAAAATTGCCATTAATTAAGGTTATGGACCTGTATTGATTTCCTTATATGGTCAAAATGAGGCATCAAAGTACTATATTATTTAAAAACTCCCAGTTTCTCCTCCAAATGCACATGTATCACTTTAAAATGTCTCTGTTTTGGTTTGTATAGTGGTATTATGAGTATTCTTCTATGTACATGTGAATTTTCCTGTTGATTGGAGCTGTTACTGTGCGCATGAATACATATAAACAAACCGGCCCTTTTTGGGAGTTTGCTTTCCGAGGAATTCGCCAGGTGTCAGCAGCTAACGGTCAAATGCTTGTAGCGTGTGATCTATTCCAACAACATGTGCTGATTTTTAAATATTTTGTAAGTTATATATATTGCTTCAACATAATGAAATTTTATGAAAATTGAAACATTTTGAAAGTGATTTCTCTCATAAAACGTTACAATGGAGTTAAATGGCAATCTTATATGTGTTTTTATACCTAAACTGAGGACATGGAATTTTGTGCATTATAGATTTTTAGCAGGTTTTGTGGCATTTCTTTAATTTGTGGGTGGATACTGTGCAGTGTTCAGGAATTTTTCACCATTGCAATCATAATTTTCGTTCACGTGGATTTTATTACATATGTAGAATTATATCTACATGCTAATAGCGGCGGAGTCCCCCCCCCACCCCCACCGAATGCTAAAGACATGGAGTCAGTGCCTTTTTATTTTCTTTATTTTCATATAGTAACCAATATTTCAAATCACTGTAAAATATTATACACTTTCACTGAGGACTACTGGACTCAGACACAGCCTAACCGAAAAAGGTGTCGAAATGGCCTCCAAAAATTGAACGGTGAATAATACTAAGTGTCTCTGAAATTCATCACCATAACCTATATAGTCGATCATAAATAAGCTAAGTGAGGCATTGCAGAATGCATTTGGTATATTATTTGCAATTTTGGCACCATATCTGGTCAAATACGCACTTTTCCGATTTTTTTTTACCATATTTTTTTTCGATATTGCCGTAGAACCACATATTTGACCCCATATGTGTCTTTTGCCATTTAATCGATTGCACTCCATCATATAAATGTGTTTTATAAATAAATTTCATACAACACATAAACTAATCCCCTGTACAAGACACCTATGTGATCTAATGTCGGTGATCTCTGGCTTACAGAAACCATATTCTCAACAAATTGTCTACGTTTTTGTGTTTTATCAAAATTAAAACCTTGGAATTTTTGCTTAATTTAGAAATATACTATATTGAGAGTGTGGTGGTAACATTTTAAGACATTTGAATACCATTGGTGTAGACAGCAGTATGGTAGAAAGTGTTGGGTGCTAAGCAGCGGGGTAGGACTACCAACCCTTTTAAAATTTTGTCACATTTAGTCCAAGGGGAATCAAACTGATGGTAATATATGGGTGAATAATACATTTATCTGAAACAAACCCCAAATTGTCCTTGAGCATGTTTGATCGGGCGTCAAATCAAAATTTCCAAAGAAAATCTCACTTTTTTGTTCAAAATATTTCCTTTCTTAAGTGCAAAAATCACTGTTTTATTTCTTCTCTACAAGTCTTCCTTTTTCACATAAGAGCTCAATAATTGGGTATTATCACCTCTGTATGTGAGGTGTTATAATTGGAAAAAATGAAGAAAATTGCCATTAATTAAGGTTATGGACCTGTATTGATTTCCTTATATGGTCAAAATGAGGCATCAAAGTACTATATTATTTAAAAACTCCCAGTTTCTCCTCCAAATGCACATGTATCACTTTAAAATGTCTCTGTTTTGGTTTGTATAGTGGTATTATGAGTATTCTTCTATGTACATGTGAATTTTCCTGTTGATTGGAGCTGTTACTGTGCGCATGAATACATATAAACAAACCGGCCCTTTTTGGGAGTTTGCTTTCCGAGGAATTCGCCAGGTGTCAGCAGTTAACGGTCAAATGCTTGTAGCGTGTGATCTATTCCAACAACATGTGCTGATTTTTTAATATTTTGTAAGTTATATATAATGCTTCAACATAATGAAATTTTATGAAAATTGAAACATTTTGAAAGTGATTTCTCTCATAAAACGTTACAATGGAGTTAAATGGCAATCCTATATGTGTTTTTATACCTGTAGGTATTCCAATAAAGACTTTGAATTTTTTTAATATCAGATGTCACCGAAAAATGTGAACGTTATGAATGATTCACGCGACGCCTATTCGCTAGGCGTCTCTATCGTCAGTCTTTGCTTGGTGTCACTGTCGCCACAAGACAGCACGTTTTTGCTGCGCCACATTATGGACAAAAAATTTAAAAATGGAAGAACTACTTCGGCAAATCAGTGATAATGTTGAAAAACTTCGAGATGATAATTAGTACATCACAAACAGACTGAAAAATATAGAGGAATGGACGCATCATTGCTATACTGGCAATGGTTTCACTACTAGGTAGCCACCACGTCATAACGCTACACTATATATCTTTTTATAGCATGAGAAAGAAGAGTGGAAAAATTATACAAAAAAGATACTCTGTCCGACTATGATACCTACATAACTGCACATAAACCATCATAACGTCATTGATCATTTCATCTTTATAGATGACCAATAAGCCTGATGAGGCAGGGTGACTTATGTTTGTTGTATGTTGATGTTTTTACTATGTACCATGTCACCTTGTCAGTAAAATAAAGAAACTTTGACTTTTTGGTGTAACAGAGCTGTATGTCCACAGGAACCCGTGGACACATTTCATATAGTATACTAGAAACAAATGACTATTTGTTTCACTAGGGCATGTATACCTAGAAACATATTTGTATATTACATTTTATATACCACTATGACATAAACATGTCTACTAGACATCCATTCCTAGGATTGCAGGGTGGAATGACCTGTGGTCTTAGGAATGGATATTTGCTAGACATCCAATTCTGTGGACAGGCATTTCTGTTACGCCCCGGGTTGCGAATATACCAAGCCCAGATGTCATAACTACCGTACAGTCTTTCAATATACCATGATATCACTCTGATGCAGATATTCAATTTTATTTAGTAGGCCTATCATTTTAGCAGGCGCATCTGTTTCAATAAGCTCAACATAAATGTGACGAAATAGCGTTCCTCCGGCTGCTATCAAGCCGACGGATCGAATTGTACGATGTATGCTGTGCTTACAACAGAAAGATAGTCCGACGTTCATTCAATAATCCGAGTTTATTCGGATGATAGAGTCCGATGTTCGATCACGGCATTCACACACACTTAATCCCAGATAAGTCCGATACTTCACTAAATCCGATATAGTTCAATAGATATTGTGTCCTTTTACTTTACAATTTCTTCTTGATTTTCTTATACCTCTCTTGTTCAATGTCTCTTCTCTAAACTCTAACTCAAAAATGCGGGAAAGCGAGGGCCATGTGATGAGTGTCTGGAATTTTACCGCCTTGAGCAATGGAAGTCGTGTATGAGTCGGTTGAATGTGATGTCATGCCTGCGTAGGTGTGGTTTAGTGTCTGGAAATGTTGTGATTGGTGGGAGTGGGAGAGTGACGTCGTTGGCTGAGTTGTTTACACGTGGCGCGTTGGATATGACGATGTGCGGTGAATGACTTAAGATAAGTATGTGCAATGTGATGAATCTGTGACGTGTATGTGGAGTGAGAGAGAGAGAACGTGTAAGGGAGGGGTTTTGGGCGGTTACAGTCATAAATATTCTACATAAATTTGATACATATTTTCGTATCAGAAATATGGAGGAAGTACTGTTAGGCTTATATTTTCATCATACATATATCTAGAGTGAGTGTGTTATGTGAAAGGGCCATAATCATGAGGCGATATCACACTTCCGTGCATGGAACCTGCCAATAACACAAACTGAGTTTGCCAGTGCACAAACTGAGTTTTGGTGTTTGTTTACTTGAGTCATTATCATCAATGCGGAAATCTGAATGGGACTCTCAGAGTGATGTGCAACTTAAATTCTCAGATCTACAACCATGATTTCCAATTCCCCTGACACATGTCTTCAAATGGAGAGTCGACACAATTCTGGAAATGTCCACAACCAGTCTGTTTACAGAGTGAGTTCCCTCATGGCGTGGGTCTCATTTCAAATACTCAATGTCCAACAGGCTTTTTGATAAATTGTGAAGTCATCACCACACGTTCGAAATAACAAGTGACTGTTACGTACAAAATGCACCATTCTATACACGAGCTACGTGGCACAAAACCATGTGGTTTGAATCGAGGTCACCTGATCGAGTGATCCAACTCAACCAAGTGGTCATCTGAATCGGTAACACATTTCCAAGATGGCTCCGTCTTCTTCAACATCTAATTCCCAACTGCATGGTCAGCGGGAAAGTGTGTGTCACGTGTGTGCTGTGCGTGAGGTGATTGGCTGTAGATGTACTGCAGTGCGATGTTTTCAAGTAGATGATCTCGTGCATGCTTATAAATGTATGCCGGCTATGGAAATTGTGGTGTAATGTTGTATAAGTCTGTAAATGTATGATGTGTTTGTATTGCGGGATTAGATGTAGGGACTTGGTTTGGGGTAGTGAATTTCAGTGAAAGTACGTACAAAGTTCACATAACCCCTTTACACATTCATATATGGGCACCATAACGCGAGTTCTTCCTCCATGATGGCTATGTGTAATATATTAGTTATAGCTATACCGTAATATTGATACACGATAAACATTGTTTTTTTTGGTACATATATGTATGTATTACACTAGAACTTTATTCAATATTCATATCAGCTATGGACAGTGGAAATCATGATGTCAGAGAAAGTAATTATCACTTCCCGTGTGTTGTGCTCTCTGGAGTGTAATTGTGTAGTCACTCAATGACGCTATGAGAAGAGAATAATGAATTGGATAATTCCACAACGTAAGAAAATATGATTTTCAACTTTGCCAACATTACATTAAGTCATTTTATGCCGATAACGACGGCAGTTCGGGCTGTTCTGAGAATCATGACGCCATCTCGGCATTGTTGTAATCGAAATTAAAAATGAACATCTGCTTGTTAGCACATGCAGGAAATGAAAGTTTAGACATGCTATTCATACAATTTAGCTTATTCGGTGGTGGCTGTCTTGGGGTTTTTCAACAAAAATGAACAAAAATTTGCATTTATTGCAAAAGAAAAATTAAAGTCGACTTCTACATGTTGAAAACATAGGAATATTCCTATTATTCATCATCTTAGTGCAATATCTTGTTTCAACTGCGAGTGGCCATCTTGGATAACTCCTTGTAGAAGGAAAAGTCCAGCTTGGCCCTACTTTTAATATCAGTTCATATGTTCATTATCTGTGACAGTTTAGGTGCTTTTACCACCAAATGCATAATCCTATCCGATTATTATACATATCTCCCCCGTTAATGGTCTGTCAGTAACATACACTTAAATATGAAATTGTAAGTTCATACATAAGATAATTGTAGAATATTTATGACAGTTATCGACCCGAACCCTCCCTTACACGTTCTCTCACTCCACATACACATCACAGAATCAATAACAATTTCATACTTACAGATTACGTCACCCGTACACATGCACTACAACCGCCGCACCCTCCACGATCACGTGCACAAAACAGAGCCCTACTTTACACGGCCAATCAGCATACTCTCAGACATAAACAAACACGTGAACTTAGACATTACATCACATCTGACGAATCACACAGAACTTCCGCCCCACGACGCGGGAAACTCACAGACACCTCATGGGAAAATTCCCTACAATACACAGCCAATCAGCATACTCTCAGACATAAACAAACGTGAACTTAGACATTACATCACATCTGACGAATCACACAGAACTTCCGCCCCACGACGCGGGGAACTCACAGACACCTCATGGAGAAACCCCGCACATTCAGAGTTGAGTTTTGAGAGGTCTATGAGCACAGACGTGTTACAGGATTATCAGAGAAGAGTTGCAATTATCTGTGATAACTCGTTGGTATTGTCAACGTCATTTGTGGATTATAATTTGGACTATATCGGGGAGTAGCGAATATGGTCGTGATCGTGTCATCGGACCATTCATCCCAATAAACTTGGATAAATTGAATTCGGACTGGTTTGTGATTTTCAAGCACAACACTATCGAACGCTATACGAAGCTATAGGGTTGATCCGACCCTGAAGACAGCCGATTCGTCACATAAATTACCCATCTTGACATCGTGCTAAGCTACTATCATATCACTTGTGTCAAATAACATTGCATGATCACCCTACCAAATGGCATAGAGCGTTGACCGACCTAGTTCTATTTTTAGGGGTCAGGTCATGTTGTTGTCAACGCTGTAAGGCCAACTTTTTGGAAGCTGATACCGACACAGGGTGAGTAAAATAATTTTTCTGTCAAATATTTACCCTATGACCTTAGAATGGGGATTCGATGCAATGCCGAGAAACCAATGTATAAGCTGGTGCTCCCCAATTATCCACATGAGCCTGATTTGTTCAGAAATATGCCCTGGTCCACAAATGTGGCCCACAAATGTATATGTAGTGTCCAAACATTGATCACATTCTTTTCAATACTCATGACCCATGTCACACCACAAGCGATACAAAAATAAATTAATAAAGCCCTAATTAGATGACGTTGCGCCTTTATATTGCTCACGAACGAAGCTTGAAGTATATGAAACCTATAGTTCAAACAGTGTTGTTGTACATGGGTCATAAGTATCTTCGGTGCCCATATACCGTGCTGTTTCGAACGAAAAGTTTCATCTTTTAAGTTTAAACCATTAATCATGTTTTGCTGTATAAAATGTTTTGCTCCCGCAATACTCACCGCCTGTTCCTTACATTTCCTAACATATTTACACCCTTTAACTAAAAGTATTATGGAATTTTCCAAGGGTTTATTCAGACTGTAAATTCCCAAAAGTATAAATTCTGAATTAATGAATGGATAAATATCTAAATCCGGTAATAACCACTCCGCAATTCCGTACCAAATTTTCAATTTCGTGGGACATACATGGAAGAGGTGTAACAAGTCTTCAATGGCATTTGGGTAACATTTATAATTTGCATTATGTTTTATATTATACAGGACAAGGAGCTTATTTGTAGGGAGAATTGTAGAATTTTATATTGGAAGGATGTGAGTTGTTTGTTAATAGTTACTCCAGTCTTCATATGTTAGTTGTATTGCAAAACATTCATTCCATTTGTGAATACATTTTACATCATACGGAAGTTTGACGATTATTTGGTTGTATATTACTTTACAGACATCTCTAATAATTTTCCCCATTGTCCTGCCCCCGTCTGTTATAGATATTTGGTAAAAGGGTCTGTTAACCGGTAATGATTGAACTATGGTCATGTAATCCAGAAAATTGAAATCTATTCCGAAATTATGTTTAATACCCCCCCCCCCCCTGGTGTGAAAAGTGTCATTTTTGTTAAAAGTTGTTTATAATAAAGCAAACCTTTTTCAATAAAATAGTTTTTACGATGTAGAATGTTCGTATTTTATATTGCGAATTCCATATAAGGGTATCTGCTATTTGTTCAACTATTGGGGTGGATTGTACATTTTGCCTGTAATAGACACATGAATCTAGCACATTTTCCCAAAAGTTATTATTTATCGACTTGCTTTTCTCTTTGATGGATAGAACGCTTCCTTCAAATAGCAAATTTACATGTTTTTCCTTCAATATTACCGAAACAACACTCATCCATGAGTTAGCATTTGATGATTTATCAATTTTATATATCCATGCGAGTTTTGAAGCTTTACAAAAAGCATCAAAATGTAACATTTTTTGTTCCCTGACTTTAATTTCCCGAACCAGTAAATTAAACTGAATTTTTGGCCTTTTTGAATTCCAAATAAATTTAGACAGGATATCATTGATTTCCTTTTGATACTGTGGTTGTGGATTTGGAAGGACTGCCAAAAGGTGTACGAGTTGGGGAAGAATGTGCATTTTTATTACTGTAATTCTACCCGGAAGCGTGTATGTGTATTTCGAATAAAATTGTAAAATATTTTTAATTTTATTAATTTTTTCTCTGAAATTTTGGTCATCCATATCATTTAGGTTTGCAGAAAAACTTATTCCCAGAAGCTTAAACGAAGATGAAAACGGTATATTTAGGACCGGGCATATATTGTCTTGAGGAGGTGGTCCTAATTTAATTGCTCGACATTTGTCAACCTTGATTTTCAATCCCGATGTTTTTTCAAAATTATTTAGTATATGGATAACTTCTTTTGTAGAATTTTGATTACCATTAAGTATTGGGAAGGTATCGTCTGCGTATTGACCTATTTTGACTTCGATGTTCCCGAAATATAAACCGCGTATATCTCTACATTTAATAATGGCTTGAGCTAAAGGTTCAATTGCTAGGATAAAAATATACGGTGATGAAGGATCACCCTGTCTACACCCCCGACCTAATGCAAAGAATTCTGAATAATGGCCATTATTAATGACACAACTCTGGGCCCCATTATAAATAATATCGAACCATCTGATAAAATTTACACCAAAATTGTATGCGGCAAGTACCTTCCTGATATATGACCACTCTATCGAATTGAATGCTTTCTCAAAATCTAATAGTAGTAGCAAGCCCTCCGATTAGAATCCTTACAGTATTGTATTATATCGTAAACCATTCTTGTATTTTCTTCCATAAATCTGTCTTTTAAGAATCCCTTTTGTTGTAGCATTATTATTTGTGGGAGTACAGATTTCATTCTTTTTGCGATAACACTTATTATAATTTTACAATCGGAGTTTAATAAAGAAATTGGACGCCAGTTTTTCAAGAATTCCCTGGGTTTATCTCCTTTTGGTATACAAGTAATAATGTATCTCTTATAAAAGTAAAAATGCCTCTCTTATAGATCTAAGTAAGAAATGACCTAATTCATTCCAAAATGTTTTATACATTTCCGCTGGAAAACCATCTATGCCTGGAGTATTATTTTGTTTCATGCCGTTTATTACTGTTTTTATTTCTGTTAAGGTGAAATCTTTTTCACAAATTGAGCTAAGCTGGTCAGAAAGTGGATTAACGATATCCCTACCTAAAAAAGTATTTATGTTATTGTCCTGCTCCTTTTTGTTGATTTTAGTATTATATAGATTTTGATAATATTTCTTGATTTCTTGTAGAATATCTTTAAACTTATAAACAGCTTTACCGTCAATGTCTAATTTGTTAATTGTATTGCTAAAATAGTCTTTTTTTCGAGATTTGCGAAAAATTTGGTTGGCTTTTCACCTTCTTCTATCCATTGTAGTTTTGTCCTCAAAATCATGCCTTTAATTGTTTCATGTCTTAAATCTTGAAGTTCATCTTGAAGGGAATTAATTTTATCCATGTACTGATTTGTGTGTTGGGTATCTCGATACGATTCAACTAATTGTTTTAACTTCTCGATAATGCGATTCTCGTCTTTTTTTTCGCTACAATAGGGTATCGTTACTTTTCGAATTTCCATCTTTATCGTCTCAAAAAAGCTGGTCACTTATTGGTAACTCAACATCAGGGTTGGAGAGATCCTCACCTTCGACAGCATATCTAGTAATGTTTTCTTCCACAGTATTTTTCACAAGAGATTTATATGTTTCGTCTTGTAGAAGGGATGTGTTAAATTTCCAGAAACCCCTACCCCGTTCTTCATTAGACATTTTTATTTCCACTGTTACAAATGAATGATCTGATCGATATCCCGTTTTCAGTTCAACATAATTAGTTAGAGCCATAATATCGGATGAAACCAAAAAGAAATCTAACCGGGACATTTTGATTGGATTTCGTTGGAACCAAGTGTACTGCTTTGCATTGGGCTTCAAAACTCCCCATGGATCTACTAAATCGTACTGGTTTTTCATCATCAGAACGGTTTGTCTGCTTTTTACATTATTATCTTTAATATTATTCTTTGTGTCCAGTTGTTGATTCTGGACTAGATTCCAATCTCCACATATGATAACGGTAGACGTTATAAGTATCGAAAAAAATATGATCAATGTTTGGACACTACATATTTGTGGGCCACATCTATGGGCCAGGGCCTATTTCTGAACATATCAGACTCATATGGCTAATTGGAGAGCATGAGCTTGTACATTTGCATCTTGGACACTGCATCGAATCCCCATTATAAAGTAATATGGTCAATATTTGACAGAAAATTATTTTACTCACCCTGTGTCGGCATGAGCTTCCAAAAAGTTAGCCTTACAGCGTTGACAACAACACGACCTGATCCCTAAACAAAAGAACTAGGTCGGTTAATGCTCTATGTGTGGATGAATCTCGAGAACACAATACAGGGTTGACATTTAAAATGGAATATGTCGGTTGGGTGGGTAAACTGATGAAATAATATGTCATAGATTCTAATTGAGAAGCACCATGAAGTTTTTACATGATCTGATGTTCAGCCAAGCATGTCACCTGCCGATCAGGCGATTATCGTGCCAATTGACACCACGGGAGTGCACATGGGGTGACGAAATAACTGTCCACTTTGGTGCTAGCACCAACTCAAATATACTATAGCTCACTAATGTGCTCGTACCGCACCTTAAACACTTTGGTATGGGGTGATTATTGTTATGCTATACATTATGTGGGCTGGTCAAATTTATGTGCATATCCCAGGATCTTCTTGACTTGGAGCTACGAAATTTTAAACACAGATACCTGAAGTAATGGTGCGTCAAATAAGTGCGTCAGTTTGTCACGTAGTGGTTGCCCTGCGACGTAATGGGCTAAAACAGACTGAGATAATGGGGCAAAACAACGTCACACAGGGGGAGGTCAGCAAGATCTTGAAGAGGAACGCAGAGACAGGAGTGCCTACTCCTAGATCTCGCCCAGGGCGTCCTATAAAGACAACAAGAAGTCAGGACCGTTTGTTGATTCGCCTGTGTACTGGTGGCCGTTTCATGCCAGCCAGGGCCTTGAGAGTTCCTTGAGAGGGCCTCGAGAGGTGTACGCGTATCCAGAACACTATTGAACAGCCGATTGGTTCGAGCTGGGTATCGTGCCAGGAGACCACTAAGGAAAGCCCTGCTGAGTCAAAGATATCACGAGCGACGTCTGCAGTAGGCCAGGGATCACCGCCATTTGGGACCACATCACTGGAGTCTTGTCATATTCAGTGACGAGGCGAGATTTGAGGTGTACTGCCATGATGGATGCATCCGAGTTCGCAGACGAGTTGAAGAACTTTACCATGAAGCCTGCATACTACCCAGGGTGCAGGCTGAAGGCGGTGGGATAACCATATGGGGAGCTTTCCACGTAGGTGGAAAAAGTGGCCTTGTGATTCTGGTCGGCAATCTGGATCAACACCAGTACATACGCATCCTAGACCAAACAATGTTGCCATTCGCTCGAGGGGCCTTTCAGAACATTTTGTGTAGCAGGATGACAATGCTCCTGCACACGGGACTCGTACAGTGGCCACTTCCCTTCAGATCAGGGGGTTGAGCACTTGCCATGGCCTGCGTGTTCACCAGATATGAACCCTATGGAGAACCTATGGGCTGAAGTAACCCCTCTGATCAACAACCTGGTTTGACAACTAACCAGTGTGGATGAATTGCGACAGGCTGTGATGGACGCATGGGCCAATATACCCCTGATCACCTTGAGAACCCTCGCAGAGGGTATGTCCCACCGTGTGATGGCGCTACAATCAGCCAGGGGAGGTCACACGCTATACTGAATATTGTTGGTGCTAGATGGCATAATGACGCTCAATATTGTAAAGTTTCATGTACACTGGGTAGGAGCTTGCCCATGATTCTTGACGAGTCAACTCGGTAAAAATCTTTTCTCGCAGGGGCATTGCTCGGCAAAAACCTTTAATCACAGGGGCATCTGAGAGCCCACACGACAAAAGATATTTGCCGAACAAAGCCCCTGCGGGGAAAGATTTTTACCAAGTTGACTCGTCAAGAATCATGGGCAAGCTCCCACCCAGTGATGTTTCTGCTACTGCGTGTTGTTGAGATATTGAATTTGAGAATATAAATTATAAATCTATTGTTGGCACAATTTGGCGTTGGTTCTGGATCACAGTGTTTACCAGATTGAAAATACAAGATAAAGAATGCACTAAGTATGAGGTTAGATCCTTACGAACGCCAGGCACGACAAATTTCTTGCAAATAAAAACTAAAAGAAAAAAAAGAAAAAAAAAGAAAAAATACAAAATATATTCCATATTAAATGTCCGCCTCTGTGGCCGAGTGGATGGGACCGGTGGCTCTTGAAGCAACGAAGCTCAGAGGCGGTAGGTGACGCGGGTTCGATCCCCGTCACCGGCACAAAGTAGGTGGAGTTTTCATCCTGGCAATGCAAAGGTTTCTCCATTCGAATGTGCTTTCCAAATTCTAAATTGTCACCCGACGGGGGATGGGGAAGACAGGCAGAATTGCCTATCATCATGGACCGTCGTTAAATAAATCTGATTATTATTATTATTATTATTATGACGATCGAAAATCGCCTTCGTTGACCTCATTGGAGTGTTTCTTTTGAACAATCTATTTCGCGGGCTTACCTCCATGTATACCGTTTCGAATTTATATATACATACTTTATATATATACATGCCCAAACTACCTCCAATCCCCGAAAAGATCTATACGCACATGTTACGCTTCACGACGCTGTGGTTTTTGCATCACGCTACGGAACCCGTTAGGAGACCTCCATAATGTTATTTATCCACATCTGAACGATTCACACTCAGTATTCCTATGTTGGAACAACTGACACGGAAGTTTGAAGTGAAAATGCCGAGGTTGAACGTAACTTTAACCACTGAGGAAACGCAGGTTCTAGATATAGGCATATAACTGTTATGTCGGGTTTGTTTATAATGTAGAAAGATATTCATTCATATTTTTGACAGTAGGCTTTTATACCTCTCATCCTATTTTCCAATAAAAATAAACTAATTGTTAAAGTTTCGATAGTTGGCGTCATGAGTAGGCTCTTTATAGTGGTGATAATGGGCCGATACATAATGACATTGTTGTATCATACTACAGCCATTGATACCTGCTATTATCAGAATTATTATATAATTCGATAATGCCTATATTTTCATCAAATTATATTGATAAAGTTGGGTAGATCCCTTGTTTTCACATACACGAGGAGGGTATCTCCTCTTCGATGATTTTCGCCCAGAGGTACAATATGTTTGAAGAACGAACAAATTGATATCACAAGAATAGCATGAAGACCGTCAGGACAGTTTATGTACATTATACACTTCCTGAATTGGATACAAACGTACGAGGCGAGTTAAGTTTGACTGAGAATGGCGAAGTCGGTATGGCGAAGTCGGTATGGCACTTACCACCCAAAGTGTACAACAACCACCCCAAGTGTACTCTACAAGCTCCATTGGCGTCCATTTGCCCAGAGGATCAAGTACAAACTCCTCACCTGCGGTCAGCCGACAAAAATCTCTTAGTCGTCCCATTCAGCCGATCAAGCACTGTAGGCAACATGGCTTTTGGTGTCGCTGGTCCAAGACTTTGGAATGAACTGCCCCAAGACATAAGATCAACCACTGTAGAGTCAACTTTTAAGTCCAAACTTAAAGCGCACCTGTTTGTTCAATATTATCTATCTTAGTTATTCTAGTTATTTTTATGTTTTATTTAAGGAATAATGTATAGATTTGGAGTAATTGTCGCACAATAAATTTCGAGGGCAAGGGGATAAGGGCCCGAGACGCCGAAAGGTGTCGAGGGCATCGTCACCTGTCCCGAGAAGTTGATTTTGCGGACAATTACGACAATCTACATTATTTCTAACATGGTAAATGATTGTGAGGAAATAAACGTTACCATAGCTAACATGTTTGTTGCGGTCATGACGTTTTTGTAGGCCGTTGCTCCTGGAAACGTAAATCTGATGTAAGCCCTAGGGCCGTATATCAACTGATATAACACCTTTGAAATGACTGGAATGCTAAGAGCGCTAGCCGTGACCTCACCATCTTAGAATACTCTACATTAATGTTTGATACTGTGTTTTGAACTTTTATTGTTTCTGGTTTATGCACAGCACTTTGGAGCACCATCATTGATGGATTATTATGCTTTACAAAATAAATTACTCTTATTATTATTACAACAATGACTTGACGTAGTGGCAGTTTCTGCACAATCAAGGAATTCAATATAGAATTTAATAAGCTTTATTGCAATCAATTGAACTTGTAAAGCAAACAATATCACGGCTGGAAGACATATTAACAATATAAGCTGCATACTAAACACAATTAATACTGTTTTCAGGATAATGAGGGAGTTTATATCAGCATTAAACAGCAACAACACCAAATGGGCATAATGACTTTACTATTCTAAAAACTAGACGGTACAAATGAATACAATATGCAAAACAGTTCAAGGCATAGATACGAAGCAAGACAAGCACATTTTATAAGCACAAAATTCCCGTGGTGGGTGCGGTGGGAATATAAAAGCATAAAAGCATTACATGCATGCAGCACTGAGGTCATGAAAAGACTGATTTGTTAAATCACAAACATGACTTTATACATGTAGTTGAGCTGTACCTTGAAGCGAGGAATACATATATACATAACATGTTCAGAAGCACTGTTTCACTTGACTGGACAACATGCAAGAGGTATATACACTATATATGGTTACATGTTCCATATGACTTGACACAGGTAAGGGAAAAAGTAAGCTGGTTTATGAGCTGTTTAAAACGGCTTTCATTAGAAAACTCGCCTTAAACAGCAACAACACCAAATGGGCATAATGACTTTACTATTCTAAAAACTAGACGGTACAAATGAATACAATATGCAAAACAGTTCAAGGCATAGATACGAAGCAAGACAAGCACATTTTATAAGCACAAAATTCCCATACCACTGTAGACTGGTTGGAAAGTGATTATTAGTGAGTTAATTATGATGGTAAATTATGTGTAGCTAACTTGACAAGTTGAAATTTGTCCTTGATGTCGGGGGTAAGATACCTGATGACACAGTCTGATTTCCAGTCCCCCAGCACTTTGATCACTGACACAGGCACTCCAGAAACAAAGAGCCACGTGGCCCCACCTCTGCGCAGGCTGTGTGTTCCGAAGCGTTCTGGCTCAAGTCCGATGGCTTGCAGCACTGATGACAGTCTGGATCGGACTCTAGCTGACGTCAGCGTCCGAATATCTCCAGAGTTATCTTTGTATGCCAGAGCGGGTGCATCATCAGGTAAGTCTCCAGCCATCGCCCAGAAGCTCACAAGGGCAGTAGTTGGGCACAGATCTTGGCCATGTAGATATGGAAGGGGGACCTGGAGTCTTCGCTCGGCATACTGGATAGTTTTTGTCCAATCCAGATTGAAGATGCAACCTCTGGGAGTGACGCTTGTGTCTTTGCGCTTCAGTACCTTGTGGGAGTCTCTAGGATTTGGCGGGACAGTAACGCTGCTAATTCTCAGTAGTCCAAAGAAACATGATGTAATTGTACACCAGAATTGACAGTCACTTATCACTTCCAGATTGAGTTGTTTCCGAATTTGAAGGAGATGATCCGGCAGGAGAGGTAATTTATAGTTGTGATCACAAGCTTTGGCACGTTTCATGGACTTGAGTAACGATGTGAGTTGCCAGTTGCCGTTTAGAGGATTATGCATCCCTGTTTCAAGATGGATTATCCTAATCACATTGAGGTATTGTTGAACTGTTGTAAAGGATCTTGTACGTCCAAGGTAAGCAGCATAGCGGCACACATTGTGAGGGGTGGCGGGGAGTGGCTGACATGGTAGTAGCTGGCAGAACCTCAGGTACGTCTTCAGGTGAGATTTGTAGCAGTTCTTGGTTGATTCGGCAAACAGGTGTTGACGCCATTCTGTGATTTCTCGGTCGAGCTGTGATGCGAGTGGAGCAAGCTGCACACCTGTTCAGATATTGTGAGGAAGGTTGATGCAGAGAGGTGATTTGGCAGCCAAAAAGCACTGAAGCCAGCTGACGCATGCTGCAGGCGATACAAGGACAGGAAGCGTTGTAGTTGGCCTCTCTCGTGCAGTCGGGAAATCGCATCAGGTATTTCATCGTCTATGCCAGGAATGAACACAGCTTGAATTGTGAAGTCCGACTCCAAGCAGCACACAGCCAGACGTTTGAGCAAGTCCAGAGCCACTGGGTGTTTAGAACAGCCACTATTGATCATCGCTGTGGCCGCCATGTTATCCATATGGACAATGACATGTCTGCCGCTGAAGAGGGATCGCCATTGATGTACTGCAACCAGGACCGCAGCCAGCTCCTTTATGTTGATGTGCTGATTGGCTAGTTTTGGGATGTCAACAACCCAGTTGCAATAGAGCCAGTCATTTTCGTAGAAAGCTCCACATGCACGCTGACATGAATCTGTTGCAAGCTGGACTGTGGGTCTGTCAAGATCCCAGATATGACGAGGGTGTGAACATAGCTGTAAGCATGACAACCACCAGGTAAGTTCATCCTTGATATTTTTCACCAGAATCTTATGATTGCGTTCTCTGAGCGTGGAGATAGCTCGGTATATTGGGCAGAGTTGTGTTCGCCCCCATGGCACGACGTTGGAGGCCCAGTTAAGACGCCCAGCCAGTCGTTCGAGCTGTGGTCGTGATAGTCGACGGCGCCCAAGCGTCTCTTGTAAATCAGAGCATAACTTGTGATGTTTGATGGGATCCAGGGTCATGGTGCCCTGCACTGTATCCAGGTAAATTCCCAGGAACACCATCTGCTGTGCCGGATCAGATACCTTGTTCCAGTTAATCCTGAACCCGAGGGATCTAAGGAGAAATATTAACTTGGTGAAGGCGAGTCTGCACTCCTGGGCAGTAGCACCAATGACACAGAAATCATCAATGTACGCAACTGTTCGGTGACCACGCCTCTCCATCATTCGTCGGATTGACTGTGTTATACGGTTGAATATGGAGGGGGACTTACGACTTCCAAAGGCCAGTCGGTTGTCGACCATGTACGTCGGGGCATTGTCTTTGCCAAAAGTCCACTTGAGACCAGCGATACTCCTGTGATTGGGGCAGATACTGACAGAACGGTAGGCTGACTTCAGGTCTATTTTTGCCATGAAGAACCCAGGTTTTATGGCTGTGATGACGTCCTGGATTGACTGTAGTTTGCAGGGGTCTTTCGAGGCATAGTCATTGACGGCCAGTCCGGATGGTAGGCTATAGTCATGAATTAGGCGTATGTCACCATCAGATTTGGGGATAGCAGCCAGGGCACTCACTATCCGTGGGCGATCAGAGACGATTGAGTAGTTGCCGTCAGACAGTTCCTCTTGGAGACGGGCTTCAACAAGTGGTCTGTTATGCTGTGTCGATGCTGAGAGATGATTGTTCTGTTCCACAGGTGGTATGTGCAACACATCGTCACTATCGACGATGTGAAAACCACTTTGTATTCCATTGAGAATGAATTGTTTGTCATCATCATTTTCAAGCTCAGTCTCCCAGGCTCGAATACAACAGAGGAGAGGGCTATTCGGGTCGACCAGATGGCTTGGGGGGTTGCTGGTCAACCGCGAGGGTCCTAGTTTTTTGCCTTCTCCTTGTGTGTGATATCGTTGTGGTCAGTGGCGAAACACGACATGCAGATGTGTGCATATCGACATGGGTTGTGTGGGCACCCTAGGCGGCCATTCCATTTTTGGCAGACAGGTTTGGATGTGTGTGGGTCACGCTTGTTGACTTGACGAGAACGTGGGTGTTGCTGGCCTCGACCACCACTCGCACTTGACTCGCGCCCTGTACGAGAGTCTTGTGGTGCCGATTTCAGGTATACTTGCATGAGGAAGGAATTGTCCGATCCCCAGGGAAATCCCAGCTCAGCTTGAGTCCGTCTGTACTCCTGGTCGTACTTGAGGACTTGTTCCCACTTGAATGACTGTGCCAGTGTAGCTATCTTAATCAGGTAGGCCACGTGTTGCATGACATCGCCAAGACACGCACTATCCTCTGTCACCATCAGCCGCAGGATGCGTAAGCTGGCTTCCATGTAC
Organism: Terebella lapidaria; assembly: GCA_949152475.1. NCBI lineage: Eukaryota > Metazoa > Annelida > Polychaeta > Terebellida > Terebellidae > Terebella > Terebella lapidaria. The sequence continues at coordinate 5,172,718 of OX424570.1, read as the reverse complement.
TGTGATATTTTTACGGATTCAAGTGGTATTTTGCTGTCCTTGAGGGAGAATTCCACAGTACCGAATGACACTGTGCCACTTGATTGTTCATCAGTGTTTTTTGGATGCATAGCGATGAAGTCACGAATGTCTCTTGCTTTGACAGTTTTACTTCGTGAGGATCTTGCTTCAAACTGCATGAACGGGTCAAAGATTGCAGGCTTACCCATTGCAGGGTCTCCACCAGCATCACGGCACTCTGCAGGGCCACGACCCGGGTGCGTTGTTGACCACATATTCATGATATCCTGTGGAGTCAGCGTTTGACCATTGTCAATCTTCTCCTGGAGATCGAGCGGGCGATCAGTTTCACTGTTATCCTGAAGTACGCTGCCCGAAGCTCTGTCATTCGCCAATCGTGCCTCAGTTGAAGGCGACTTCAACGAATCGACCGCGTCCACAAGCATTAGACTCTGGGCAACAGACAAAGATTTGCTGAATTCTTTCTTGATAATGTCCGTGCTGAGTTTACTGATTGTTTTCTTTGATTTGAAGCCCTTGTCTGCTATAATATCCAGTGTGGCATTTTCCAATTCAAATTCAGTTGCCCACTCCTGTATATCAAATGACTCCATGTTATCCGGTTGTGCAGTGTAGTTAATATAAAAGCATAAAAGCATTACATGCATGCAGCACTGAGGTCATGAAAAGACTGATTTGTTAAATCACAAACATGACTTTATACATGTAGTTGAGCTGTACCTTGAAGCGAGGAATACATATATACATAACATGTTCAGAAGCACTGTTTCACTTGACTGGACAACATGCAAGAGGTATATACACTATATATGGTTACATGTTCCATATGACTTGACACAGGTAAGGGAAAAAGTAAGCTGGTTTATGAGCTGTTTAAAACGGCTTTCATTAGAAAACTCGCCTGAATGTGTACAAAAGTACCATTCATGAAGTTATGAAAACACATTTGCAAAAAAATATCATAGATTTATGAGAAAATACGTCTACAATACTTCAGGTATAAAAATTTTGCAATTCGTTCAAATACTAGTACACTCCAGAAATGAAAATCTACAGCACACGATAACACAGTACTAAACAAAAGTTCTAAATATTTGTAGGACCTGTTTACACACGTTTTGGCCCGCAGTTCAGTAATGATACAAGTTGTCGTCACGTTACTGAGCACACCTCGACTGGGAGTCAAACAGCAATTTTCTGTCAAATTCCAGGCTTCCATCTAAAAAAATATACCAATTTCAAACTAAAATGGGACCTCGGGAATCTGAATAAATTCGGGAATTTGGTTATTTTGTATTACAAGGAATGGACAAAACTATTGCAATTGTGAATCAGGAGCCATATTCAGGTGGTTCCTATCCACATACATTGAACTCAGAGCACTGCACGTCTTGAAACTTTGGACCCAGAAATTTCAGGATGTGTGTAAAATTATCACAGGATTAGCTTTTCAAGTTTCGAAACTTAATAGAAAATTGTCGCTTGATTCCCGCGTGACGTTTATCATGTAACACAAGGATTTTTTTCAATGTCACAGAACTATGGGCTAAAGGTTTTTATGAACATCCAAGTATAAATGGGTTCACCACTGGCAGGTCTCGCTGAGGTAAAACTCATGTTTGAAAAGTGATAACAATGTAAGCTAGTACATGCATGGCAATACGGACATTCGAATAATATCCCGCCTATATAAATTAGTGGGCTATGTCCAAATAAAGATCATCGCATAACATATTAAGTTACAACAGTCACAAAAATAACATACCATTATCACAGACCCGGTCTGAATTCTACATTGGAAATACTGAGGCTAGCAGGACATCATTTTTGTGAGTTTCACTCCATCGAGGAATGTTTTCTAGTAAAGTTTGGTCTGTCACATAATACTTCAAAAGGGGCATTTGCAGGTATAAAATCCGTGGCACATATATTCCTCTTGTGTTTCATGCATCATATAAATTGCAATGAATTGTTAAATATAAAGTGGCAAAGCAGCAGTTTCCAATTACAACAGATTCAAAACTTAGCACCAAGGGTGCTGTAGCTTACCGGTAGACCATGAAAATTGCTCAGAGTATTGATTTTCCAGAATATATATTGTTACACACATATAAATTGTTACACTGATCTTAAACTCTATTTTCAGAGCATATTCGTAATGTTGCCGAAAACACATTTTCTGTATGGACTATAATACGAAATCAAGTTACATCTTGAAAAGTTTTTTTCGTTAATGATATATATTCACATACCGTCAATTCAAAGGTAAAAAAACTTATACACATCACAAAGGCATATATTTTCATATATTTTCTTTCGACAAAATAAGGTCGTTTTGACCTTTCAAGGTCACTGATGGTCAAATTCAAGGTCACCACTCAAACCGCAATATATGATTTCCTGTTTGGAAGTGCCAATAGTTAGGCACTATCTTGAAGTGTTCTATGAATTTATTCCGCACAACTCCCATCATGAAAGAAAATTGGATGAAATTTTCTAAATCCCAAAAATTATTCAATAGCCAAAAATTTTTCATTTATTTTTTTCTTGCTGGAAATGACTCAAATGAATAGTGGCTTGATTTGTGACAAAAATTTTTTTTTCGTGGACCCGTCAAAAATTCAATAATGATTGCCACACGCAGACAGGCAATTCAAAGGCAACTTATACATGTCATATGAGGGGAACGTTTTGAAACAAAAATCTCAAAACTTATGGGACAGTTTTTGAGAAAAAGGCCACCAAAGTCCAAATTTAGCCACTTTTCTTCAAAAATGGGCGCCAAATCGGCAAAAACGAAAAAATGCGAGAAAAAAAAATAGTAAATTTTCAGAAAAATTCATCAAGGCAAAAACAAGTTATTTTCCGGACGGACGGACGACAAACCAAAACAATAGCTTATCGGCCCATATGGGCCGGTAAACTAAAAATCAAACAATCAACAGGAAATAGCATCACGCTTCATCTAAATACATTTTAAAAATATATAACACAGTACTGTAACGTTATAATGGGTTCACCAGTGTCAGGTTTCGTTGATGTAAAGCCCGTATTCGATAAGTTATAACAATGTAAGCTAGTACAGGGCACTACAGACAACAGACACCAGAACAATACCACCACAGCAACTGGTGCAAGAGCCAAAATACAACTCATCACCATATTGAGTTACAGCAGTCACAGAATCTCTGAGGCTGGAACTACATGCAGGAAATGTATTACGTTCACGTTATGCGGCGATACGTATTACCCAATACAACAGATCTATACAGGGGTTTCAGCAAGTATAAAATCATTGACAAATACAGTGGGGTCCTTTAAGTTTTAGACCACCCTGAAAAGATAACCTTTTCTAAAACCTATCATAAAAATATAAATTATTCCATCTAAGTTATTTGTTCTTTCAGTCACTTCCGTGTATGTAAGCACAATTAACATCAGATATTCAGAAAGTCTGATCGTGCAACAAAAGAATATTCGATCAGTTTCGAGGCAAAAACACTACATTTGAATGTTTTTAAATTTGCTTGAGAGAAATGATGGAATGCGAATAATAACAGGATTAGGGTGCAATGTGGTTGGTGATTGTGTGTTGGTCAACATCACTTTAATTGCAACCAGTTACCTAAATTTTTATCACAAATTGAAGACAAGTTTGTGACATATGAATAAATATGTTACATTTCTATATTTATTCAAGTTTGTTGGTAAAATTTGTTGATTTTACCGAAATAAACGTTCTGGTGTCATTTTGAGATGCATATCTATAAATGCAGACAGAGGATTCAGCTTTAGAGCCCGCATGTATTAAATACAGTCTTATATTGTAGGACAATTATGATGACACTCTCAAGGTGGTCTAAGACTTTTGGATCCCACTGTACATTCATGCTGTCTTTCAAGCAACATATACATTATGTTATCATAGAGATCTATTAACAAAATAAATGGTGGTAGATCGGAACGCGTTCTTGCAAAATTTGTGCGCGTTATCGGTGTCGAAATGGGCATGCTACGCGTTCTAGCATAAAAAAAAACAGCACAACAGAGGCCATGTCCTCATAACTCAGTCAGGGTCAGGGAAAAGAGGTATTTCCCTGAAACGAATGCTTCCATGACCTGTTAGACTATTTCACTCATCCATGTACATAACTATTACCCGTACTAGATTATCAGATTTATGTGTGGGGAGTGTACAGTTAGGATGGGGGTCTACATACAATCTAGATCCAGGTATCCAGCTCTCGAGGGCGAAGCCTGGATCTACATACAATCAATGGCACCGAGAAGTCTTCCTATACAATCTTCACGAAACTGCATACAATATTACTAAACGTACAGATTGCGGTCGATAATGATATGCTAGATGTCATATTCACAGTTCGCTGAAATCGGTCACGAATTAGGACCATGAAAATGAGTTGTGATATCATATTACGCGTTATTGCGAGCACCGATTCAGTGTAGATAATTACGGACAGCGTTCTTGCAAGATGTTATTCTCCAGGCCGCCCACGAGGTCGAAATTAACAATCCTAATTGTATACTGTTCAGAGTCATCATGATCATCATAATCATAGGTTCGTCATCTTTTAAGAACGCGTAACATTCCAAGTCTGCATTGACCTCCAACAGAGAGAATCTGCAGGCTTCATATGGTGGCTGTACGCGCACTATATATGCTATACACAACTCAAAACACAACTCGCAAAATAACCGTTTTCCCGCCTAAATCCACATGGAACTGAGTGGAAAAGATGTACCTTAATTTGTAAGACCAAGCAACATCTGAGTCGGTCTAATGCAACTGTGAACTGTACATGGCGCTATACACATATCCCGAATAACTAATTAATACGATTGTGTTTATGACTATCAAGTAAGGATTGTCACAGGCCGTGGTAAAGTTATTTTTGCTCGAGCCGCTCATTAATGAGTACAAAAATAATTTTATGTGATTGTAACAGGAGCTCTTATTTGTCTTATGGGTTATATTTGGGTACGCTATGATAAGTGTTCGATCATAATGTTTAAGGTTATGCATCATGTTTATTGCATTCACTAGTGGACAGCACTGCATGTTAATCACATGTAGTTTAGTTGAGTTGCATTTGGTCGTTTTACTCACTGCATTGTATCCAAGGAGAATGTTTGTTTGTTTTGATGTTTAGAAAAGTTTTCACTTGCCTGTTGATTTTTGTTGGAGAAACATAGGGTTTAAGTCTAGGGTTTAAGTCTAACGGGAAAAAGGACTTAATTTATTTATTGGAAAAAAACGAAGAAACAGAAGCTGTGGTCGGAGTTCGTACCTACATGTATTGTACCTGACGGGTTCTCCTCCAGAATTACCTCTGGGGGTGTTTTGACTCTGTTGAGATTTTGGCACAGTTGCGAAATAAACAAATAGAACAGCACTGCTTTCACTTCAAACCCGGGCAGACCGCCTGCTGTTACATGATATCGACCCACTCGTTTTGCCACGAACTTGGTGCAAGAACGCGTTGCTCGCTGCCAGAACGCGTACAGTGAAAACATCCGGTTGCAAGAACGCGTTTCGTCCTACCACCGTGAAACCGGATATTTATATCAAATACCATATTGATATCAATAAATTTATGACACACATTGGTCATATTATAAATAGGCTAAACACAAACACTTGTAAATGTGCAATATATAGGTTTATCACGTTTGAATGGGATATTCAACTGAAGTTTCTTAGTTGAACATCAACTACCAACTTATTAAGATCCATCTACCAAAACTCAAACACAAAGATTTATATGTTGTTTTGATGTTCAGCAGGGCGTTCATCCGTGCGTTTAGTTAATTAAGCAGTAGAATTTTTGGCACGACGCCTTGCCTGTCGCGCCGTCTTCCTGAAATCAGATATATATATACATAAAAACAACGTCGATGGTTAATTGCACCAAAACATACTTTGGCATGTTTCTATAGGTGATGTCATCTCTCATGCAAGAAAAATGTCATGAAAAAGCACATAATATGTCATTTTTTATGACATTACACGTAGCTATTCGGTGTATCTGCTGTTCTATAGACATCTCCGGTCCTTTGAAAATAACAACGTTGTAGGCTCACTGATAAATGGCCTTTTATAAAATTTCAGATTTTGATTAAGATGTACGGATCCCCTAATAGAACATGTATGAGGTTAAAAGGGAAATCCTTCACTCAATTTACAAACAGTTTTGCGCTTGCTTTGTTATGTAGAGTGCTCCTGATACGATGCCAAGCACTCGAGTTAAATGAGTCGAGTGCTCTTTATGGGTATGTTGAGCACTCGGTATAATATCTCGAGGGCTTACTTATATAAAGCGCTCGAAATAATATGTCAAGCGCTCGAGCGCTTTTTTTCACACACAGGTCCCTTCAGAGCCACCGAAGTTCCGTGCACCCAGTTTACTTAGTAAATTGATCTATCGATGTATTATACTTGAGATGATTGAGTGATTTAATACATTGAACGATCGATTCAACCAACTAAGTGAACGGTTTAGCTTTTTTTGCTCTGCCATGCCCATTAAAGTCAAGTTCGTGTGGCGATTTTGCCCTAAGCACGCGGCAGGTGATTGTAAACATACATGCCATTTATGTGGCCTTTTCGTTCTTGGCCTTGTTTCGACACGCTCCGTTCGAGCGTGCGTTGCCACGGCAACGCATTGTAATTTACCCTCCAGTAAACTATAACAATGGTTTGATTATACCTCGCGTGCGTCCTACAGCTTGTGGTGTATTATATATACACTGGAAGCTACTCGATCGAGGAGATTGTCCGAGAGAGAGAGAGTAACTGGGACGCACACGAGGCTCGCCATGAGCTTTGTGTTCCCTAGTTGCGAGTAGTGGGCTCCTAGAGCCCTGGGGACGATTTCCATGGGGAGGCCCGGGCTGGGAGAGATGAACCAGTGTCTGAACGGTGTCCGTAGGCCTGGGAGTGTCGGGTGGGCTGTTACCTGGTTACCGTTAATGCTAGAGTGGTTACCGTGTCCGCAGCGACCTCCGGTGAGCGGTGCTGCCGCAAGGATCCGGAATAGCGGATGCGCGTCCGCAAGGACTCGTTGGTGAGAGGACTATCCTCGAGGATCCCGAAGAGCGGACGATAGTCAATAACTTTACATTGGTGCCGTGACCAGGATCAGTCCGACAGTGTTCCATCGCAGCCTACCATCACAGTGTTGTAGCCTGCTTCGTCCCTGGGGATCGCCCGCTCCTCACAGACGACTAAAAAAAATGACGAAAGAAAGAGATAAAGCAAAAGATAAGGCTAAGGAACCCAAGGGGGGGGGGGGGGGGAAACGGGTGGAAACGTCGCGGACCACACCCGGTCAAGCGACGGCCGCCGTGAGAATTCTTTGGATGACTCCGGCGGTAGGAAGGAACGTGCGGAGACCTCCGTGGACAAGATCCCGTCTACGGAGTCGACTCCGACGTCCCTGGCTCCGTCTCCGGACGACGAGTCGCGCCCCGAGGGGCCGCAACAGAGGTTGCGATCAGGGCCTAGCCCTGATCCGTTAGGCGCGGTAGGTGGAGCTGGCAACAGCGCTACCCCGCGCCCGCCTAAGTCCGGGCGGCAGTCGTGGCAGGCGACGCTCTTCCAGGGGACATCTCCTGTTGTCCGGAATCGAGTGGACGCCGGCGCGAATACCTCCGGGCAAGCGGACCAGCGGTACTGGATGCCACCTCCAGTCGGAGGAGCTCCTGCGAGGGCTCCCGGCGGGGATTCCAGGCGGTCCGCGTCAGGCGGAATGGACCAGCTCACCAACACTCTGAGTGAGCTGGCTCCTCTAGGGCGCTATGACCGCGCCCAGTCGCCCCACCAGGGACGATCAGACCGGCGGAACCGTTCCCCCTCTCCGCTGTCACAAGGCAACTCGGGGCCTTTGACGGAGAGGGAGAGGTGGCTGATATCCGAGGCGCTTGTACAGTTCAAGCGGAATCAGCCGCCTCCGAGCGTCGATCCGTCGGCCATACTAAGTCCGGGGATGACTGGGCCTATAGCCCCTCCCCAAGTCCTGCCGAGTCCGCAAGCGCCAGTGGCCCCCGCAATGGGACCCGCGCCTGCTCCGCGGCTCGGAGGCACCGCGTTGGCGACCGCGTCGACCGTTCCGACGGTTGGAGCGCAAGCCGCGTGGTCGACTTACCCTGGCGCGTACAGTGTGTCGGACGAGCAGTGGCAACAGGCGGCTTCGGCCCCAAGCTTTGCCGCCCCTTCTGGAGCCTACCCAGTAGGTTCGATGGGAGTCCCGCCCGCACCTAGCCAGAGTGGGTTTTTAGCGGAAATGAACCCGGCGGCAAACGTGAGCTTCCCTGCTCCTATGTCCGCGGCGTCGATGTTTGCTCCGGCAGACTCCGCCGCAGGCGCGGGTAGCTCGCGGAACTTGCCGCTGTACACGGACGACCCCGGAGCCGGGACCGCACGTCGGGAGCGTAACAAACGTGATGACGGGCCCGACCACTCTTCGTGGCGGAAACGGTTCAATGGGGATAACGCCGACTTGGAGGACTACTCAATCCAGGTGTGGCGTACCGCCGTGTACGAAGGATGGTCCCAGCATGAAGCTGGACATGTCCTCGCGGGGAGCTTAGAAGGAAAAGCTCTCCGCGTGATGGCGTGTCTGCCGGTGGAAACAGTGACTTTCGGCGAGGTTGCCCGTCAACTTCGCCTGCTGTTCACGCCGACGACCAATCGGCGGCAGTCTGAACGAGAGTTCAAGGCGCGTACCCGCCAACCGACTGAGTCCGTGACAGACTATGCGTTTAACCTGCGCATACTCGGCCGGAGAGCTTTTCCGGACATGGACTCTAGACGGTTTGAAACGATGCTGATCGATCAGTTCATCGATGGCCAGCCTTACCACTTAGCATACGGGCTGGCCACCCATGAAAAACGATCGATGGAGGAGGCAATAGACTCCGCGCTTGCGCTCGAGGTAGCTGTCCGCCCTAGACAGTTGGCTCCGGCCCCGGCTCCGGCCTCGGCTGTACCCGCGCAGGCGGCGACTCCTCCGACCAAAGCATCGCAGGTAACCCCGTGGCAGGACCCGGTCGTCCGGGAACCCGCCAGGGAACCTACCCCGCTGTGGGTTAGTGCGTCGGCACCCTCCACAGGGACGCCCGCACATGCGGCACCAGTCGCCGCGCCGTGCTCATCCTCGGACGAGTGCGACATGGAGGAATACGATTTCGGCGCCGCGCAGATGATTGCGCACTGCGCCGGGATCGAAGCTCCGGGACCCGCAGAATGTTGCGCGTTCACCTCCGGACAAGCTCAGAACCGTCCCTGTTACTTCTGCGGAAAGCAGGGGCACTTTTGGCTGAAATGTCCGGAGTTGTTGGAACGCCTGCGGTCGCGCGGATACCAGGGAGCCCTCCCTGGCCCGCAACGGAGGAATTCCTTCCGGTCTGGTCCTCCGGGACAGCAGGGTCGGTACCCGCACGACGGAATCTAGATCCGGACGTGGTGGCGACCAACACTACGTCCGGGGATAGTTGTTCCGTGGCAAAAGATGCCGCCCCACCCGCTGATGAGCAGGATGAACCCCAAGTTGATATGACTTCTCCGGAAGTAGTCCTTGGAGATCAGTCTAGCTCCTCCGCGGCTGAGGCGGATGGTGAGGACTCCGTAGATGAGCCCAGCGCGTGCGAACGGTATCGCCCTACCTGCGCGCTGGTGAGGGACCCCTGCTGGTACCTGCCCCTGTCCTTCGGACGGGAGCCGGTCCGGTTCCTTGTGGACTCTGGCTCGGAGGTGACCCTCATTGCCGCAGGAACGTTTAAGAAGGAGCCCGCGCTCCGCAACCTTGAGTTGCGGGATCCCGGACCGTACAAGCTCTACGGAGCGGGAGACAACCGCATCCGTATCCATGGCATCATCGATCTGCCTATTACCTTTGGGGACAAGGTGTATCCGACAGAGGCAATCGTTGCGGATATCGGAGCGGCCGGGATTATTGGGATGAATTTTCTATGGGTCCACCGGGTGACCGCCAACTTTAGTGCTGGCGAATTCCGGATGGGAGAGGACACACACTTTCTCTTCCGCTCGGGCCCGATGCATTCATTCCAAATGCGGGCGTCGCGCACTGTAGTAGTGCCGCCAATGAGTGAGATGATCATTGAGGCGAGGCTGCGTCGTCCCCGCATGCCCCTTGATGGTCGACCGTGTATAGTGCAACCCGTGAGCAGTTTCGCCAAAGGAACCGGACTCGTGCTGAGTGGGGCCCTGGTCATCCCCAACCTCCGTGCGATGCCCATCCTTGTGGTGAATCCTACAGATGCTCCGATTGTACTGAAGCGCGGATGCATAGCAGCTACTGCTATTACCACGTCCGCGAGTCGTGTCCTCCCCGACGATCCAGTCTGCCGCGCTGCGTGCGCGGCGGCGGCCGCCGGAGATGACCCGTTCGCCCTGCCGGACCATTTGGAATGTCGGGTTCCGAAGGACCGGTTGGATGAAGAGCAGCGCCAAGCGCTCCACAGACTGCTGCGGCAGTATGCGGATGTGTTCATGGGTCCTGATGGTGCGGTTGGCAAGACTGATGTCGCCAAACACCGCATCGACCTCGTGGACGAGCGTCCTCTCAAGCAGCGTCTTCGTCGGGCAGCGATAGTGCACCAAGAGGTCATAGACCAGGAGGTGCAAAAGATGCTCGACTTAGACATCATCGAACCCAGTGACAGCCCTTGGGCCAGTCCGGTGGTTATGGTGAAGAAGAAGGACGGCTCGTGGAGGTTCTGCGTGGACTATCGGAAACTCAACGATGCCACGCGGAAGGACTCATATCCTCTCCCGCACATTGAAGATACCTTCGATGCCCTGGCCGGGTCGCACTATTTCTGTGCTTTGGATCACGCGGAAGGACTCATATCCTCTCCCACACATTGAAGATACCTTCGATGCCCTGGCCGGGTCGCACTATTTCTGTGCTTTGGATACCTCCGGGTATTGGCAGGTGGAGATGGAGGAGAGTGATCGGGCGAAGACTGCCTTCGTTACCAAGAACGGGCTCTACCAATTCAAGGTAATGCCGTTCGGGCTCTGTAACGCACCAGCGACGTTCGAGCGCGTCATGGAGATGGTACTTAAAGGGTTCCTCTGGAAGCGATGTATGGTCTACATCGACGATGTCGTCGTGTATGGCTGGTCGTTCGAGGAAACCCTCACCAACCTCCAGATGGTGCTCCATCGCATCCGCGGAGCAGGGCTTAAATTGAAGCCAAGTAAGTGCGAACTATTCGCGCAGGAAATCCTGTACTTGGGCTTCATGGTAATGGGCACCGGAGTGAGACCAGACCCCGCAAAGGTGGCGGCCGTGCAGAAATGGCCTCCGCCATGTAACGTGGCAGACGTGAGGTCCTTTTTGGGCTTCGCGAGCTACCACCGCAGGTTTATTCGCGGCTTTGCGGAGATCGCTCGTCCCCTTACTATCCTCACGGAAAAGGGCGCCGATTTTGTTTAGTCCGCCGAGAAGGCTGACGCCTTCTCGGGACTCCGGCAGGCCTTGGTAGCGGCCCCGGTGCTGTGGCACCCTCGTCCGAACTGCGAGTTCATCCTGGACACTGACGCGAGTAACTTTGCACTCGGCGGTGTCCTCTCGCAGATCGTGGACGGGCAAGAGCGGGTAGTAGCTTATGCGAGTGTGGCCTTGAGCCGCTCTCAAATGAAGAGCGTACCACTCATCGCGAGTTGCTCGCGGTGGTTATGATGACCAAGCGCTTCCGGCACTATTTGTTGGGACGCCATTTCCGCTTGCGGACTGATCACAGTTCGCTGAGATGGCTCCTCAACTATAGTGAGGCCGATGGCTTGGTGGCGCGGTGGCTCGTCAAACTCCAGGAGTATGACATGCAGATAGAGCATCGCGCTGGTAAGTTGCACGGCAATGCGGACGGCCTATCCCGTTGTCATAAGTGCAAGAATCCGGGCTGTGCAGGGATGGCGCCATTCCAGCAAGCCGCGGATTCGTCCTCAGACTCGGAATTGGACGTTCCGGGGAGACCGCAGGCCGCTGCCCCCTCTAACAACACGGCGGCCGGAGCGTTTAGGGCTCATCTCCGTGCGCGGACCCGCCGTTATCGGCGAGGGCGTCCCGCATATGAAGCGGAGGTGCGGCTCAGCTCCAGCGAGTCCTCCTCGAGTCCGGCGGTGTACTCCTCGTGGGTACCCTCGTCCTCTGGAAAGTCTGAGTATGAGCGGTCCTTGCCCCCTGTGGTGATGGCCGCTGCGGCGCAGCCGGACGCGACGGATGAGGAGCCTAATTACTTGGGTGGCTACTCTCCGGCGCAGATAGCGGCGACGCAGAGAGCTGACAGTGCTCTGGCACCGGTTATAACGGCCCTCGAGGCCGGCCAGAAGCCCTCTAAGGATGAGCGGAAGACCTACAGGGAGGAGACTTTGTCTCTAGTATCCCAGTGGGAAAGACTCTCCTTGAGGGATGGCCTCTTATACCGGCGCTATGAGCCACCGACTCCACTGCCTCCAATATGGCAGTTGGTGCTTCCGGCGGAGCTGCGGAAAGAAGTACTCCACCAGTTGCATGACCTCCGGGTGACCGGTCACTTGGGAATCCGGAGGACCGTCCATAGGCTACAACAGCGCTTTCATTGGCCTGGTAGCGGCTTGGACGTGCAACGGTGGTGCGCAGCCTGCCCTCGGTGTCAAGCTCGCAAAGGAGTTCCGACTCCTGGCCGCCACCCCTTAACCACGGTTAAGGCGGGCGCGCCGTTCGATCCGATAGCTTTGGATATACTGGATACCCACCGGGTCACCCTGCGCGGTTTCCGGTACATCCTGGTGATTTCCAACTATTTTACCAAATATACCGATGCCTACCCACTGCGCCGCCAGACTGCGGACGAGGTAGCTCGGTTGCTGGTAAATAGATGGGTGGTGTACCATGGGGTACCTAAACAGGTACATTCGGATCAGGGCACGCAATTTGAGAGCAACCTGTTCCGAAACCTAGCACAGATGCTAGGCAGTACCAAGGTGCGGACCACCCCCTACAGGCCCCAGTCTGATGGCCAGGTCAAACGCTTTAATCGATTGGTCCTCAATATGCTGGCGGCCTTTGTGAACGATCGTGCGAATGATTGGGATGACCACCTCCCGTATGTCTTAATGGCGTACAGGTCGTCGGTCCACTCTTCGACCGGAGTTACTCCGCACGCGATGTTGTACGGCCGGGAGCTAAATTTGCCCGTGGATATTATGTATCCAACTGCGGCAGAGACCGGCGCAGTACCCCAGTGCGGTCCGGAGTACGTGGAGTGGATTCGCCGTGCCCTGGCGAACGCCCATGATTTCGCGCGCGCGCGCCTGGACAAGTCTGCCATCCGGCAGAAACGAGTCTATGACGCCCATGCTAAGGGTAGGCCAGCTTTTGCGGAAGGCAACAAGGTGCGCTACTATTATCCGCCGCTTAAGCAAGGTAATAAATTTGCTAAGCCGTGGATAGGCCCGTTTACGGTACTGAAACAGGTGACAGATGTGGACTACCGGATCCGGAGGGATTCCGATCCGGACAGGGTTCTGGTTGTCCATATCGATAATCTGAAGAAGTATGAGGGCCCGCTTGTCATGGATCCGCTCGTTCAAGATGCGGAACCGGATGATGCTCCCGTATGGGATCCGTCCGGTCAGCATCCGCGGACTCCGGACGAGCGTGTGTGCCATATGGTGGGCCTCCCGGACCTCTCTGATCCGTCAGATGATGGACTGGGTGGCTATCAGCCAGATGACGGCGATCCGCAGGTACCCCCACTCCCTCCAGTACCTGCGGATGACGGGCGGCCACGCCGGAAACCACGTGCGCCAGCCCGATATGGGTGGGAATAACCTTCCGCCCATGCGGATGCGTCTGCGGTACCCGTCTATCACACCAAGGACGGGTTTTAGGTCGTTCCGTGAGAGTCCGCACGACTTACCTCCGCGGGTGGCTACTTTGTGGCTATCTTCGGAGTTGAGGTCCGCGGAGACTTTCACGTGTTAACGCCGCCGCTCCGCATCCGCCCTCCCGTAGTTTTCAGCGCTAGGGACGTGCGGCAGCCTCATCCGCATCAGTTCGCCTGTAGTCCGGCGTAGTTAACACAGTGGCTACGCTGGCCGGACGACTTTTGTGGATTTGCCGGACGCCCCTGGTCCCGGAACAGCCTCTTAAGTGGCCAGGCTGAGGTTGGGATTTAGGTCCGCTACGGGGGAAGCGCCTTCCCATGGATTTGGGGAACTGGCTCTGGACGCGGGGATAGTGTCCGCACGTGAGGACGTTCCGGGGACGCTTTAAGATGACGCACTTCGGTGTAGTTATCCCCCGTGAGCCATTACTATAATTAAGGTTATAGTAAGTAAGGTTTCTTACGGCAGGACACCGACTATCCATTATGATAATGGAGCGGTTGTTAAGTCCGCGTGTGCGGACCAGCCGCGGTAGCGGGTGACGCTCATTCTCGTCCGGATCGTACCTTACAATACGCGGTCCGGCCGGAATGACCGGAACCCCGGCCTCCTTCTAAGAAGGGGGTCGTATATTACATGCGCAACACTTGTGGTGGCTTTTAATTCCAATTTCATATTCATTGGATAAGGGCAATACACCGTTCTATGGTAGGCGTCCGGCCTGGACTCCGTCCGCGGGCAGCTCCGGACGTCCGCCGGCTATTGCTTTCACCATCTTTGGGCGCCTCTAGATTGGGCGCCGGTATGAAGGGTTCGCCCCCTAACCATTGAGGTTATGGACCATGCCGGCTCCGCGTCTAATCTATTGGCTCCACGCTCCGGTAGTCGTTTGAGGAGGCTCTGGGCTGGACCGGGCACCGTTCCGCGGCCGGGCTGTACGTCGGGGTTGCTAGTGGGCGTTTAGCTAACGCCCATAGGGCGCCCGATTGTCGGTCCGGACGTCATGGGTATGTCCGATCGCCTTGTAAGCGTGCCAGCGGCTATGGGGAGTGATTTTGTTTATTTTTCCATCTCATTTATCATTTATGGGAGGATTATAAGCCACAAGTGTGCGCGTGTTCCCGTGGAAATGCTATTCCTACTCATTTACCAAATATATGAGAAAGTTTAGTGATATATCTCTTTTCCTTGGTGCAATAGAGAGTAAGAAATCGGGAGATTTCTGCTTTCGCAAGAGGGGTGTAGGAGATTGTGTAGAGAGTAAGAAATCAGGAGATTTCTGCTTTCGCAAGAGGGGTGTAGGAGATTGTGTACATTGTATCAAAGGCTGTATGCCGTGATCTATGAAAAGCATGCAAGTGGTGGTGGATTTATTTCCATTGCTGCTTGGGCGGTGTTAAATTTTTATTTATCACTGCTGATAGGGTGACATAATCGTAACACCCACAAGTAGTTTGGCTTTTGATACATTGTATACAATCTTTAACCTGCGAGGGTGATTAACTTCACGTCATTGATCGCCAGTGCGAAAGCTATTGCTAATGACTGCTGTTAATTACTGTAGTATTTTAGCGGGTTCCCCCGGGATGGCTTGTGTACATAAGCCACCCGTATACATGGAACGATACGAGTCACCGAGGGGAGATGCGTGTATGTGAATGTGATAGTGTAAAACGTTCTTTTGTCTGTCGATCTGGTAGATGCAGTGAACTGACGTTTCCACGGGAACGCGTCATACGATGCGCGTGCAGTATAACTGCCAACACTTGATGCCTATAATCGATGTAACTCGACACTTACTGGTCATTCAAGCGCTCGGCACTGGTGGAGACGGATCTGCGGATCTGACTCCCAGTGTTTGTAGCGATTAGAGCACTTGATATGTCAGAGTCAAGTGACGGTTGGGGTGATAATATAGGGAGGGAGGAGGGGTCTCTGGAGCGCACTAACGTGTACTCGAGACCCCTAGCTAGGCCTGAGGATGATGACCGCGAGGTCGTCTCCGAAGGCGAGGATGTGAATTCTGCGGAATCCAGCTCCGGCTCTGGTTCCGGTACGGGAACCGAGTCCGAGAGCGAGGTCGCGGAGGACCGCCCCGCAGAGAGTGACTCAGCCACGTTAGGCGCCGAGCAACTCTTGAATCCGTCGCCTTTTCCTCGCATGGAAGAGATGATGGACTGCGGTGGTGCGGGACCCGCTCGTGTCGACATTGAGTTGCATCCGCCCGCGGAGATGCTTGCGTCTCTGGGGCCGGATGAGAGTACTCGTGCGGAAACCCGTCCGGATGGCCGTAGCCGTCCGGACACCGGTTCTGCCGAGAACTCCTCGGTGTCCGCGGAGTCTGGTCCGCACGACCGGAAGGCCCCTGGGACTTGGGCGGAGCAGGTTGACGCGGCTGAGGAAGCCGCATTCCAGCCTCCGGCCCAGGAACAGGAGTCTGGCTCGAAGGAGACCGAGAACCAAGATGACGGGTTTACATCGCCCATCTCTAGGCGTACTCGCCGTCGAGCCCGAGAGATTGCCCAGAAGCAGTGGAGAGCCCAGCAGGCGCTGGAGGCCTCCAACCGCGGGCAATCCGAGACCGGATCCGACCCGGACCCAGTCTCCTCGCCTCCGAAGAACAAGAAGAAGAAGCGGACCCACCGGAAAAAGAAGTCCGGCGGCCCCCCGCCTAAACCCGGATCACAGTCCGGAGGACCCAAGCCGCTGGCGCCTAAGCCGGGCGGCCAGTCAGGGTCCTCCGCCAAACCCGGAGACGCCAAGGCGCCTAATCCCTCGGGATCTGGTGCGGGCGGCGCCTCCGAAGGATCCGGCCAGGGCGCAGGAGGTTCCAGTAAGCGGGTGCCTATCCAGGCACCGAAAGGAACCTCCTCCTCTTCTTCCTCCGGTAATAAAAGACCTACCGGAGCTGCGGAGGTGGGGTCCAGTCCAGTGGATCGGGGGCGTCCCGTGCCGAAGGAAGGAGATCTGCGTTTAGAACTCCTCCGGACGCGCGTGGAGCAAGACGGGGTCCACCTGTCTGACGCCGCACTGGAATCGGGACGGCGGGCCTTCGTTGCGTCGCAACAGAGGACCGCGCCCCAACGCGGGAAGAGTGTGCCCCGACAGTCCAGGTCGGAGAATTGTTCGGGGGCGGCCAAGAAGAAGCGGCCGTCCTCGGAGCAGCCCTCTATCCAGAGGCTGCGGGCCGAGATGGGCCCCGAACTCCCTGGGGTCCGTCAGGGACACATGTTCCTTCCGCGTTATGGCAGGGATCCGCAGGGGCGCCGCACAGCGGACGCCGGTGCGGCGGCCGACACGCCTTTTACACGGCCTCGTCCACTCACGGACGAGGAGCGTGTCGGGCTGCCGCCCGAGACAGAGGACGGGGTAACATGCCTCCTCTGTCCGGAATCCCTGGACGGGTATGAGGACCCGCATCAAGCGCTCAACCGGGATCGTAGGTATCCTTCCTACGACCACCTGAGTCGACATGTTGCGGGGTACCACTACCCCTGGATGAAAATGTTCGTGTGTAAGAGGTGTTACTCAAGTAGGCCTCAGCAGCGATATTTTCCCAGTTTGGAGGCCCTGAACACTCACCGCGCGGGTGCACACCGCGGTGAGGGACTTCACACCGTTGGTGATGAAGCGGGGCCTGTATTCAATTATGGATACATTCCACCAAGGGTGGCATCGTTCATGACTACGTCAGGAACGGTGAAGAACCAGTTTTTCCACTGGGGTCCGTGGCGCTTTGCACAGCGCATCATGGACGATGCCTGGAAAGAGTCTGGCGTTGTGTCTGCGGGCTCGAGCTACACAGCTCGCCTGACGGCTTCAATGGGCCAGACTCCGGCGGGTCATTCAAGGGCCAGAGGGCCAGAGCAGAGGCTGTCCGTCAACCGCCGGCAACCCAGGCAGTGGAAGAACGGCACCAGGTGACCATGGTCGTGTCGGAGATGCCGCAGATCGCGGCCAAGACACGAGTGGCTTCTCCTAAGCCGCGCCCCCCGCCAAGGACTCAGGGGAAGGGTTCGTCCGCTGGAACAACTCCGGCCGGGACGACGCCCCTGCAGTCCCCGGGTGCGCTGACTCAGGAGGATTTCCCGGGCTTGCTCGAGGTGACGGTACCCGCGGGTCCGTCTGAGGGACGGGTGGTGGCAGACACCTCCGCCTCCTCGAGTACCACGTCGGCGGTCCGGCCAAGGACCCCACGTGTGACTCCCTCGGTTGCGAGCAGTAGCGGACGTGCGGTACCTCTCTCGAGGTCGGCGTCCGCGTCCTCGTTGGTAGTTGAGGGGACGTCCGCGGGATGGCAAAGCACCGCCTCCCTGGACCTGGATCCCCTCGACGCCACGGCGGACATACACCGGAGGCTCGGTCCCACGACCGCCAGTGTCTACGAGACTTTTCGCGAGTCTGTAGGCCAGGCGGTCGGCCATCGTCGTGATGGTTTGGACCGGATCCCCGGTGACCCAGCGTTGGTGAACCTGCCAGTGCCCCGAGCCATTCGTGACTTGGGGTCCGCAGGTGTGGCCGCGTTGGTCCGCGCTCGAGAGGAGCACCCCTGGGATCACCCCAGCGTGGTCGGCTCACCCGAGCGGCAGAGTACCTCGTGGCGGAGATGGACAGCTCTCTGGACCGGTTCAGCCGGTGCCGCGCCGAGACCTCCCGTGTCGCATGCGACCTCGCATACGACCAGGGCCTCATGGAAGGCACCCGGCAGAGCCTAGAGAGCTACCGGACTTTGTCGGCCGTCATTGAGCGGCGCGCGTTCGACCAGGGTTGAACTGCTGCTCTTGCCGAGCAGTCCGGGGCGTCCGCCCCCGCCCCAGAGGTAACCGCTAGGATGGAGCACCTGGAGGCTGAGAATGAGCAGCTACGGCGTCGTCTTGACGAAGCCGAGGCCGCTCGGACTCGCCTATTCCAGGGCGTTGATGACCCCGAGTCGTCCGCCCTGAACCAGGCGGCTCTCCAGCGGGCGGATGCTGCTTTGGAGCTGGCCATCTACCTATACCTAGTCCAGGTGTGGGGAGAACGCACGGCAGGTCCTCAGCGCACCCGCGCAACAGAGGACCGCGCCCCAACGCGGGAAGAGTGTGCCCCGACAGTCCAGGTCGGAGAATTGTTCGGGGGCGGCCAAGAAGAAGCGGCCGTCCTCGGAGCAGCCCTCTATCCAGAGGCTGCGGGCCGAGATGGGCCCCGAACTCCCTGGGGTCCGTCAGGGACACATGTTCCTTCCGCGTTATGGCAGGGATCCGCAGGGGCGCCGCACAGCGGACGCCGGTGCGGCGGCCGACACGCCTTTTACACGGCCTCGTCCACTCACGGACGAGGAGCGTGTCGGGCTGCCGCCCGAGACAGAGGACGGGGTAACATGCCTCCTCTGTCCGGAATCCCTGGACGGGTATGAGGACCCGCATCAAGCGCTCAACCGGGATCGTAGGTATCCTTCCTACGACCACCTGAGTCGACATGTTGCGGGGTACCACTACCCCTGGATGAAAATGTTCGTGTGTAAGAGGTGTTACTCAAGTAGGCCTCAGCAGCGATATTTTCCCAGTTTGGAGGCCCTGAACACTCACCGCGCGGGTGCACACCGCAGTGAGGGACTTCACACCGTTGGTGATGAAGCGGGGCCTGTATTCAATTATGGATACATTCCACCAAGGGTGGCATCGTTCATGACTACGTCAGGAACGGTGAAGAACCGGTTTTTCCACTGGGGTCCGTGGCGCTTTGCACAGCGCATCATGGACGATGCCTGGAAAGAGTCTGGCGTTGTGTCTGCGGGCTCGAGCTACACAGCTCGCCTGACGGCTTCAATGGGCCAGACTCCGGCGGGTCATTCAAGGGCCAGAGGGCCAGAGCAGAGGCTGTCCGTCAACCGCCGGCAACCCAGGCAGTGGAAGAACGGCACCAGGTGACCATGGTCGTGTCGGAGATGCCGCAGATCGCGGCCAAGACACGAGTGGCTTCTCCTAAGCCGCGCCCCCCGCCAAGGACTCAGGGGAAGGGTTCGTCCGCTGGAACAACTCCGGCCGGGACGACGCCCCTGCAGTCCCCGGGTGCGCTGACTCAGGAGGATTTCCCGGGCTTGCTCGAGGTGACGGGACCCGCGGGTCCGTCTGAGGGACGGGTGGTGGCAGACACCTCCGCCTCCTCGAGTACCACGTCGGCGGTCCGGCCAAGGACCCCACGTGTGACTCCCTCGGTTGCGAGCAGTAGCGGACGTGCGGTACCTCTCTCGAGGTCGGCGTCCGCGTCCTCGTTGGTAGTTGAGGGGACGTCCGCGGGATGGCAAAGCACCGCCTCCCTGGACCTGGATCCCCTCGACGCCACGGCGGACATACACCGGAGGCTCGGTCCCACGACCGCCAGTGTCTACGAGACTTTTCGCGAGTCTGTAGGCCAGGCGGTCGGCCATCGTCGTGATGGTTTGGACCGGATCCCCGGTGACCCAGCGTTGGTGAACCTGCCAGTGCCCCGAGCCATTCGTGACTTGGGGTCCGCAGGTGTGGCCGCGTTGGTCCGCGCTCGAGAGGAGCACCCCTGGGATCACCCCCAGCGTGGTCGGCTCACCCGAGCGGCAGAGTACCTCGTGGCGGAGATGGACAACTCTCTGGACCGGTTCAGCCGGTGCCGCGCCGAGACCTCCCGTGTCGCATGCGACCTCGCATACGACCAGGGCCTCATGGAAGGCACCCGGCAGAGCCTAGAGAGCTACCGGACTTTGTCGGCCGTCATTGAGCGGCGAGCGTTCGACCAGGGTTGAACTGCTGCTCTTGCCGAGCAGTCCGGGGCGTCCGCCCCCGCCCCAGAGGTAACCGCTAGGATGGAGCACCTGGAGGCTGAGAATGAGCAGCTACGGCGTCGTCTTGACGAAGCCGAGGCCGCTCGGACTCGCCTATTCCAGGGCGTTGATGACCCCGAGTCGTCCGCCCTGAACCAGGCGGCTCTCCAGCGGGCGGATGCTGCTTTGGAGCTGGCCATCTACCTATACCTAGTCCAGGTGTGGGGAGAACGCACGGCAGGTCCTCAGCGCACCCGCGATACGGTAGAGATGTTCCGCGCCATTGCAGACCTCGGCGCTACGTCTATACCGGCCTCCGTCGTGATGGCTCCGTCAGGACCCGGATTGCAGGGCTCACCGCATAAGCCCTTGCAAGCGCCACCGGGCCTGCCTCATCCGCCCGTGCAGCCGGCTTTCTCCATGCCGGCTCCGCTGCTTCCGCAGCGTAGGGACCCGTCACCGCCGCCAAACCCCAAGACAGGCGGCACGGATGAGGAGCCGATGACGACAGAGGAAGGCTAGGGTGCTAGCCTCGTCGCCGCACTGGTGCGGCGGCGTGCCGGAGTCGCTCCTGCGGCTCCGCCCTGCCTCAGACCCGTTCTGCGGATCTGAGGAGCCGGCCGGCAGGGCGGTCGGCAACACTTTTTAGAGGTACTATCACTTTTGATCACTCGGTGTGTCGTTTTACAAAATTTCTAAATTTAAAGTTTAACCTTAAAGATGTTCCAAAGACTCGACACACCGTCCTTTTATAACGGATGACCTTCCAAGGTCATCACACGGTTTTGGACCACCTCGGTCGAAATTTTAGCTTGTTTATGAGGGTTTAGTCAAAATTACAAAGCGCGTTATAGTTTACTCCGTAAGTCCGGGGGTAGTTCCCCATTCTTCCAAAAGGGACTCTTAAAGTCCTAGTCTTGCGCCGTGACTTCCGGGTGTTGCCATCTTGCCTTCTTCCGGACCCCGCCATGCGAAGCCTTCATCGGGTTTTGGCTGTTTTGGGCGAGGGCGTAACATGTTGGGGACCAACATTGTAAGAAGGGGGTAATGTGGCGATTTTGCCCTAAGCACGCGGCAGGTGATCGTAAACATACATGCCATTTATGTGGCCTTTTCGTTCTTGGCCTTGTTTCGACACGCTCCGTTCGAGCGTGCGTTGCCACGGCAACGCATTGTAATTTACGCTCCAGTAAACTATAACAATGGTTTGATTATACCTCGCGTGCGTCCTACAGCTTGTGGTGTATTATATATACACTGGAAGCTACTCGATCGAGGAGATTGTCCGAGAGAGAGTAACTGGGACGCACACGAGGCTTGCCATGAGCTTTGTGTTCCCTAGTTGCGAGTAGTGGGCTCCTAGAGCCTTGGGGACGATTTCCATGGGGAGGCCCGGGCTGGGAGAGACAAGTTGCTGACTCGGGGGCGCAAGCCCTGTGGATCGCCAGTTCTCTCCCTTCCCGGGACGTGTGACATCATGTCGGACTGTCTGCGGTTCCGTCCCCGAGGCAGACCGCGGCTCGCCAGGCCCCTCCAGTTAACACCGTGGTGATGAATCAGTGTCTGAACGGTGTCCATAGGCCTGGGAGTGTCGGGTGGGCTGTTACCTGGTTACCGTTAGTGCTAGAGTGGTTACCGTGTCCGCAGCGACCTCCGGTGAGCGGTGCCGCCGCAAGGATCCGGAATAGCGGATGCGCGTCCGCAAGGACTCGTTGGTGAGAGGACTATCCTCGAGGATCCCGAAGAGCGGACGATAGTCAATAACTTTACATTCGTCTGTCAGTGAAATACGCTTTTTGGTCGTAGTTTTGTAATGGATAATTGAATCACACAAATTTTGTGTGTCTTAGTTGGGTATCATGCAGTAATTTTTCATCGAATTTCAGAATTCCACCTCAAAAATTGAAAAAAGTTGGTGTTCTACCTCATTGTTAAAATTCAGCCCCAACATGGAATTTCAGTGTCTGCACACAAAAACGACTTTCATTTGATGTTTGAGTTATATATTGCTTCAAAATAAACATGTTTACTTAACATACACCACGACTATGCCTTCCGACTTCAAATCAACGCAATAAATTCATTCTATACTGGCATAAACATCATAAAAGCCCTGAATTTGTTGGAATTTATTTGATCCCATTTTGACTGAAACTTTTTCATTTTTTTTAAGATAAAATTCTGAAAATCTGTGAAATATCACAGCATGCTACCCAAATAAGACAAACAAAATTTCAAGTTGATCCCATTATCCAAAACAAAACTACGGCCAAAAGGTAGGTCGTTTCACTGACAGATGAACTTTACTTCAGCGGCTCCGTATTCAACTAATTCAGAAAGGTGTCTCACCCGCTATCGGTTCCAATGAACCAACGCTGGTTCTTTAGGTTACGTTTTGGGATGTACTCACATGAAGCTGGTCGGACACCTGTCACACTTCAGGTCCTCAGCAATCTTCCCGGTCAGGCTCTCTTCATACAGGAACTCAACATGGTCGATCGCTCTGGAAGCGATGGCGATCTTGTACCGTGCTCGAACTGCTTGCTGCAACTCATCCTCCAGTGGGAACCTCTCCTTCCTCGGCACCACGAACATGACAGCCTTGGCCTCCAGGCCTATGAATTTGTCAAGCTTATCAATGATGACACCAGCTACAGGTTGTGTGGCAGCGTATTGCACACAGCTCTCCAGCCAGTGATCTCTGAACACGTCATGAAAGAGTACAACATCTTGTTCATCATCAACAAGGATAGCAATGTCTCGAACTGTGTAGTATCTTTTCTCTGCCACGGATTCAGAGATGAAATGCGAGATGTGTTTCAACAGTTCATTGCTGTTGGACTTTTCACGAAGCCTTGGTAGATGTTCCACATTGACGTCACCACCACGTACACTGCTTACACATCGAATTTCATCCAGGTGATGTTTAGGGGTCAGATCTCTAACGTGTGCTCGTATGAATGAACTAACCACTTGGGAATTGCGATGTATTTCGGTCATGGTTTTCTGGAAGAGCGAACCATACTTGGTGCTGTGTTCAGAAAGAAATCGTGCTACTGAGAACCCCTCTTGGTTTCCATGATACTGATGAAATGTGGAATCCTGGAACATATGGACATGCTGGACTCCACTTCTGGCAATGAGTTCACAGATGGCTTTCAACGTCTGTTCGTCATATGTCACATTTTGGTTGTCATCTATGATGATGTGATGTTTGTCTCGTAATTCCGTCTGCATTGACCTCAGTATTTGCTGACTGGTGTCATGATGTTGCACAAGAGCATCCGTCTTTGTCTTCACGAAGTTATTTAGAGCTATACACGGACTGATGTATGCCGTGTTTTTGGCTCCAAACATTTCGCAGACCCGCTGCGCCAAGTACGTCTTCCCACATCCTGGTGGACCTTCTATAAAGCTGAACCTATTAGAGTTAATTGACTGCAGAATCTCAATCTGTTCTTGCGAAAAGTAGAGGTCAGCACTCCGGAAAACTTCATCACGGAAATAAGTCGGCAACTGTGACAAAACCTGGGCCACAGAAGTCTTCAGGCTCTGCAGCATTTCTTTGTCTGTTGGAGGAAACCATGTCTGGTAAAAGTAGGGACAGGCTTGACGCCAGCCATTCAAATCCATGGTGAACAAGTGAACCTGAACACTCGAGAAGTCACTGACGCCATCTAGGCACCCAGTGATCTTCTTCTTCAGGAGACTTGCTAGTGCTGTTGAATAGGACAACAAACGGTTCTTCAAATCCATCGGAGCACCCGCGGCGCATATCACGAACAAGAAAATCTGAGCAATTTCATCCACGACCAAAAGATCCATGAGATGAAAATCTCTAGCCTTCTTGGATCTGGTCTGATGACTGGCTGGGGAAATATCATCGAGAACTGAAGCTGCTTCTGTGGTTATGCATGAGTGAAGGGATTCACTCGCGACAGCGAATGCCTCCCGCCCGTTCATTTCTTTGTCGATGTCTTGTAAGACGCCTTTCTGTGCCAACTTACTCTCTATGATTACTCTATGTGGCGTGCATTTCACGGGTCGATCCATCTGGAAGACATTGGCTTTGTGGTTGGCTTTGTGGCGGATGGTGTGGTCCGGCAAGTTCGGATGGAAGTGGGAGCTGTGTCTGGTGTATTGGATCTTTGTCCGATCTTTGTAGATACCAGCTGGAGAATGTTCTTCCCGTGACTCTGGTTCCTCATAACAAGTTTCAAGGTACTTGATTCTGCATTCTGATCCATATGTATGTCCTTGAGTGTCCAGCTGATGCATGTTTCTCCATTTATCCAATTGAACAGGGCTCATATTCCCGTCATCACTGATGTCAAAGCTTTCCGGCATCTTCTCAAACAGGCCACCCAAACACTCCAGGATACCAATCTGTATCAATACCTTTTGTTTGAGATGTGGGCAATTTTGGCATCGTGAAGAGCATAAGTACGGTGGAGATCCTAGCGGTATGAATTCACAACTCCAGTGCTCGTTTCGTCTAGGTACAACAGATGGGTCGCCCCAAACATGCTTCTCTTTTGTGTGTGGATTTTCTTCCAGAAGTTTGTTGAACTTCTCCACGAAATCCCGTTCTTCGCTGACATCAAGGTCCTGTCCATGGAATACGTTGCCTTTGGGTTCTTCTTTGACTCCAAGGATGACTAGTCCTCCACCTCTCACATTGCCAAAGGCTAGTATCGCCCTGAGAGTCCGCTTCTCACTCAGACTCTGTATCAGGTCGTCCACTGTGTGCCCCTTGAATTGTTTGAACTCTACAGCCTGACTCTCTGGTATCATACAACGTGCCAAGTACGACGGCTTTAGGTCATCCAAATGGAACTGATCCTGCAGGGCCCTGGTCTGACGTGGGAGACACACCACAATGTCCCGATAGAGCCGCACTTGAGTTGTTTCAGCCATACTTCCTCTGGTGTACATGTGTGAATCAAAGGTTGTGAACACCGGAGATTTGTGAACTTGTAGGAACAGACGCTCCCCGTCATTGCTACTATCAACACGCAGACATATGCACTTATGGTACACGTCTTCAGTCATGAACTTCAGGAGCTGGTCCTTTATCACATTTTGCCACTTATCAAATTCGCGTCCACTCAGTGATATAGGTGTGTGTCCGGATCTACATATACTCAGCCGGATGACACCGCCGCTTGTGTTCAATAGTGCGGACACCAAACGTAAACAGTTGTCATACTCCTTCTTGTCGAAATGGCTTGGCAGCGAGAATTCGAAGTAATAATCAGGAAATTCGTGATTTTTCGACGTCACAATTTTGGTTGTAGTCATTATTCTGGGGGAGGGGAAGAAGAAGAAGAACAATAATAATAATAATAATAATTATAGTAATAGTTGTGTAATACTTAAAAATATATTGAGTACGAAAATAATATGTGTCTGAAATGCTTGAAACAGGTATAATTTATCTAATTAAAGTGTAATTTATCAAATTGGGACCTCTCTCAATCAGATAAATTTTAAGTGTGTCCACGATGAGGCATGTCTTATATCAGAGAGTGTAGAACAGAGAGGTTTCACTCTGCAAATTTCCATTGTCTACTATTTTCTCTCATAGAGCACTGTAATCCTGTCAGCTGGATGCCGTGTTGTAGTTTGTCTTCCACAGGAACTATTGTAAGTTACGCCATTTCGTTTTGTTAACATATTCTTTCATTCATAAATTCATGTCATAGTGATAGTGGTAAACACATTCATTGACAAGTATAACGCCATGTTTTAGAAAACATGGCAGAAAAAAACCCGGCCCTTTTATGTGTACGTGTTTCCCATGGACTCACAAATCTGAATTCAACACATTCAATACACAATCAACACATATATATGAATAACTCACAACAATATTTGTACAGTTCATATAAAAAGTCACACAATGAGTCACATCAAAGTAAATGAAACAGGAAATTGTGTACACCCTCAGCCAACTTATCTCCCCCAAGTCCACTTAGATGTACGGTATCCTTGCCAGATCGCCAGTGCCAGTCTTTGGACCTAGCCGTCGGCAGCTCTGTTAAAACATCCTACTAAATTCCTGCTCCATAAGTCACCCAAGAATCTGGAAACTATCTTCTAGTTTAAAATCTCACATTCCCAATATGCCCCAAAACATCACCATAGGTTTAAATATTCACGTAGAGGCGGCAGGATTTGATGAATAGGCCTAAAGTGTATGTGTACAGCCGTATAACAATGGATAGATGTCTAACCGATCCTGCACATTAGGCCCCTAGGCATATGTACAAAATTCCATAGCAGGGCTCATATAAAACTGGAATAAAGGTTATACCTATTGCCGGGTTTTTAAGTACCCGTGGTAGATAGGACGGATTCGTCACGGCTTCGTTGTGGCGGTCTTGGCTATTAAAGGCGATCGCGCTTGTGAAGCAACAAAATTTCTCATGCTTCAGTTTTATTATGCTACACGCTTGATCGCCCCACGATAAAGGACCTACTTAACAGGCCTAATGCAACTGTAATAATTCGAAAAGATAATTTTAAACTATTCTCTGAAATGCTTACACCTAGTATATCACTGTCTGTCGCTGCAATACAACATATTCTTATTGATTACTTGTTGGCGTAGTGATTATATCTGGGGCGGTTCAAATATGAGAAGTTCCAAAATAACCGGCAGGAGAATCGGTAATTGCACTTGCGAATACCAGCCGAAAACTCATTTGAAACAGCACTTCTCATTGTCATTCAAATTCTTATTTTAGTATAGTGATATTAGCAGTGTTTTTAAATCAGTTTAGCGGAATTTATCGGCTTTTATTGCAAATTCGCGAAACCAACACCAATGTATGCTGAATCTAAGAGAGTCGTCCGAGAGAGTCGGAAGACAGGAGATACATAGGGTGAGGTCAACGACCTGAGGGGCCGGGTATAAACCTACACCATCCGCCAAGAGTACCACCAGTTCAAAATACAAAATGGTGCTGGTAGAGTGAAACCTCTCTGTTCTAAACTCTCTGCTTATAGGGGGGCAGCATTGTAATGGGGCATGAGCAGAAAAACGCCTATTCGCCAGCTGACAGCACTGTTTTAGTGGTAAAATGACGTCATAACGTTATTTATTAACCATGATATTACTCCAAACATACGGAATTTTCGCGCCAAATGCCACGTGCATGGTTCACAACAGACGACATTCCTAGTGATTTGGCGCCAAATTTACCACTATTACAATGCTGCCACCTTTTCGAATGAAAATCGTCGGAAATCAATAATGACGTAAATTATGGCGGTTAAATTACGTTTATATTGATAACGTCAGGAAAATCGAAACAAGAAAATGCAGCAAACTGCGGGACATTAGAGCTCGAGCACATCATCAACACCACGACAGCTGAATGCATCTAACACAACGTTATCCCCCCCCCCCCCATAAACAAAAGAAGCTATCATTTCCTCCCCTACATGATTCCAATTAATTTCCGAGTTGCATGCACGAGTTGCTGAACGGAAATTTGTGTTCCAAAATACGCGTGATTGTGGTAAAATTTGCGTTGCATTCTGGGAACGTCAATTTCCATCGGCTCCGCCATTTTGGGACGTTTTTAGATAATTTGAACATTTTACGTAATTTTCTCAAACCTATCACATCGATTTATGCCTGATATATCTGTGGAATAGTCCAAGTTTCCCATCAGTTCGAGAGATTTTATGTCAAGGACGAAGAAAATCCCCATTTGAAGTAGGTGTCTGAACGTTTATATGCCAAAACGAGCGTCGATATGTTGGCATGAAACCTCCATGAAAAAGTCAGCACATAGACATGTAGAGGGTTGGGGGCTTCGCCCCCAACGCTCTGATGTCAAAAAGTGCTAGCAGTTGGCGATTACAGATATTATTACATGTAAACATGCCCCATCATTTTTGCCAATGTCATTTTATCGCAACTTCTTTGAATAATGTAAATGGCATGAATGATATGTAGAAATTCGACATTTCAGTGATGTTCTACATATATTCAACTGGGTATGTATTAAGAGTTTTTTCCCCAGTAATTAATTCCGTTTTGTATAAACCATATAACCTTTTTTCTATATGTACATTGTGTAGTGTATTACACTGCGCCTCCATGTTCATTTCTATATTTCACTCACCTTGGTGTCTGATATATTTCCGTGTTGCTTCTTGGGGTTGAGAAATAAGTCAGTGAGTACATATTGCGTATTTGTGTGTTAGAATACGCTATTTGGCCGAGCCTAACCACTCAGTTCTCATATAATTTGACATTGGTAGCTCGGATTTTGGCATCTCGCCAGATAATACCTCTATTTAAGGGATAAAACTCCACCAAGACAAGGTTTAACAAAGGCAACTTTCCAAACAGGACGCATAAATTATAATGATTAGTGTGGAACGTGGTGTTATATGGCAAGTGAGGACATACAACGTGGCATGAATACTGAGGTATAGGCCTATTTGGATACACTATAATCACACAATGTCATCAAACAAAAACATGGGTTTTTTTATGTCTTTTTTCAAACCGTGGTGAATTGTTATTTATGAGTTCCAAGTTGTCGGTACTTATCAGCTTGCACTGGAGAATAAATACAACATCTGATGACGTAAATATCAATAAAAAACACACATGATAAAAAATAATCTGGATTAATATATTCCGCTGGTCATATGAGTATGAGATAAGAGCTGAACTAAAATACTTGTCAAATGTTGTTATGTCGAGTGAAATATTGTATTATATTTCTGTGTGAGTTTGTTGAGATCAGTCGTTGTAGCTTTACTGTCTCTGAAAAAATCCTTACTGTTTCCATTATTCAGGTTCCGGACGTTTGGCCCGATTACCTATTGGCATGGCGTTCGGCGTCCGTACACAATTTATCTTTGAAATTTACTGTCGTCTCTTTCTCAAATTTTGCACCAAAATACCTAAAACTATTTCCAGGAAAGCCTTTTTTAGATTACCGGACTTTTGGTCTGATAACCTACTGGCATGGCGTTGCGTCCGTCGTCCGTCGTCGTCCGTCGTCTTCGTCCGTCGTCGTCCGTCTACATTTTCATCTTTAAAGTTTACAGTCGAACCATCTGAAATTTTGAACAAAAATACCTAAAAATATTACCTACAAAGGTTTTTTTTTAGTTTTTTGATTTTCGCATTTTTTTTTCAAAATGGCGGCCATTTTTTTATTGAAAAATGACCAATTTGGGGACTTTGACGGTCGTTTTCTCAAAATCTGTTCAGTAACGTTTCTTCTTATTGATGCATAACACTCCTTATATACGCCCCGTGTAACGTGTATAAGTTTCGTTACCCTTGAATCGCTCGGAGTGAGCCATTTTAGCTCAAACTCGGCTCAAATGGGACTTTCCCATGTAAAATTCTCCTATGCTTCATAATGGGACACATCATGCCTAATATCTCACTTAATATCGAGATTAGAGACTAGGAGTCAATTGTGGATATATATAAAATGATATATGCTGCATATTCTTGTGAGCTTGAATTTGACCTTTGACATAAATTTCAAGGTCACAGGACAAAATGACTAATATCTCGCTTATCATCGACTTTACAGCTTAGGAATCATTTGTGGACATGTAGAAAATGATATATGCCGAATATTCTGATGACATTGAATTTGACCTTTGACCTCGTTTTCAAGGTCACAGGACAAAATGGCTAATATCTTGCTTCTTATCGACTTTACAGCTTGGGTATCAATTATGAATATATAGGAAATGATATATGCAGATTATTGTCATGACCTTGAATTTGACCTTTGATCTCATTTACAAGGTCACAGAACAAAATGGCTAATATCTCGCTTATCATCGACTTTACAGCTTAGGAATCATTTGTGGCAATGTAGAAAATGATATATGCCGAATATTCTCGTGACCTTGAATTTTATATCTGACCTCATTTTCAAGGTCAAGAGCACAAAATGGCTAATATCTCTCTTATTATCGACTTTACAGCTTAGGAATCAATTGTGAACATGTAGCAAATAATATATTCTGAATACTGTCGTGACCTTGAATTTGACCTTTGACCTAATTTCCAAGGTCACAGGACAAAATGGCTAATATCTCGCTTATTATCGACTTTACAGCTTAGGAACCAATTATGAACACATAGGACATTATATACAGATTATTCTCATGACCTTGAATTTGACATTTGACCTAAATTTCAAGGTCACAGGATAAAATAACTAATATCTCACCCATTATCGATTTTGCAGGTTGAGAATCAACGGTGAACATATAGGAAATGATATATGCTGAATATTACCATGACCTTGAATTCGACCTTTCACTTCATTTTCAAGGTCAAAGAACAAAATGGCTAATATCTTCTATTGACTTTATGGCTTGGGGACCAATTGTGGACATATAGAAAATGATATCCACTGAATATTTTGATGACATCGAATTTGACCTTGAACTTGTTTTCAGGGTCAAAGCACAAAATGGCTAATATCTTGCTTATTATCGACTTTACAACTTAGGAATCCATCGTGAACATATAGCAAATGATATATTTTGGTGACCGGGTCTGACAACAAAATGGCTAATATCTCACTTATTATCGACTTTACAGCCTAGGAATTAATTGTGAACATAGAGGAAATGATATATGCTGAATATTCTCATGATTTTGAACTTGACCTTTGACCTCATTTCCAACGTCAGATCACAAAGTGGCTAATATCTCACTTATTATCGACTTTACAGCTTGGGAATCAATTATGGACATACTAAAAATGATATATGCTGAAAATTCTCGTGACCTTTAATTGATCACTGACCTTATTTTCAAGGTCACGGGACAAAAAGCTAATATCTAATTGGCTAATTTTTATTTTTCTGATTTGTGCATTTTTTAAATGGCGGCCATTTTCGACGAAAAATGCCTTACTTTGGATTTTGGCGGCCATTTTCTCAAAATCTGTTCAGCAACTTTTTTTCTGATTGAAGCAAAAGATTCAAATTTACACCCTTTAGATGTGTATAAGTTTTGATGCCCTTGAATCGCTCAAAGTGGGCCATTTTGGCCCAAACTTGGCCCAAATGGGACTTTCCCATGTTAAATTCTCCTATGCTTTATAATGGGACACATAATTCCTAATGTCTCATTTTAGAGATTAAGAATTAGGAATCAATTAGGAAAATAATATTTAGGAAATAATATTTGCTGAATATTCTCGTGACCTTGATTTTGACATTTGAACTCGTTTCAAAGTCAGAGAACATAATGGCTAATATTTCACTTATTATCAACTTTACGGCTTGGGAATCAATTGTGGACATATATGAAATGATATATGCTGAATATTATTGCGACCTTGAACTTGACCTTTGACCTTATTTTCAAGGTCAGACCACAAAATGGCTTACATCTCACTTTTAATCGACTTTACTGCTAAGGAATCAAGTGTGAGAATATACATGTATGGAGTGATATATATGCTGAATATTCTCGTGACCTTGAATTTGACATTTTACCTCATTGATAGACTTCTCAGCTTAGGAATCAATTGTGAACATTTTGTGACCTTGAATTTGAACCAAATGGCTAGTATCTCGCTTATTATCCACTTTGCAGCTCGGAGCTGTGGGAGGCCTGGGAGATTCTGCGTTTTGCAAATGAGTCCTATTGTCATGCAAATTAGGTCAAAAGTGGGTGAAAAAATAGTTTCCCGTCTGTAACAAACACAGGTCTTCTATTGAATGCCTATCATGATGACATCAGTTTTCCAATGCAATTTAAATGATTTTAGTTCACAGTATGACGACAAGTCCAGGGTATTGACCGATCTGTCCGAAATTATGTATTCTACCGGGGTTTTCCATAATATGGCCCACTCGATTTATGGCCCATGGGCCATCTTTCGGAAAAAAAAATCTCAAACGATGGCCCATGGGCCAGAATCCGGATTTTATTGGCTATGTGATTTTTCTATATGTCGTATATCGATAAAAACACAGTTTATCAAACATCCAGATATTTAATCAAACGTGGGCCGAGTTCTCACATCAAAGAACTGCACCGGAGGCGTTTATTCAGCGATCCTGTGCACAAATTAATCAGGAAGAGACTCTACAATAGCTAACTGAAACATGACACAACATTTTTTAATATCTCGACAACGATTAAAATGTTATAGGCAGTACATTAGATTCTATCATACAAAACACGATAACTTGAAATTATATTTGACTTGTGTTAGACTTAATATAGTACACGGGTAATGTATAGAGGAACTGATGCACAAACTTGTCCTCTGTAGGTGTGATTTGTTGCCAGATGTGTCTGTGGTATAGGCGTGCATTTCAAAGCTATATATACGTCATATGTTCATTATTTTGGCGATGTATGGGTAAATAAAACGGTTTTTCCGAAAGATTGCCCATGGGCCATAGTTCGGATTCGACTTTTAAGAAATAATAAGAAAGTTAACTTTGCTTGGCATCATCTAGATACTTGATTGTGCATTTTATTACGAGCTCATTTTTTGCATTGGCGCCTTTGACTGTTTGACACAAAATGAATATTTAAATATCTAGTCCCAAAATCTTCAAAGAACACCACCAAATATGCATTAAATCATTCATACCGAATACCAAATAGCCAACTTTTGCCAATACCATATGTTTACAAGGAAAGTTATAAGTATATGGCGGAAATATCCAGGCCCAAAATCTTCAAAGAACACCATCAAATATGCACCAAATCACTCGTACAGAAGAACATAAAATCGCTAAATTTTCCGGGAGGACGGGGGGGGGGGGGGGGGGAGCTTATAGCGCCCCCCGGACCCCAAGACCGGTAGGCTTCGCTCGCTCCGCTCACTCGCCCTCCCTCTATGGCTTGCAATATTACAAAATTTTGCGTACCGTCAATTTACCCCCAGCTACGCCCCTGGATTCTATTATGACAAAGGTGTTCAATGCCAGATATGGCATCTGATATCAACCGATATCGAACAATATACCACCATTTTCTACAAACAGTTTGTTAGTTTATCTGATGAATTTGTTGCAGTATCAAATATAACAAGCGTCTAGCTCCTGGTTGCTTAGCAACAAATTTTGGGCGAAATGGGAACGAATGGACAAAAACACCATTTTTATTTTGTGGCCCCACTACATCATATACAATAGATTCAAGTTTGCCACCACTCGCAATCAAATCAAAATATTGCAATATCTTGGCCAATATTATTAGATGAATAATAATGAGTCTACTTATGTGTTTTCGAGCAGACTGGGGCTCGATTCTAGGGTCCTTTTTAGCGATGTATGCAATTGTTCCCTATTTTCTATAGAAGATAAAAGGAAAAAGAAGATGTTCAACATCCACTTAATATATAATGCAGACAATTCTACTAGTCGGGCAGATCAGCAACTTGAGGAGAACGACAGGACAAACTTCTTTCGGATCTAACAAAGTGGAAGAAGAAATATTGTATGACTGTGTAGAGTTAACTTATCACTGGTCAACATGCTACAACCTACGAATATCTCAGTGATCTGTCTCTCGGTCAACATAGAAATAGACCTATTATCATTCATCTTGGTGCAAATATTGGCCGAGATATTGCAAAATATTGTGACATAGCAGTATATTTATAGGATCTATATGAATGAATGTTGGCACCGGATGCATAAGTCAGATGTTCTGCTTTTTGTTAATTTTTCCTGAAAATATTCCTCAATTTTTTTGGAACCGACCCTAAATCTATTGTATTTGATGGAGTGGAGTCACAAAATAAAAATGTTGCTTCTGTCCAGTCGTTTCCCTTCAAGTTGCTAAGCTGCTTGACTATTGAAACTACATTACCAATCAACGATAAATGTTGTGTCATTTACCAGCTGTTTTCAACTTAGCAGCCTAATTCGTTTTGGAATCATTTGAAGGCACTTCAAACATATTGGCAATGCTGACACTCAAATTGGGCCCTCACAAGAGTACTGAAGTTTTAGAGATGCCCTCCACCATGCATATCTCAACGCAGTGTTTGTACACTGAGACAACGTGGTATAAAACAAGCAATATAGAATGTCATTCGTTCAGGAGTTGTTACTCTCAATAAACCACCTCATGTGAAAGTTTTTAGTATTTTAGAAGCCAAATATCAGACTTCTATCGCAAAAGGAAATTAATAAATTTGGCAATCTACCTCAATTTTGAATTTCAGCCCCATCATGGAATTTATTGGTCTGCACACGATCTTATGCATCTACTTCCTTGTGTAGCTGTGCTAACTTTTGAGTTCAGTTTGTTTGTGTGGAATACACCCGAACATGTTTTCTTGTCGAAAGAATACAACAATACTTTCATTCCTGGTTGATGTAAGCATAACAAAACACCGGAATTAAATATTCACAGATTCGTGAGATATCGTTTTGGGCTGACATTTTACCATTGGAGAAGATTGCCAGCTTTTTGTCGTATGAGATCTTCAGTGATACGTATGAGACAGTAACACATATGTATGAGATCCTAACTCGTAAGAGATACATACAGTCATAGGAAGATTCTGTCCCATACAAAGAAGATACTAAATCATACGTAGGAAATATTATGTCATACTAACCAAATACTGCATTATACTTCGATTTTTTTCTCAAGGGTCCTTTCACAGAGCACGAGTCCACGTGTAAAACATTGGTGTTAGACAAAACTCTCAAAATATAGGTGTTATTGATAGAAACACCGTTTTACTTTTAGTTTTTCGGTTGAACTAAAGGAAATCCAGTCTAGCAGGCTCAGGCTTGCTCAACTCTCGATGTTATGTTATTAGATTATATACAAGTGAAATAAATATAATATTCTTCAAAATTTGAGACCAGGTTGGTGGCGATTCAAAAAGTTTTGCTTGTGTGGCTGACCGTTTTACGTCATTTCGGTGTATTCAGCATATAATAAAGTATATCGAAATCCAATGTAGAGCACATTATTCGTTATTCTATGCAACAAAATTGCATTCTGGCTCTTGAGTACCTAATTCTCTGTAGGATGTAACAACTAGAGCGTCCCGGTAGAGAGAATTGTAGCATTTACATTGAAATAACTTCTTAATGGGTCAATTTTCGATATTTTCCTTATCATAGTGAGATGAGAAAAATGAATTATCTACCTTGACATATTAGCTGCTGAGGCCCAGTAACTCAATCGGTGAGTCATGTGATGAAGTATGTTATAAAAAACAATTTCTATATGTTGCAAATATGAGGACTTTGTCTATCGAAGTGCCCAGCTAGTCTCTAAACTGCTGCGACAAGGATATGTTTTACCAAGACTTATAGCTGCGTTTTTTAAGAAATTCTATGGACGTCATCATGATCTGGTTGATAAATACAGCAAATCCATGTCTGCCATGCAACTAGATCTATTTTCATGTTAATTTTGGGGAATTCATGATAGGTGCCACTAGTGGGGCAGGAAATGCTCACTCTTTCCGGAACACCTGATGTCACCTCCTAATGGCCATTTTGGGGGTTTCATGAGTTTCCCTGTCATTTTTGTTTTCTCTCACTTCGTATGCCTGATATGACTTTCTGTCCCCGGACTATGAGATTGGATAACGGACCCTGTTTTGTTTGCTCGGAATACTTAAAACTGGGTATTGATTCCACGTCTTGTACTGGAAACTTTACACAAATAATGTCAAAATGTGAATATTGTTAATTATTATATACCTGCCATGTTTTTCGCCCACATAACACTGCGTCCTTTACGCTGACATTGAACTAAAGGAGTTCGCTAACATGTACGCAAATATCAGGGCAAATACTCTCCGGTATCCTGCCCGCTGTCAACGATCGCTCATGCGCATCGAATGACGTTGCCATAACAGCACATGCACATGTCCTATTGGGGTTTACGTTATTCTTTTCACGGTATAATAAACACAGCATCACCTGGTTTTTCCAGCATGTGCCCCGATATTTGCCATTGATCACGGCATGTGTCCTCGGCCTTCGGCCTCGGGCTAACACTCGGGATCTCGGGCAAATATCAGGTCACATACTGGAAAAACCAGGTAATATTGTCTATATATTGTCAAGTATATTCTCAAGCGCTTCTAGCAGATTTCTGAAAAAGCGCTATATAAGAACTCCACATTATATTACTTGACCCAATACAAAATTGTGATATATTTTTCCTTTAGGTTAAATACTAACCTATCACGGATACCTTTATGCCTCAGTCCCATTGAGGGCGACTACACTAGGATTCATCAAGATTAATCACGATTAATCCAGACTCATGAATCGGGATGAATCTGGAGGTTTTTGGGCAATCTGGATCCGACGGTCTGTCATCCCGACCGTCAAAAACCAAACATAACTGAAGAGCCCCGTTCCCTCCAGACAACTCCCCATTAACTCCCGACCTCGGCCCGACATCCCCCCAACTGCTCCCGTCTAGCCCT
Organism: Terebella lapidaria; assembly: GCA_949152475.1. Lineage (NCBI taxonomy): Eukaryota > Metazoa > Annelida > Polychaeta > Terebellida > Terebellidae > Terebella > Terebella lapidaria. The sequence goes on along the minus strand of OX424570.1, from coordinate 5,135,556 downwards.
GGAAGAGGCCCCGATTAACCCCGACCGCGACCCGACCAGTCCCGATTACTCCCAATCAAGACCTGACAGCTCCCGACAGCCCTCCGATCAAACCCAGATTAAACCCAGACCAGCGCTGACAGCACCCCGACAGCACCCCGACTGCAACTAACAGTATAAAAACAGACCCCGATTTAGCCGATTCGAGCATTTTCATCAAACGATCTCAGCTTGATTTTTTGTCATGCCGACTAACTCCGACAGTACCAGGATTCATCACGTCTGCGACCCGATAACTACCGACAAAGTAGGCAAGAGCTACGTTGCAACCCGGAACAACCCTGATACACCCTGATTTTGGCCTCAGAGCCGACTCGCCCCGTCTGACCCAGACTGTTTTGAGCATTCCAAAACAGTCGGGGCTAACTCCCGACTGATCCCAACCCATCAAGATTCATCTCGATGCATTCCGACACATCAGGACCCACCAGGACCTCGCCCCGACTCACAACCCGTCCAAACCCGACTATAGTCGTAGTGCTGTCGCCTCGCTGTCGGCCTCTCAATGGGACTGTAGCATTATGCGAACCCAACATGTTCCGTCGTGATTGGCTGTGTATGTTCATGCATCACTCGTTGTTAAGGCGGTTGTGAAGTGCTTGGCTGGTGTGGTTATGCTGCTTGTAAAAAGTGTAGGGCGTTTTGAATAATTCTGTGAGATGTCCATGTAATTCGGTGCGTGTATGTTTGTTTGAGTTCGGTGGAAGTTAAGTTTCGCGGATCAAAACCTGTAAAAATATGCTACGAATACACCCCTTCGTCCGGCTAACAATATAAGCTAAAAGTCCTACAAAGTCTACCCACACACTCGCCACGCGAAACAATGAGAAAAGGAACTATGTACAATAAAAAGGATTCCCTAACTAGTAAAATAAATCGTCAGCGTCAATCCGAGAAGAGCAAGAAGATCCTAAGAAGAGCAAAGTACATATACAACACAGAGACATGATATTTACAAGACATATCACATTTGATCACATATATCATAACAAGAAAATGCAGCAAACTGCAAAAGACGACATTAGAGCTTGAGCCAGTTCCTCATTCCGTTGGCGAAGAGTCTCTCCAACCATACGGCATTCCCGCAGAACTCTCAATGTGTACCTAGCGGCGTACACGTTATACTCTGCTTGGCGGATGTGCACGTCGATGGCCTGGACGTATTCGGAGCAGACGACTTTCATATGTTGGCGAAACATGTCATCTGCCGAGCCAGTTCTATTGACTGAAGGTGTGCTTCTGCCCCTAAGGGCGCGGAGAGGGGATCAATGGCATTGGCGAAGAATTGGCGATATCGGCACCACAAGCGGCTGTGCGATGCCAAGTCATCAGGGAGTTTATCCGTAGTCGGAAGGTGGATAAAGTTTTTCGTATCGGGATTCTCAGTGACAAGGGGCTTTAGTCCGGGTGGACGTCTACTCAGGAAGCGGTGCCCCAAGTCCCGACGGAAAACCCATTCACTGTTGAATTCGCTGGGCCCATGCAGCTGTAGCCCACGAGCCAGCTCACGATGAGGGCTTTCCCGATCGTCGGGGGTAGCAATCGCTATCATACGAGTCTCTGTATCTCCATAAGAGGGGGTACTGAGCGTCCTGAACTGGCGGAGGTCTGTCCTCAGAGTCCACAACCTCAGCTCGAGGCGGAATGGAGATATGTTTCGGCTTGGTGTTTGTATCCTCGCACATGGGTTCACCTCTCGCAGGAATAGGCGGACAGACTTGATCTGATGCGGGCAATAATCCTTCCCAGACCCGACAGTCCACGACGTTCGGAGCGGGTGGGGTTTCTAGGACGATTTTCCCAGGAACGATGTCAGAATAGCGTTTTCCCGCTAACGAATTGGACGGCCAGTGGTAATCAGCGTCGAAAGGAACATATGACGAAAGAGATGACTTAGACAACAGCAGATGCCGGTCCACTCCGGTGTTGAAATAAACTGTGTGAGACTTTTTCAATCTAACCTAACGTCGGGGTTGATAATTGACAGGTCTTGGTGCAGCTTCTCCATCCTGTCTTCGGTTGCATCGTCTTTACCACCTATCATCTCCAGACGTTCAAAACTATCTGGACAGTTTTCACCATGTTCAGCGCATACTGTCTAAACAAATCGAGGTGCATGGGCCACATCGCAAAGGAATGAGTCGGATCATCTGGTCTCCTGATGATGGGCAGGTGCGCCGGGACACGAGGCGGCAAGAAGTTCGGGCTGACTTGCATGCCCACAGCGCACCGTCCAACATAACGATGTACAAAAGTGTCATCCGGAGCGTACTCTATTCCAGAGTATAATGGCAGAACTTCATGTTAATTTTGGGGAATTCATGATGGGTGCCACTAGTGGGGCAGGAAATGCTCACTCTTTCCGGAACACCTGATTTCACCTCCTAATGGCCATTTTGGGGGTTTCATGAGTTTCCCTGTCATTTTTGTTTTCTCTCACTTCGTATGCCTGATATGACTTTCTGTCCCCGGACTATGAGATTGGATAACGGACCCTGTTTTGTTTGCTCGGAATACTTAAAACTGGGTATTGATTCCACGTCTTGTACTGGAAACTTTACACAAATAATGTCAAAATGTGAATATTGTTAATTATTATATACCTGCCATGTTTTTCGCCCACATAACACTGCCTCCTTTACGCTGACATTGAACTAAAGGAGTTCGCTAACATGTACGCAAATATCAGGGCAAATACTCTCCGGTATCCTGCCCGCTGTCAACGATCGCTCATGCGCATCGAATGACGTTGCCATAACAGCACATGCACATGTCCTATTGGGGTTTACGTTATTCTTTTCACGGTATAATAAACACAGCATCACCTGGTTTTTCCAGCATGTGCCCCGATATTTGCCATTGATCACGGCATGTGTCCTCGGCCTTCGGCCTCGGGCTAACACTCGGGATCTCGGGCAAATATCAGGTCACATACTGGAAAAACCAGGTAATATTGTCTATATATTGTCAAGTATATTCTCAAGCGCTTCTAGCAGATTTCTGAAAAAGCGCTATATAAGAACTCCACATTATATTACTTGACCCAATACAAAATTGTGATATATTTTTCCTTTAGGTTAAATACTAACCTATCACGGATACCTTTATGCCTCAGTCCCATTGAGGGCGACTACACTAGGATTCATCAAGATTAATCACGATTAATCCAGACTCATGAATCGGGATGAATCTGGAGGTTTTTGGGCAATCTGGATCCGACGGTCATAACGGAAGAGCCCCGTTCCCTCCAGACAACTCCCCATTAACTCCCGACCTCGGCCCGACATCCCCCCAACTGCTCCCGTCTAGCCCTGGAAGAGGCCCCGATTAACCCCGACCACTCCCGACCGCGACCCGACCAGTCCCGATTACTCCCAATCAAGACCTGACAGCTCCCGACAGCCCTCCGATCAAACCCAGATTAAACCCAGACCAGCGCTGACAGCACCCCGACAGCACCCCGACTGCAACTAACAGTATAAAAACAGACCCCGATTTAGCCGATTCGAGCATTTTCATCAAACGATCTCAGCTTGATTTTTTGTCATGCCGACTAACTCCGACAGTACCAGGATTCATCACGTCTGCGACCCGATAACTACCGACAAAGTAGGCAAGAGCTACGTTGCAACCCGGAACAACCCTGATACACCCTGATTTTGGCCTCAGAGCCGACTCGCCCCGTCTGACCCAGACTGTTTTGAGCATTCCAAAACAGTCGGGGCTAACTCCCGACTGATCCCAACCCATCAAGATTCATCTCGATGCATTCCGACACATCAGGACCCACCAGGACCTCGCCCCGACTCACAACCCGTCCAAACCCGACTATAGTCGTAGTGCTGTCGCCTCGCTGTCGGCCTCTCAATGGGACTGTAGCATTATGCGAACCCAACATGTTCCGTCGTGATTGGCTGTGTATGTTCATGCATCACTCGTTGTTAAGGCGGTTGTGAAGTGCTTGGCTGGTGTGGTTATGCTGCTTGTAAAAAGTGTAGGGCGTTTTGAATAATTCTGTGAGATGTCCATGTAATTCGGTGCGTGTATGTTTGTTTGAGTTCGGTGGAAGTTAAGTTTCGCGGATCAAAACCTGTAAAAATATGCTACGAATACACCCCTTCGTCCGGCTAACAATATAAGCTAAAAGTCCTACAAAGTCTACCCACACACTCGCCACGCGAAACAATGAGAAAAGGAACTATGTACAATAAAAAGGATTCCCTAACTAGTAAAATAAATCGTCAGCGTCAATCCGAGAAGAGCAAGAAGATCCTAAGAAGAGCAAAGTACATATACAACACAGAGACATGATATTTACAAGACATATCACATTTGATCACATATATCATAACAAGAAAATGCAGCAAACTGCAAAAGACGACATTAGAGCTTGAGCCAGTTCCTCATTCCGTTGGCGAAGAGTCTCTCCAACCATACGGCATTCCCGCAGAACTCTCAATGTGTACCTAGCGGCGTACACGTTATACTCTGCTTGGCGGATGTGCACGTCGATGGCCTGGACGTATTCGGAGCAGACGACTTTCATATGTTGGCGAAACATGTCATCTGCCGAGCCAGTTCTATTGACTGAAGGTGTGCTTCTGCCCCTAAGGGCGCGGAGAGGGGATCAATGGCATTGGCGAAGAATTGGCGATATCGGCACCACAAGCGGCTGTGCGATGCCAAGTCATCAGGGAGTTTATCCGTAGTCGGAAGGTGGATAAAGTTTTTCGTATCGGGATTCTCAGTGACAAGGGGCTTTAGTCCGGGTGGACGTCTACTCAGGAAGCGGTGCCCCAAGTCCCGACGGAAAACCCATTCACTGTTGAATTCGCTGGGCCCATGCAGCTGTAGCCCACGAGCCAGCTCACGATGAGGGCTTTCCCGATCGTCGGGGGTAGCAATCGCTATCATACGAGTCTCTGTATCTCCATAAGAGGGGGTACTGAGCGTCCTGAACTGGCGGAGGTCTGTCCTCAGAGTCCACAACCTCAGCTCGAGGCGGAATGGAGATATGTTTCGGCTTGGTGTTTGTATCCTCGCACATGGGTTCACCTCTCGCAGGAATAGGCGGACAGACTTGATCTGATGCGGGCAATAATCCTTCCCAGACCCGACAGTCCACGACGTTCGGAGCGGGTGGGGTTTCTAGGACGATTTTCCCAGGAACGATGTCAGAATAGCGTTTTCCCGCTAACGAATTGGACGGCCAGTGGTAATCAGCGTCGAAAGGAACATATGACGAAAGAGATGACTTAGACAACAGCAGATGCCGGTCCACTCCGGTGTTGAAATAAACTGTGTGAGACTTTTTCAATCTAACCTAACGTCGGGGTTGATAATTGACAGGTCTTGGTGCAGCTTCTCCATCCTGTCTTCGGTTGCATCGTCTTTACCACCTATCATCTCCAGACGTTCAAAACTATCTGGACAGTTTTCACCATGTTCAGCGCATACTGTCTAAACAAATCGAGGTGCATGGGCCACATCGCAAAGGAATGAGTCGGATCATCTGGTCTCCTGATGATGGGCAGGTGCGCCGGGACACGAGGCGGCAAGAAGTTCGGGCTGACTTGCATGCCCACAGCGCACCGTCCAACATAACGATGTACAAAAGTGTCATCCGGAGCGTACTCTATTCCAGAGTATAATGGCAGAACTTCATGTTAATTTTGGGGAATTCATGATGGGTGCCACTAGTGGGGCAGGAAATGCTCACTCTTTCCGGAACACCTGATTTCACCTCCTAATGGCCATTTTGGGGGTTTCATGAGTTTCCCTGTCATTTTTGTTTTCTCTCACTTCGTATGCCTGATATGACTTTCTGTCCCCGGACTATGAGATTGGATAACGGACCCTGTTTTGTTTGCTCGGAATACTTAAAACTGGGTATTGATTCCACGTCTTGTACTGGAAACTTTACACAAATAATGTCAAAATGTGAATATTGTTAATTATTATATACCTGCCATGTTTTTCGCCCACATAACACTGCCTCCTTTACGCTGACATTGAACTAAAGGAGTTCGCTAACATGTACGCAAATATCAGGGCAAATACTCTCCGGTATCCTGCCCGCTGTCAACGATCGCTCATGCGCATCGAATGACGTTGCCATAACAGCACATGCACATGTCCTATTGGGGTTTACGTTATTCTTTTCACGGTATAATAAACACAGCATCACCTGGTTTTTCCAGCATGTGCCCCGATATTTGCCATTGATCACGGCATGTGTCCTCGGCCTTCGGCCTCGGGCTAACACTCGGGATCTCGGGCAAATATCAGGTCACATACTGGAAAAACCAGGTAATATTGTCTATATATTGTCAAGTATATTCTCAAGCGCTTCTAGCAGATTTCTGAAAAAGCGCTATATAAGAACTCCACATTATATTACTTGACCCAATACAAAATTGTGATATATTTTTCCTTTAGGTTAAATACTAACCTATCACGGATACCTTTATGCCTCAGTCCCATTGAGGGCGACTACACTAGGATTCATCAAGATTAATCACGATTAATCCAGACTCATGAATCGGGATGAATCTGGAGGTTTTTGGGCAATCTGGATCCGACGGTCATAACGGAAGAGCCCCGTTCCCTCCAGACAACTCCCCATTAACTCCCGACCTCGGCCCGACATCCCCCCAACTGCTCCCGTCTAGCCCTGGAAGAGGCCCCGATTAACCCCGACCACTCCCGACCGCGACCCGACCAGTCCCGATTACTCCCAATCAAGACCTGACAGCTCCCGACAGCCCTCCGATCAAACCCAGATTAAACCCAGACCAGCGCTGACAGCACCCCGACAGCACCCCGACTGCAACTAACAGTATAAAAACAGACCCCGATTAAGCCGATTCGAGCATTTTCATCAAACGATCTCAGCTTGATTTTTTGTCATGCCGACTAACTCCGACAGTACCAGGATTCATCACGTCTGCGACCCGATAACTACCGACAAAGTAGGCAAGAGCCACGTTGCAACCCGGAACAACCCTGATACACCCTGATTTTGGCCTCAGAGCCGACTCGCCCCGTCTGACCCAGACTGTTTTGAGCATTCCAAAACAGTCGGGGCTAACTCCCGACTGATCCCAACCCATCAAGATTCATCTCGATGCATTCCGACACATCAGGACCCACCAGGACCTCGCCCCGACTCACAACCCGTCCAAACCCGACTATAGTCGTAGTGCTGTCGCCTCGCTGTCGGCCTCTCAATGGGACTGTAGCATTATGCGAACCCAACATGTTCCGTCGTGATTGGCTGTGTATGTTCATGCATCACTCGTTGTTAAGGCGGTTGTGAAGTGCTTGGCTGGTGTGGTTATGCTGCTTGTAAAAAGTGTAGGGCGTTTTGAATAATTCTGTGAGATGTCCATTTAATTCGGTGCGTGTATGTTTGTTTGAGTTCGGTGGGAGTTAAGTTTCGCGGATCAAAACCTGTAAAAATATGCTACGAATACACCCCTTCGTCCGGCTAACAATATAAGCTAAAAGTCCTACAAAGTCTACCCACACACTCGCCACGCGAAACAATGAGAAAAGGAACTATGTACAATAAAAAGGATTCCCTAACTAGTAAAATAAATCGTCAGCGTCAATCCGAGAAGAGCAAGAAGATCCTAAGAAGAGCAAAGTACATATACAACACAGAGACATGATATTTACAAGACATATCACATTTGATCACATATATCATAACAAGAAAATGCAGCAAACTGCAAAAGACGACATTAGAGCTTGAGCCAGTTCCTCATTCCGTTGGCGAAGAGTCTCTCCAACCATACGGCATTCCCGCAGAACTCTCAATGTGTACCTAGCGGCGTACACGTTATACTCTGCTTGGCGGATGTGCACGTCGATGGCCTGGACGTATTCGGAGCAGACGACTTTCATATGTTAGCGAAACATGTCATCTGCCGAGCCAGTTCTATTGACTGAATGTGTGCTTCTGCCCCTAAGGGCGCGGAGAGGGGATCAACGGCATTGGCGAAGAATTGGCGATATCGGCACCACAAGCGGTTGTGCGATGCCAAGTCATCAGGGAGTTTATCCGTAGTCGGAAGGTGGATAAAGTTTTTCGTATCGGGATTCTCAGTGACAAGGGGCTTTAGTCCGGGTGGACGTCTACTCAGGAAGCGGTGCCCCAAGTCCCGACGGAAAACCCATTCACTGTTGAATTCGCTGGGCCCATGCAGCTGTAGCCCACGAGCCAGCTCACGATGAGGGCTTTCCCGATCGTCGGGGGTAGCTATCGCTATCATACGAGTCTCTGTATCTCCATAAGCGGGGGTACTGAGCGTCCTGAACTGGCGGAGGTCTGTCCTCAGAGTCCACAACCTCAGCTCGAGGCGGAATGGAGATATGTTTCGGCTTGATGTTTGTATCCTCGCACATGGGTTCACCTCTCGCAGGAATAGGCGGACAGACTTGATCTGATGCGGGCAATAATCCTTCCCAGACCCGACAGTCCACGACGTTCGGAGCGGGTGGTGTTTCTAGGACGATTTTCCCAGGAACGATGTCAGAATAGCGTTTTCCCGCTAACGAATTGGACGGCCAGTGGTAATCAGCGTCGAAAGGAACATATGACGAAAGAGATGACTTAGACAACAGCAGATGCCGGTCCACTCCGGTGTTGAAATAAACTGTGTGAGACTTTTTCAATCTAACCTAACGTCGGGGTTGATAATTGACAGGTCTTGGTGCAGCTTCTCCATCCTGTCTTCGGTTGCATCGTCTTTACCACCTATCATCTCCAGACGTTCAAAACTATCTGGACGGTTTTCACCATGTTCAGCGCATACTGTCTAAACAAATCGAGGTGCATGGGCCACATCGCAAAGGAATGAGTCGGATCATCTGGTCTCCTGATGATGGGCAGGTGCGCCGGGACACGAGGCGGCAAGAAGTTCGGGCTGACTTGCATGCCCACAGCGCACCGTCCAACATAACGATGTACAAAAGTGTCATCCGGAGCGTACCCTATTCCAGAGTATAATGGCAGAACTTGTCGAAGTTGATCTGTTTCCTCTAGTAGATGTTTTCCCATCCTGTTCTCGGTGAGCGCTTTATATCCGTCTCCAGTGAGGCATACATAGTACTGTACGTAGGTGATCGGACAGGATGTGAGCGCCCAAGGCGCTGACGCCCACAAATGGTCCACGTGGCTTGCTTTCAGGCCACACGCGACTTGGGTCGTAGGGGGACTTCTGTACAAAATGGACACCGATACAGTCCCTGACGGTGTAGCAGTTCCAGCACGACCACCTACACTGGCGACAATGTCGATGGGAGGGACTAGTCGTGACATTGGCCGTAGCCATAGGTCCAGTTTCATTGTGTTGGCGGAATGGTAGACCAGTCGATGGGGTTTTTTCCAGGTGATGTGAGTAGAGCTCGTACGGTAGGCATCAGTTCCGCGTACGTTCAAAAGCGACTTGACTTCTGAACATACGCGATCAGAATCAGTACGGTTTTGATTTCGTAGAGGAATTTCAAGACGAAGCAGCCGCTCCAGTCCAGGGGTAACTCGTACGGAGGGCTCTGATGATAGAGGCCTAGAGGTGGCGGCTGCGGAGGGAGTTGTACTGGAACCAGAAACTCCTGATGTTGGGGTACTGGACTGTTGTCGTCTCTGGGCTTGGGCAACGATGCGTGCTCTGTCGTCCAGTGCAGCGAATCGGTTCGGGCACTCCAGAACGGGGTCGTTTCCCATGGGACCAGAGAGGTGGCGCTTGCCTTGTCAGCTAAGTCACTCACTCACAACGAGCTGAAACTCGCGTTCATCCTGATCCATCGTTTGCTGGTCTGTTATTACTATTTATTGTATTTTGTACATTCGGAAACGTCCATGATGCGAAACTAATTTATTCATAAACAACGACTTTAAACATAATAGTATAAACACCGACTACATTATTAAAGGATACCACATCCCTCCTAACCTTAGTAAAACATATCATGCCATGCAAAGTCACATATTCCAATTGTTATGATCAATGAACATGATTACCATCAAAATAACACTCTTCCTTCAATGTTCACATATGTTCACAACAATGTCTTATCAATGACACTTCACATGCTCTCAATGAGTCTCTGTAGCTTGGTGATATTCCGTTGGGGTCTGATACGCATGGGCACTGGAGGCACAACTGGTGCATGCACTGGAGGCACAACTGGAGCATGCACTGGAGGCACAACTGGAGCATGCATTGGAGTCACTTCAATATCAAAGTCCTGATCCTCAGGCTCAGTGACTGTGAACATCCTGTTCGGCACTCGGCGGAAGTGCGACACATTGCGGGTAATGGTCGAGTTGTCTGGTCGCCTTGCGGTTACCATGGTTCCCTTAACATCAGTAACAACCAGCGGTTTAGGGTTGAACGGCGTCGACAGCTTGTTGAATTTTGGCTGCTTCACAAAGACACTATCCCCTGGCTGAACAGACACATGTTGTCTCACTTTACGATCAGCATATGCTTTTGCCTTTTCCTTCACAAACTGATCACGGAGTTTGACCTTTTCATGCAGGTTAGTATCTTGCACTGTTTTTAGTTCTGGAAGTTTGGTACTTGAATCTCGTCCAAACAACAAACAAAATGGCGTGACGGATGTGGCTGTATGAGGTGTGACTCGATACAATCGGAGGAAGTTGTGGATTTCACGCTTCCACGAACGGCCTTGTATGTGTGCGGCTCGGACTGCCTTCATCAGCGGTTTGTTAAACGCTTCTGCCTGAGCGTTTGCCTGCGGCCAATGTGGTGTTATCTTTCGGTGTTGTATTCCACATGACTTCAGAAAGTCAGATCAGGCGGCGCTGGTGAACAGTGGACCGTTATCTGACTTGATGATTCTTGGGTAGGAAAATGTTGCAAAGATCTTTTCCATGCGGGGTATGACGACATGTGCAGAGGTTGACGGGATGATCTCCACCACCGGATAACGTGAGTACTCGTCAACTAGTACCATCAAGTACTCTTCTGACGGTAGGGGGCCACAAAAGTCAATGCTCAGTGACGACCATGCACTGTCTGGAAGTGGTGACATCATGAGTCATGTGTCGGGTGTGTTATAGTAGATGTTGCCTGGCATGGTAGACAACCAGAAATCATGGTTTCCACAGCTCTGTCCATTCCGGTGAACCACACTTTACTTCGAAAAAGAGCCTTTGTTTTTGATATGCCTTGATGTCCCTCATGAGCGAGCTCGATCACTTGTTTTTGCAGCGCTTTCGGAACTACAATGCGAGTGTCCCGCATCAGAATGTCCTTGTTTGCAGACACGGTCAACTCATTTTTCACTGATCTCAAACTTTCCAGTAAGGCACGATCGACCTTGTTGATGTTTACGTGTGAAATAATACACTGTTACTGAGGCGATATACACGATATCATGCCGAGCGTGAGCGAGGCGTGATGATCGTGTATATCGCCGAGGGGTGACAGTGTATTATTTGTCATACATACCGAGTAAAACCGATTGTTTTTAATACCAAAAACGACCAGAACCTCCCCAAATAATGTGGAATGGTCCTCATATCGCCCCTAGAGTGGGATATGAACAATGGACTCACCCGTCGCGCTTCACTTCAGCAAGGCTGTGCACCACACGTAAGAGCAATACATAACCTAAACTAGGTGGCGCCAGTGTTACCTGGTATTGACACCATTGTTATGTTTTATATCCTGGCTATGATAAGGGAATGAATTTTCTTCGTTGGCAGAACTCCTTGTAATGCCATAGAAGGCTATAAACGTTAAATTTGTGGTGTGCTTTCCACATGCAAATGATAGATTGAATACATCTAGATTGATCATTGATTTGGTCATTCCAGTCATACATCTGTATGATTGAAAATTATACTTATATCCCCAACCCTCCTGTTTGGTCGTTGCTTTGACACCTATCGTCAAAAGGATATGGGTTCAGTAGGAACACCACAAACATATTGCAACATGATATCTATATAATTATGCCTCGACACACAGTGTGTGCCGTCAACCGAATTAAGTTTCGGCAATGATGGTAATGACTCAAGCAAACAAACACGTGTTGCTTTTGGTATACACAGTTTGTACACTTGTAGTTGGTATTGGCTAGTTCCACGCATGAAGGCGCAATATCGCATCATGGGATTTTTCATATAACACACTCTCTCCAGGTATGTATACTGTCCAGTTCATGCCACTGGTTCGAGCGGCAGAGGTTCATAGCTACTTGAAGCATGTCATCTTCTCTGGTTGCTCGTTTCACATCTTCGATTGAGATTGCAGTAGGTGTTGACAACTGTACTATGGCAGCAACATAGTCTTCGGCTAGCTGTTCCTCTCGGCTTTTGTATTCATTTATCTGTGACGAGTGCCTCGACATATAGTCGGCAGGGTTGTCATGCCCCGGTCTGTACTGGAGATCCATCTGATATGGTTGTAGACGAAGAGCCCACCTGGCTAGTGTAAGTGGAAGATTCGGTTTCTTCCAGATTCCTAGAAGCGGCTTGTGATCTGTGTAGCACCTGAATGAATGACCTTGTAGGTATATGTTCAAGTGTTCACAGCTCCATACAATTGCAAGAGCTTCACGCTCGAGCTGACTGTACTTTTGCTCCACATTGGTTAGAGCACGGCTTGAGTAGACAACTGGTCTCCCTTCTTGGAGGAGAATGGGTGAAACGCCCACTGGACTGGCATCAACCACTTCTGTACTTTTGTTCGGGTCAAAGTACGCATTTACTGCTACATCTCTCAGAGCATTCTTAATACGGAGGAAACTGTTCATCTCAAGCTCACCAAATGACCATTTGGCGTCTTTGTGTGTCAGTGCACGTAGCGGTTCAGACAACGTGGCAAATGCTGGTATGAATCTTGCACTGTACTGCGCCATCCAAAGGAATGAGCAGACATCGGTCGGATTTTTCGGCGGAGAGGCTTCTTGGAGCGCTCTGATTTTCTGCTGTGTCGGTGAGATGCCATCGGCAGAGACCACAAACCCGAAGTACTCGATGCTGTGCTTGTTCAGCTCGAGTTTTCCTGGGTTCATAGTCAGTCCATTTGTATGGAGTGCTCACAGAACTTGGTGCAGGGCCTCGTCATGGTCAGCTTGTGTTTTGCCATACACAATATTATCGTCACTCACATTTCTAGCAACAGAGATTCCAGCAATCACACTCTGAAGTATTCAGCTGCAGCATTTAAGCCAAAGTTCAAACGTACTGAAATAACCCCAGATGTGTGGAGAAGGTTGTGATGTATCTGGAGGATGGAGCAAGTTCTAGTTGATGGTATCCTGCGGCTAAGTCAATCTTGGAGAACACGGTTGCTCCATTGAGGTCAGTCACGAGTTCCTCAATTGTCGGAGTGACATGTCTTGTTCGGAGAACAGCATTGTTGACGTTTCGCATATCCACACACAGTCGTATTTGCGTTGGATCGTTTGGCTTTGGTGGGGTAACAATGCCGGATACCCACTCAGTTGGACCTCGGATGGGCTCGATGATATCTGCTTGTAACAGCTTCTGAATCTCACGCTCGACTTGTGGACGGATGTGGAAAGGCACTCGGTTGTGTTTTCGGGCAACTGGCGGTATGGATTTGTCGATATGAAGCTCAACTTGATGGTCTTTGAGCTTGCCGATGCCATCACATAGACCAGGATATTTTTCCTTCAACTGGTCTATTTTGACAGGTATAGCAGGCACGGTAATTGCATGGGCCGTGTCACTAGGCGGGCCAACACGCAAAATGCCTAGTGCCTCTGCAGTAGTTCTACCGAGGAGAGGTGGCTCACGCCACGGTATCACCAGAAATTCAGCATCAACTGACTGTGTTTCAGCTCGGACGGTTGTGATGATTTTTTCAGTTGCAGTAATCGGACTAGACTTGTACGGATAGATGGTGCGATGACACGGATGTGTGGAAATGCCTCGGTTCTGGAGCTCACGTGTGATGTCAGAGTTTATGATATTGCAACTTGACCCACTGTCGATGATGACTTTGAGTGGCCGGTCTGCCACGTTGACAGTGTAAACAGGCAGAATGTTCAGTGAGAACAAGAAGTCATCATCTTGGTAAACTGTGTTCATGTGTTCACCTGTACTGTGGTCTGTGGTTGTATCTTGCACCTGATGAACATCTGATCACTTATTTGGCTGATATGAAGATCGCCCACGGTAACTCTGAGTGTTAGGTGTTTGGTGGGTTCGGCACTGTGAAGCAAAATGTCCATATTTCGAGCACTTGAAACACTGGACATCACGAGAGATTCTACAGTCACTGGCACGGTGATTTCGTATGCCACATCTGGAGCACACAAGTGGATGTTGTTGTTTTGGCCTATTATTCTGATTACTGCTCTGTTGATAACTGTATTGTTTTCCTGATGGAATGTTGCGGTTGTTTCCACGTGACTGTTTATCGCTCGCTTGCTTCGGTTTTATAGCACACACACTGTCACTGTTTTTTGGTTTACTACCACCATTGTTACTGCTAATGGCAGCCGCATGCAGTTCACTGGACTCAAGAGCTTGTGTCAGGTCTAGGACCTTGCATAGCTTCAGATCTGTCTCAGCTAGAAGCTTCCTCTCAGTAGATTGGAACGACATTTCTCAATCACTTGGTCTCGAATAAAGTCATCAACATTGTCATACTTGCAACCACTTGGTGTTGTCGCCTTTCATAACTATTTCAATACGAACTGTTTTCTCCTCTCCTTCAATCGTAACTGAACAAGCTGGCGAGTTAGTCAGATCGGCTATATCTGTATCGTCCTAGGATGTCATCACATACTGGAATCACTTCACACTAAATTTCTTATTGGTTTGTGGTTATAAGTCTCGTACGAAACTTCACAAATATTCAGTCGAAATGTCTATCAAATATCAGCAGTTGATATCCAAATCACATTGGTCTTCTCTAACAATTATACAGTTTTTCCTTGGCTTCAAAGATTTGTAGCAGACCGCAGAGAAATGATCGTCTTATCTCTCTGAAGGTTACGGACCGGTATTGATTTTCCTTATA
Source organism: Terebella lapidaria (assembly GCA_949152475.1). Classification (NCBI taxonomy): domain Eukaryota; kingdom Metazoa; phylum Annelida; class Polychaeta; order Terebellida; family Terebellidae; genus Terebella; species Terebella lapidaria. The sequence goes on along the minus strand of OX424570.1, from coordinate 5,120,485 downwards.
TGGTCAAAACGGCTCATGAAGATACTATATTATTTAAAAAATCAGTTTCTGCTCAGAATGCACAGGTAATGGTGTAGGAAAACTCTTTTTAGTTTTTATGCTTGTAGGACAAAATCCTTTGTACATGTGAGTTTCCAATATGATATAAGCTTTCACTGAGCGGAAGCACACCTGAGTAAATCGGCCCTTTATTTTGTCCTTTGTTTCTCGAGGTATTCGCCAGGTGTCAGTCAAGTGCTCATAGCGAACGATCTATTCCAACAACTTATGCTGATTTTTTAATATTTTAGAAGTCATATACAAGGCTTTCACATACTAAATCTATTCGAAGATTGATAAAATTTTACCAAGTATTTTCCAGCAAAACTTTACAATGGAAGTGTATGAGCGCATTCCATAAGCACTGGTTCATATGAACTAGTTCATATGAACCAGTTCATACGAACCTGCGCGTTTCATAGAAAAAGGTTCATATGAACTGGTTCAAGTAAAAGTTGGACCAAATCACAGAAAGTTGAACCAGTGGACACTTGGACCTATAACTGCTCAGAATTTGTAGAAGTAAAGACAATTACCGATTGTTCACATGAATGGTTGCTATGGGGATATTTAATATTTTTAGAAAGTCAACAATGCATGTAGAAGTTCCAACATTCGAGAAGTGGTTCATATGAACCTGCACGTTTCACAGGAAAAGTTCATATGAACCAGTTTGTATTTGGTTCATCTTTTTGAGATTTGGTGCAAGTTTGAGGTTTTTGATCCAAAACATATGAACCTGTTCATATGAACCTGTGACTAAGAAACGCGCTCCAAGTGATTCTTAATAGTGTGAAGATACCCGAAATCTTTCCTCGGAATGACCTACATTCACTGTGTGCAGCCTATTGTTTATAGCGTATCCATATACGGTGGGGGGAGCGTAATTACGTTTTATGGCATGAAGTCTGTATGCGCTGTATGACCGCCTAATTAGACATGCCATCGCCTTGGTAACGCTCGGTCTTCTCTGGCTTGCTTACCAGTCCGTCTCGGTGGGGGGTAGCCTCTCTCTGCCCAAATTTTCCTTGTACATCACACGATCCCTGGATATCACACCCCTTACATATCGCTGTATATACTTACTATTTGCTTGCAAATTACTGGACTTTTCTGTCCGGTCGATCGCTATTGCCGATCGCTATGGTGGTTTCTGATATACACACGTCCCGGTTTTCCTTGTGAACTTTTTTAACTTTCCTTCTCGACCAGTGACGTCCTGTAAACGGATGGTCAACTTGACGAATCAGATGACACTCGGGTACTCGACATGACATAAATGTTCATTTTCATCCTGTTAGCTCAGGGGGCGACATGTTACTATTCAAAGAGGGTTTGATGGGATGACTAGACAGCCATGGAATAGCGCGATGAATACGATTTAATGTGTATGATGACAGGCTGCGTTTTGATTATGTGAGGTTGAATATGGTGTCATCCCGCTTCATGGCGTTACCGGACATTTTCTTCGGGTGAGCAGAGGTCCAATTGCTGCAACCCTGCTCTAGAGTTGACCACCCTGACATATCTTCAACGACCAGGTAGCCTAGCATAATCCATGACTGTACGGAATGGATGTAAAACATGGCATGCGGAGGGGAACATTATGACGAGCTAGAGTGCAAACAGACCTCACAGAGATTTCAACAAATGCACATCAATATACAATCATCATGCAAACAGCGTTTCTCCGTGTCTAAAATATATACCAGAAATATACTGTTTTTGCCTCACTGACGTGTTAGTGTACATAGATATAAAGTTAATATGAATAATAGTAGTTATGATAATTTAAAATATGTACAGATAATTATTATATATGAATATGTTATGACACAAGAGAGTCCATAGACGTTCATTATTCATCATCAGATTTATCAGTCCCATCATTTCACGATCACTATCAGAAGCGTGCGGGCTTGCGGCACTTCCTTCCAGAATGTCTCTGAGGCGGATTAGTTGGATCTGTACCACTGCTAGGCGGATCTCTGCAAAGAGAGGGACGGGTAGGGGATTTGTGTCACAGCAGGAGATGCATGGCAGGGTCATACGTACAGTCATTGTCTCTAGCACTGGTGTGCTTTCGTTTCGTTCTTCTGGGGTGATGCGGACTGGGGGTTGTTCCGTGCGGAACTGGGCGCTTTCTATGCATCTCTCTCAAAGGGAATTCTGATGAGTCGTCATCCGATGGCGAACTCGTTCGGTTCGATGTGTCCTTGATCTCAGAGGTCCATGGATGATACAGGTTCTGGACCTCCTCCACGGGATCATCTTCACTGTTGGTATCTGGTGCAGTACTGGGACGATTTGCGTTGAGGTCTGGGTACAAAGGAGGTACCTGGGCATCTCCCCCGTTTAACTTGAGCACGTCCATGTGAACTATTCAAATCTGGTGTGGATTGGATACCCGTCCAATGCGGTCATCTATGTTGGTGACACTTTCCAGAACTTGCCACGGTCCTGTCCACGGGTGGGCAAATTTGTTCGACTGCGTCGGTGGTACGTACTAGTATCTTACGAGGTCTCCGGGTTGAAACTGCGGCCTTGCCTTGGTGTGGGCATCGTAACCCATCTTTTGTTGGATGGCTGACTTTTCTAAGTGGCCCCTGGCGAAATTGTGAGCTGATCGAATTGTTTGTCATAAGTACTCCATGTACTCTGTTCCGCAGGGAGGTAGGGGTTCCAGGCTACTTGTCGGAAACATCAAGTCAACGAGGAGACTACACTCACGTCCTTAGATCAGAAGATGTGGTGTCCATCCAGTTGAAGAGTGTACGGACGTCCGGTAGGCCATGAGGACGAAAGGGAGGTGGACATCCCAGTCATTTCCACGGTCACAGACGAAGGCGCTTAACATGTTCAAGAAGGTCCGGTTAAACTATTCCACTTGTCCATCGCTTTGGGATCGATACGGAGTGATTCTGATTTTCTTGGTGCCTAGGAGACGAATCACGTTACGGAAGAGGGCCGATTCGAACTTGTTCCCTGATCACTATGAACCACCATGGCACTCACCATGGCACTCAATCCAATGATTCACAAGTACATCAGCGACAGTTTTAACGGTATGGCATCTGAACGTAAAGGCATCTTTGTATTTCGAAAGTAATCTGACACAATCAAGATGTAATGATGTTCCCGACTCATCCCACTATTCTCAAATTGTCAAGCTGGTGCAGGACCACTGTTCTCAATGCGGCAGGCAACACGACTTGTATCACGGCCCGACCGTCAGGATCTGGTCTCACTACTCAAATAAGGACGTTGTTTTGAAGAGTGAGCCAGTTCCACCTGGAATTGGGTTTCGTTCCGGACTGAGCCCACTGTCGAACTTCTCCAATGCTGGGGTCGTTGTTCCGGGTGATTACAATGATGCCGATGGGATGCTCGCTCGTTGGTTGGCCAAACTTCAACAATGCGACTTTCGAATAGAACATCGAGCCGGTAAACAACATGGCAACGCCGATGGATTATCCAGGTGCCATAGTTGTAAGAACCAGGATTGTCCCGGACGTCTGCAAGTTCCTGCCACCGAATCGGAAACCAGTTAGGGAGAGTTACCAGTTCGATGACTAAAAATAGTCCCCATGCCAGCTGAGACAAGCGTTCAAGCCGTTGGAAAGCTTTCTCTTGTCTAGGGCCCCATGTAAACTGGCATCCGTTGCGTGTCAACTCGGTGCACAATCTGAGGGTATTTCCTTTCCGAATCTTGGAGGTGGGAACTAGTTCGATAATGGCCCCACTCCGAGAGGGAACTGTCACAGCATGGCATACGGCTAAGCATACCATATTCGCCTCAAGTTCTTTCTGTGTGAACAAGACCTCTTTGTTAATGACGATGGTTCCCTCACCAAAGTCCACACCAGCATTAACCTGGCATAGACCTGTGTGTCGAGTCTTGGGCGTGATACCTGTGTTGTCGTCACTGGTCCTGTCATTGGCGAAACTGTTTCGTTATATCCGCTTTGGACTTGTGGTACAAGTACCACAAGTGGCGACACCGAAGGCTGCGTACCAACCATGTAACTGGGTTGGTAGCCGTAAAGTTCTTGTGTACGCAATTGGTTCATTGGTACTCGTATGGCGGAACGTACATAAGCAACTCTCCACGTACCGTAGGGTCTTGGTACATTCGTGACTGGACAACGTTCGGGTCGATCGATGCTGAGTAGGCCGGCGGTGGTATGTGAGTGTAACTGGCAGGATGCGGGAGCGGCATACTCGTCGGTACTCCAGTCCTGGCGATATACATGGTTGTTCTTATCATATTCTGATCGATCTGTCTTCCGACATGTCTATACCCTGGCAGAGTGGCACACGGTATCGGGATCATAAAATTCGAGGATCCCGATAATGTATCACCTTGTCGATTAGTCCTTATCCCGAACGTAGTGGCTACCGAGGAAATGTCACTACTCCATCGGACGAACTCAGAGAACTGAGGCTCAGCTCACATAGGCGAATGGGAATATCACAAAGCCGAGACTGATCCGATCCTGGTCAACGGCGCCAATGTGATATACTTTTCCTTCAGATCAAATACTAACCTATCAGGGATCGTAATGTCTATTGCGTTATGCGAAACCAACACGTACCGTCCTTTTCAAATGTTTATTGTGTAACCAGGCAAAGTGTCAATGGTCCTTTCTCTCACACAGTTATTCAGTATTTGTAAAGTCTATCCCATTAGAACAGTGAACTATCTTCGGGTCACAATATTCAACCCGATGTTAGCGTTATTCCTCTGTCTTCATATTCAATCATAATCCTCTCGTTTATAATTTATCCATGAAGATTCGTAAGACACATTCAAGATGGCTGTGACCTGGTCGCCATTTTCTATATCATGTGCGTCCTGTTGACCTCATCTGGGGCTTTCCGGGGATGTTATGTGATGTAGTGTGCGAATCGTGATTGGCTGTGTATGTTAATGAGTCACTCGTTGTTAAGACGGTTGCGAAGTGCTTGTCTAGCGTGGTTATGCTGCTTTCAAAAAGTGTAGAATGTGTTGAATAATTCTGTGACTGTCCGTGTAATTCGGTGAGTTCGGTGGGAGTTAGGTTTTGGGGGATCGAAACCCATAAAAATATGCCATAAAAGTATGCTACAAAATATGACAAAGCAGAATACTTATAACAATCTTTGACTCATGTCCAACATCATCATATATATGTAGGCAGGTGAAGTTAAGTTTATCCATCAGTGAAACACGCTTTTTGGTCGAAGTTTTGTTTTGGACAATCGGATCAACTTGAAATTTTGTGTTTCTCAATTGGGTATTATGCCGTAATTCTGAATTCTATCTCAAAAATTGAAAAAGTTGGCAATCTAACCCAATGTTAAATTTCAGTCGGAAATGTGATTAAGTAAATTTCAGCAAATTCAGGGATTTTATCGTGTTTATGCCCATACAGAATGAACCTTTTGTGTTGATTTAGAGTCGCTTGTAGGACAAAATCCTTTGTACATGTGAGTTTCCAATATGATATAAGCTTTCACTGAGCGGAAGCACACCTGAGTAAATCGGCCCTTTATTTTGTCCTTTGTTTCTCGAGGTATTCGCCAGGTGTCAGTCAAGTGCTCATAGCGAACGATCTATTCCAACAACTTATGCTGATTTTTTAAATATTTTAGAAGTCATATACAAGGCTTTCACATACTAAATCTATTCGAAGATTGATAAAATTTTACCAAGTATTTTCCAGCAAAACTTTACAATGGAAGTGTATGAGCGCATTCCATAAGCACTGGTTCATATGAACTAGTTCATATGAACCAGTTCATACGAACCTGCGCGTTTCATAGAAAAAGGTTCATATGAACTGGTTCAAGTAAAAGTTGGACCAAATCACAGAAAGTTGAACCAGTGGACACTTGGACCTATAACTGCTCAGAATTTGTAGAAGTAAAGACAATTACCGATTGTTCACATGAATGGTTGCTATGGGGATATTTAATATTTTTAGAAAGTCAACAATGCATGTAGAAGTTCCAACATTCGAGAAGTGGTTCATATGAACCTGCACGTTTCACAGGAAAAGTTCATATGAACCAGTTTGTATTTGGTTCATCTTTTTGAGATTTGGTGCAAGTTTGAGGTTTTTGATCCAAAACATATGAACCTGTTCATATGAACCTGTGACTAAGAAACGCGCTCCAAGTGATTCTTAATAGTGTGAAGATACCCGAAATCTTTCCTCGGAATGACCTACATTCACTGTGTGCAGCCTATTGTTTATAGCGTATCCATATACGGTGGGGGGAGCGTAATTACGTTTTATGGCATGAAGTCTGTATGCGCTGTATGACCGCCTAATTAGACATGCCATCGCCTTGGTAACGCTCGGTCTTCTCTGGCTTGCTTACCAGTCCGTCTCGGTGGGGGGTAGCCTCTCTCTGCCCAAATTTTCCTTGTACATCACACGATCCCTGGATATCACACCCCTTACATATCGCTGTATATACTTACTATTTGCTTGCAAATTACTGGACTTTTCTGTCCGGTCGATCGCTATTGCCGATCGCTATGGTGGTTTCTGATATACACACGTCCCGGTTTTCCTTGTGAACTTTTTTAACTTTCCTTCTCGACCAGTGACGTCCTGTAAACGGATGGTCAACTTGACGAATCAGATGACACTCGGGTACTCGACATGACATAAATGTTCATTTTCATCCTGTTAGCTCAGGGGGCGACATGTTACTATTCAAAGAGGGTTTGATGGGATGACTAGACAGCCATGGAATAGCGCGATGAATACGATTTAATGTGTATGATGACAGGCTGCGTTTTGATTATGTGAGGTTGAATATGGTGTCATCCCGCTTCATGGCGTTACCGGACATTTTCTTCGGGTGAGCAGAGGTCCAATTGCTGCAACCCTGCTCTAGAGTTGACCACCCTGACATATCTTCAACGACCAGGTAGCCTAGCATAATCCATGACTGTACGGAATGGATGTAAAACATGGCATGCGGAGGGGAACATTATGACGAGCTAGAGTGCAAACAGACCTCACAGAGATTTCAACAAATGCACATCAATATACAATCATCATGCAAACAGCGTTTCTCCGTGTCTAAAATATATACCAGAAATATACTGTTTTTGCCTCACTGACGTGTTAGTGTACATAGATATAAAGTTAATATGAATAATAGTAGTTATGATAATTTAAAATATGTACAGATAATTATTATATATGAATATGTTATGACACAAGAGAGTCCATAGACGTTCATTATTCATCATCAGATTTATCAGTCCCATCATTTCACGATCACTATCAGAAGCATGCGGGCTTGCGGCACTTCCTTCCAGAACGTCTCTGAGGCGGATTAGTTGGATCTGTACCACTGCTAGGCGGATCTCTGCAAAGAGAGGGACGGGTAGGGGATTTGTGTCACAGCAGGAGATGCATGGCAGGGTCATACGTACAGTCATTGTCTCTAGCACTGGTGTGCTTTCGTTTCGTTCTTCTGGGGTGATGCGGACTGGGGGTTGTTCCGTGCGGAACTGGGCGCTTTCTATGCATCTCTCTCAAAGGGAATTCTGATGAGTCGTCATCCGATGGCGAACTCGTTCGGTTCGATGTGTCCTTGATCTCAGAGGTCCATGGATGATACAGGTTCGGGACCTCCTCCACGGGATCATCTTCACTGTTGGTATCTGGTGCAGTACTGGGACGATTTGCGTTGAGGTCTGGGTACAAAGGAGGTACCTGGGCATCTCCCCCGTTTAACTTGAGCACGTCCATGTGAACTATTCAAATCTGGTGTGGATTGGATACCCGTCCAATGCGGTCATCTATGTTGGTGACACTTTCCAGAACTTGCCACGGTCCTGTCCACGGGTGGGCAAATTTGTTCGACTGCGTCGGTGGTACGTACTAGTATCTTACGAGGTCTCCGGGTTGAAACTGCGGCCTTGCCTTGGTGTGGGCATCGTAACCCATCTTTTGTTGGATGGCTGACTTTTCTAAGTGGTCCCTGGCGAAATTGTGAGCTGATCGAATTGTTTGTCATAAGTACTCCATGTACTCTGTTCCGCAGGAAGGTAGGGGTTCCAGGCTACTTGTCGGAAACATCAAGTCAACGAGGAGACTACACTCATGTCCTTAGATCAGAAGATGTGGTGTCCATCCAGTTGAAGAGTGTACGGACGTCCGGTAGGCCATGAGGACGAAAGGGAGGTGGACATCCCAGTCATTTCCACGGTCACAGACGAAGGCGCTTAACATGTTCAAGAGGGTCCGGTTAAACTATTCCACTTGTCCATCGCTTTGGGATCGATACGGAGTGATTCTGATTTTCTTGGTGCCTAGGAGACGAATCACGTTACGGAAGAGGGCCGATTCGAACTTGTTCCCTGATCACTATGAACCACCATGGCACTCACCATGGCACTCAATCCAATGATTCACAAGTACATCAGCGACAGTTTTAACGGTATGGCATCTGAACGTAAAGGCATCTTTGTATTTCGAAAGTAATCTGACACAATCAAGATGTAATTATGTTCCCGACTCATCCCACTATTCTCAAATTGTCAAGCTGGTGCAGGACCACTGTTCTCAATGCGGCAGGCAACACGACTTGTATCACGGCCCGACCGTCAGGATCTGGTCTCACTACTCAAATAAGGACGTTGTTTTGAAGAGTGAGCCAGTTCCACCTGGAATTGGGTTTCGTTCCGGACTGAGCCCACTGTCGAACTTCTCCAATGCTGGGGTCGTTGTTCCGGGTGATTACAATGATGCCGATGGGATGCTCGCTCGTTGGTTGGCCAAACTTCAACAATGCGACTTTCGAATAGAACATCGAGCCGGTAAACAACATGGCAACGCCGATGGATTATCCAGGTGCCATAGTTGTAAGAACCAGGATTGTCCCGGACGTCTGCAAGTTCCTGCCACCGAATCGGAAACCAGTTAGGGAGAGTTACCAGTTCGATGACTAAAAATAGTCCCCATGCCAGCTGAGACAAGCGTTCAAGCCGTTGGAAAGCTTTCTCTTGTCTAGGGCCCCATGTAAACTGGCATCCGTTGCGTGTCAACTCGGTGCACAATCTGAGGGTATTTCCTTTCCGAATCTTGGAGGTGGGAACTAGTTCGATAATGGCCCCACTCCGAGAGGGAACTGTCACAGCATGGCATACGGCTAAGCATACCATATTCGCCTCAAGTTCTTTCTGTGTGAACAAGACCTCTTTGTTAATGACGATGGTTCCCTCACCAAAGTCCACACCAGCATTAACCTGGCATAGACCTGTGTGTCGAGTCTTGGGCGTGATACCTGTGTTGTCGTCACTGGTCCTGTCATTGGCGAAACTGTTTCGTTATATCCGCTTTGGACTTGTGGTACAAGTACCACAAGTGGCGACACCAAAGGCTGCGTACCAACCATGTAACTGGGTTGGTAGCCGTAAAGTTCTTGTGTACGCAATTGGTTCATTGGTACTCGTATGGCGGAACGTACATAAGCAACTCTCCACGTACCGTAGGGTCTTGGTACATTCGTGACTGGACAACGTTCGGGTCGATCGATGCTGAGTAGGCCGGCGGTGGTATGTGAGTGTAACTGGCAGGATGCGGGAGCGGCATACTCGTCGGTACTCCAGTCCTGGCGATATACATGGTTGTTCTTATCATATTCTGATCGATCTGTCTTCCGACATGTCTATACCCTGGCAGAGTGGCACACGGTATCGGGATCATAAAATTCGAGGATCCCGATAATGTATCACCTTGTCGATTAGTCCTTATCCCGAACGTAGTGGCTAACCGAGGAAATGTCACTACTCCATCGGACGAACTCAGAGAACTGAGGCTCAGCTCACATAGGCGAATGGGAATATCACAAAGCCGAGACTGATCCGATCCTGGTCAACGGCGCCAATGTGATATACTTTTCCTTCAGATCAAATACTAACCTATCAGGGATCGTAATGTCTATTGCGTTATGCGAAACCAACACGTACCGTCCTTTTCAAATGTTTATTGTGTAACCAGGCAAAGTGTCAATGGTCCTTTCTCTCACACAGTTATTCAGTATTTGTAAAGTCTATCCCATTAGAACAGTGAACTATCTTCGGGTCACAATATTCAACCCGATGTTAGCGTTATTCCTCTGTCTTCATATTCAATCATAATCCTCTCGTTTATAATTTATCCATGAAGATTCGTAAGACACATTCAAGATGGCTGTGACCTGGTCGCCATTTTCTATACCATGTGCGTCCTGTTGACCTCATCTGGGGCTTTCCGGGGATGTTATGTGATGTAGTGTGCGAGTCGTGATTGGCTGTGTATGTTAATGCGTCACTCGTTGTTAAGACGGTTGCGAAGTGCTTGTCTAGCGTGGTTATGCTGCTTTCAAAAAGTGTAGAATGTGTTGAATAATTCTGTGACTGTCCGTGTAATTCGGTGCGTGTATTTTTGCATGAGTTCGGTGGGAGTTAGGTTTTGGGGGATCGAAACCCATAAAAATATGCCATAAAAGTATGCTACAAAATATGACAAAGCAGAATACTTATAACAATCTTTGACTCATGTCCAACATCATCATATATATGTAGGCAGGTGAAGTTAAGTTTATCCATCAGTGAAACACGCTTTTTGGTCGAAGTTTTGTTTTGGACAATCGGATCAACTTGAAATTTTGTGTTTCTCAATTGGGTATCATGCCGTAATTCTGAATTCTATCTCAAAAATTGAAAAAGTTGGCAATCTAACCCAATGTTAAATTTCAGTCGGAAATGTGATTAAGTAAATTTCAGCAAATTCAGGGATTTTATCGTGTTTATGCCCATACAGAATGAACCTTTTGTGTTGATTTAGAGTCGGAAGGCATAGTCGGTGTATATTAAGTAAAATGTTTATTCTGAAGCAATATATAACTCGTACATCGAATGAAAGTTGTTTTCTGTGCAAACTCTGAAATTTCATGTTGGGGACAAAATTTACATTGGGTTAGATTGCCAATTTCCTCAATTTTTGAGATAGAACTCTGAAATTTGGTGAAAAATTACGGCATGATGCCCAATTCCTACAAACAAAATTTCGAGTTGATCCGATTATTTAAAACAAAACTACGGCCAAAAGGCGTGTTTCACTGATGGATGAACTTGAGTTTAGAATAAGAGAATCCCATGTCATTTTTGTGTGGGATAGAGATTTCCCGACGAGTCGTCAGTGTGAATCCAAGGCGAGCCTGAAGCACTGTCGACGAGTCGGGAAATCTTTATCCCACACAAAAATGACAAGGGATTCTTTTTCTCGCACGTCAAGTCCCGTATTGACAGTTTTTGAGTACACATTTTCACTATCCCATATATATGACGTATTCTGACAGAGGGTGAGAAATGTCCACTCCAACGTGTGCTGACTGTACATCAAATTCACTGGCTTCGTTTATGTCACGTGCAAAATCACTGAGAGAACTGAGAGATTCTAGTCTGTACACTGCCACATAACCTAGGATCCACTGATGCATGATTAGCTTGACCACATGATATAATACTCAGGCGGCACCTCAAACAAGGCTACACAACTTGAGAGTAACATACACAAGCTGACAGTGAGTGAATCATATGGAACAATATTCTGTCAAAATAAAATATTCTGGTTGAAGTTGAAATAATGATTGAAGCAAGGAGCAGAACTTATGCATGACATAATAAATGCAATAATATATGTGTAATATATAGCTCAAATTAATTGAAAATATTATCTGAGCGAAGCTGATGAGTTTCGCTGAGTTCTACGGACTTTTGGCTGGATCCAGATGAGGTTTGAGGGTGAACCCATGGCTCAAATTAATTGAAAATATTACCCTAGAGATACTGAGGTGTTTCGTTGAGTTCTACGGACTTTTGGCTGGATCCAGATGAGGAATGGGGGTGAACCTATGGCTCAAATTAATTGGTCATATTATCTGAGCGAAGCTGATGAGTTTCTATCAGTTCTACGGACTTTTGGCTGGATCCAGATGAAGTATGACGGTGAACCCATGGCTCAAATTAATTGAAAATATTATCTGAGTGAAGCTGACGAGTGTCGTTGAGTTCTACGGAAACTCATCAGTATCGCTTAGATAATATGATCAATTAATTTGAGCCATAGGTTCACCCCCATTCCTCATGTGGATCCAGCCAAAAGTCCGTAGAACTCAACGAAACTCCTCATTATCGCTAGGGTAATATTTTCAATTATTTCAGCCATGGGTTCACCCTCATACCTCATCTGGATCCAGCCAAAAGTCCGTGGAACTCAACGAAACTCCTCAGTACCGCTAGGGTAATATTTTCAATTAATTTCAGCCATGGGTTCACCCCTCATCTAAATCCAGCCAAAAGTTCGTGGAACTCAACGACACTGATCGGTAATATTTTCAATTAATTTGAGCCATGGGTTCACCCTCATACCTCATCTGGATCCAGCCAAAAGTCCGTAGAACTCAACGACACTCATCAGCTTCGCTCAGATAATATTTTCAATTAATTTGAGCCATGGGTTCACCCTCATACTTCATCTGTATCCAGCCAAAAGTCCGTAGAACTCAACGAAACTCCTTAGTATCGCTAGGGTAATATTTTCAATTAATTTGAGCCATGGGTTCACCAACAAACCTCATCTGGATCAAGCCAAAAGTCCGTAGAACTCAGCGAAACTCATCAGCTTCGCTCAGATAATATTTTCAATTAATTTGAGCTATGGGTTCACCCTCATACATCTTCTGGATCCGCCAAAAGTCCGTAGAACTCAACGAAACTCATCAGTATCGCTTAGATAATATGACCAATTAATTTGAGCCATAGGTTCACCCCCATTCCTCATCTGGATCCAGTCAAAAGTCCGTAGAACTCAACGAAACTCCTCAGTATCGCTAGGGTAATATTTTCACTTAATTTGAGCCATGGGTTCACCCTCATACCTCATCTGGATCCAACTCAACTCAACGAAACTCCTCAGTATCGCTAGGGTAATATTTTCAATTAATTTGAGCCATGGTTCACCCTCAAACCTCATCTGGATCCAGCCAAAAGTCCGTAGAACTCAGCGAAACTCATCAGCTTCGCTCAGATAATATTTTCAATTAATTTGAGCTATGGGTTCACCCTCATACATCTTCTGGATCCAGCCAAAAGTCCGTAGAACTCAACGAAACTCATCAGTATCGCTTAGATAATATGATCAATTAATTTGAGCCTTAGGTTCACCCCCATTCCTCATCTGGATCCAGTCAAAAGTCCGTAGAACTCAACGAAACTCCTCAGTATCGCTAGGGTAATATTTTCACTTAATTTGAGCCATGGGTTCACCCTCATACCTCATCTGGATCCAGTCAAAAGTCCGTAGAACTCAACGAAACTCCTCAGTACCGCTAGGGTAATATTTTCAATTAATTTCAGCCATGGGTTCACCCCTCATCTGGATCCAGCCAAAAGTTCGTGGAACTCAACGAAACTGATCGGTAATATTTTCAATTAATTTGAGCCATGGGTTCACCCTCATACCTCATCCGGATCCAGCCAAAAGTCCGTAGAACTCAAGGACACTCGTCAGCTAGGGTAATATTTGCAATTAATTTGAGCCATGGGTTCACCTTCATACCTCATCTGGATCCAGCCAAAAGTCCGTAGAACTGAACGAAACTCATCAGCTTCGCTCAGATAATATTTTCAATTAATTTGAGCCATGGGTTCACCCTCATACCTCATCTGGATCCAGACAAAAGTCCATGGAACTCAACGAAATTCCTCAGTATCGCTAGGGTAATATCTTCAATTAATTTGAGCCATGGGTTCACCCTCATACCTCATCTGGATCCAGCCAAAAGTCCGTGGTACTCAACGAAACTCCTCAGTATCGCTTAGATAATATGTTCAATTAATTTGAGCCATAGGTTCACCCCCATTCCTCATCTGGATCCAGCCAAAAGTCCGTAGAACTCAACGAAACTCCTCAGTATCGCTAGGGTAATATTTTCAATTAATTTGAGCCATGGGTTCACCCACATACCTCATCTGGATCCAGCCAAAAGTCCGTGGAACTCAACGAAACTGATCGTTAATATTTTCAATTAATTTGAGCCATGGGTTCACCCTCATACCTCATCTGGATCGAGCCAAAAGTCCGCGGAAGTCAACGAACCTCCTCAGTGTCGCTAGGGTAATATTTTCAATTAATTTGAGCCATGGGTTCACCCACATACCTCATCTGGATCCAGCCAAAAGTCCGTAGAACTGAACGAAACTCATCAGCTTCGCTCAGATAATATTTTCAATTAATTTGAGCCATGGGTTCACCCTCATACCTCATCTGGATCCAGACAAAAGTCCATGGAACTCAACGAAATTCCTCAGTATCGCTAGGGTAATATCTTCAATTAATTTGAGCCATGGGTTCACCCTCATACCTCATCTGGATCCAGCCAAAAGTCCGTGGTACTCAACGAAACTCCTCAGTATCCCTTAGATAATATGTTCAATTAATTTGAGCCATAGGTTCACCCCCATTCCTCATCTGGATCCAGCCAAAAGTCCGTAGAACTCAACGAAACTCCTCAGTATCGCTAGGGTAATATTTTCACTTAATTTGAGCCATGGGTTCACCCTCATACCTCATCTGGATCCAGCCAAAAGTCCGTGGAACTCAACGAAACTGATCGTTAATATTTTCAATTAATTTGAGCCATGGGTTCACCCTCATACCTCATCTGGATCGAGCCAAAAGTCCATGGAACTCAACGAAACTGCTCAGTATCGCTAGGGTAATATTTTCAATTAATTTGAGCCATGGGTTCACCCTCATACCTCATCTGGATCCAGCCAAAAGTCCGTAGAGCTCAACGAAACTCCTCAGTATCGCTAGGGTTATATTTTCAATTAATTTGAGCCATGGATCCAGCCAAAAGTCCGTGGTACACAACGAAACTCCTCAGTATCGCTAGGGTAAAACTTTCAATTAATTTGAGCCATGGGTTCACCATCATACCTCATCTGGATCCAGCCAAAAGTCCGTAGAACTGAACGAAACTCATCAGCTTCGCTCAGATAATATGACCAATTAATTTGAGCCATGGGTTCACCCTCATACCTCATCTGGATAATGCCAAAAGTCCGTAGAACTCAACGAAACTCATCAGCTTCGCTCAGATAATATTTTCAAATAATTTGAGCCATGGGTTCACCCTCATACCTCATCTGGATCCAGACAAAAGTCCATGGAACTCAACGAAACTGCTCAGTATCGCTAGGGTAATATCTTCAATTAATTTGAGCCATGGGTTCACCCTCATACCTCATCTGGATCCAGCCAAAAGTCCGTGGTACTCAACGAAACTCCTCAGTATCGCTTAGATAATATGATCAATTAATTTGAGCCAAAGGTTCACCCCCATTCCTTATCTGGATCCAGCCAAAAGTCCGTAGAACTCAACGAAACTCCTCTGTATCGCTAGGGTAATATTTTCAATTAATTTCAGCCATGGGTTCACCCCTCATCTGGATCCAGCCAAAAGTCCGTGGAACTCAACGAAACTCCTCAGTACCGCTAGGGTAATATTTTCAATTAATTTCAGCCATGGGTTCACCCCTCATCTGGATCCAGCCAAAAGTCCGTAGAACTGAACGAAACTCATCAGCTTCGCTAGGGTAATATGATCAATTAATTTGAGCCATAGGTTCACCCCCATTCCTCATCTGGATCCAGCCAAAAGTCCGTAGAACTCAACGAAACTCCTCAGTATCGCTAGGGTAATATTTTCAATTAATTTGAGCCATGGGTTCACCCTCAAACCTCATCTGGATCCAGCCAAAAGTCCGTAGAACTCAACGAAACTCATCAGCTTCGCTCAGATAATATTTTCAATTAATTTGAGCTATGGGTTCACCCTCATACATCTTCTGGATCCAGCCAAAAGTCCGTAGAACTCCTCAGTACCGCTAGGGTAATATTTTCAATTAATTTCAGCCATGGGTTCGCCCCTCATCTGGATCCAGCCAAAAGTTCGTGGAACTCAACGAAACTGATCAGTAATATTTTCAATTAATTTGAGCCATGGGTTCACCCTCATACCTCATCTGGATCCAGCCAAAAGTCCGTGGTACTCAACGAAACTCCTCAGTATCGCTTAGATAATATGATCAATTAATTTGAGCCAAAGGTTCACCCCCATTCCTCATCTGGATCCAGCCAAAAGTCCGTAGAACTCAACGACACTCGTCAGCTTCGCTCAGATAATATTTTCAATTAATTTGAGCCATGGGTTCACCCTCATACTTCATCTGCATCCAGCCAAAAGTCCGTAGAACTCAACGAAAATCCTCAGTATCGCTAGGGTAATATTTTCAATTAATTTGAGCCATGGGTTCACCCTCATACCTCATCTGGATAATGCCAAAAGTCCGTAGAACTCAACGAAACTCATCAGCTTCGCTCAGATAATATTTTCAAATAATTTGAGCCATGGGTTCACCCTCATACCTCATCTGGATCCAGACAAAAGTCCATGGAACTCAACGAAACTCCTCAGTATCGCTAGGGTAATATCTTCAATTAATTTGAGCCATGGGTTCACCCTCATACCTCATCTGGATCCAGCCAAAAGTCCGTGGTACTCAACGAAACTCCTCAGTATCGCTTAGATAATATGATCAATTAATTTGAGCCAAAGGTTCACCCCCATTCCTCATCTGGATCCAGCCAAAAGTCCGTAGAACTCAACGAAACTCCTCTGTATCGCTAGGGTAATATTTTCAATTAATTTGAGCCATGGGTTCACCCTCATACCTCATCTGGATCCAGCCAAAAGTCCGTGGAACTCAACGAAACTCCTCAGTACCGCTAGGGTAATATTTTCAATTAATTTCAGCCATGGGTTCACCCCTCATCTGGATCCAGCCAAAAGTTCGTGGAACTCAACGAAACTGATCGGTAATATTTTCAATTAATTTGAGCCATGGGTTCACCCTCATACCTCATCTGGATCCAGCCAAAAGTCCGTAGAACTCAACGAAACTCATCAGCTCCGCTCAGATAATATGACCAATTAATTTGAGCCATGGGTTCACCCTCATACCTCATCTGGATACAGCCAAAAGTTCGTAGAACTCAACGAAACTCCTCAGTATCGCTAGGGTAATATTTTCAATTAATTTGAGCCATGGGTTCACCCTCAAACCTCATCTGGATCCAGCCAAAAGTCCGTAGAACTCAACGAAACTCATCAGCTTCGCTCAGATAATATTTTCAATTAATTTGAGCTATGGGTTCACCCTCATACATCTTCTGGATCCAGCCAAAAGTCCGTAGAACTCCTCAGTACCGCTAGGGTAATATTTTCAATTAATTTCAGCCATGGGTTCGCCCCTCATCTGGATCCAGCCAAAAGTTCGTGGAACTCAACGAAACTGATCAGTAATATTTTCAATTAATTTGAGCCATGGGTTCACCCTCATACCTCATCTGGATCCAGCCAAAAGTCCGTAGAACTCAACGACACTCGTCAGCTTCGCTCAGATAATATTTTCAATTAATTTGAGCCATGGGTTCACCCTCATACTTCATCTGGATCCAGCCAAAAGTTCTTAGAACTCAACGAAACTCCTCAGTATCGCTAGGGTAATAGTTTCAATTAATTTGAGCCATGGGTTCACCCTCATACCTCATCTGCATCCAGCCAAAAGTCCGTAGAACTCAACGAAAATCCTCAGTATCGCTAGGGTAATATTTTCAATTAATTTCAGCCATGGGTTCACCCTCATACCTCATCTGCATCCAGCCAAAAGTCCGTAGAACTCAACGAAAATCCTCAGTACCGCTAGGGTAATATTTTCAATTAATTTCAGCCATGGGTTCACCCTCATACCTCATCTGCATCCAGCCAAAAGTCCGTAGAACTCAACGAAAATCCTCAGTACCGCTAGGGTAATATTTTCAATTAATTTCAGCCATGGGTTCACCCTCATACTTCATCTGGATCCAGCCAAAAGTCCGTAGAACTCAACGACACTCGTCAGCTTCGCTCAGATAATATTTTCAATTAATTTGAGCCATCGGTTCACCCTCATACTTCATCTGGATCCAGCCAAAAGTCCGTAGAACTCAACGAAACTCCTCAGTATCGCTAGGGTAATAGTTTCAATTAATTTGAGCCATGGGTTCACCCTCATACCTCATCTGCATCCAGCCAAAAGTCCGTAGAACTCAACGAAAATCCTCAGTACCGCTAGGGTAATATTTTCAATTAATTTGAGCCATGGGTTCACCCTCATACCTCATCTGGATCCACCCAAATGTCCGTGGAACTGAACGAAACTCATCAGCTTCGCTCAGATAATATGACCAATTAATTTGAGCCATGGGTTCACCCTCATACCTCATCTGGATCCAGCCAAAAGTCCGTAGAACTCAACGAAACTCATCAGCTTCGCTCAGATAATATGACCAATTAATTTGAGCCATGATTCACCCTCATACCTCATCTGGATCGAGCCAAAAGTCCGCGGAACTCAACGAACCTCCTCAGTATCGCTAGGGTATTATTTTCAATTATTTTGAGCCATGGGTTCACCCACATACCTCATCTGGATCCAGCCAAAAGTCCATGAAACTCAACGAAATTCCTCAGTATCGCTAGGGTAATATTTTCAATTAATTTGAGCCATGGGTTCACCCTCATACCTCATCTGGATCCGGCCAAAAGTCCGTAGAACTCAACGAAACTCATCAGCTTCGCTCAATTAATATGACCAATTAATTTGAGCCATGGGTTCACCCTCATACCTCATCTGGATCCAGCCAAAAGTCCGTAGAACTCAACGAAACTCATCAGCTTCGCTCAGATTATATTTTGAATCAATTTGATCCATGGGTTCACCCTCATACCTCATCTGGATCCGGCCAAAAGTCCGTAGAACTCAACGAAACTCATCAGCTTCGCTCAATTAATATGACCAATTAATTTGAGCCATGGGTTCACCCACATACCTCATCTGGATCCAGACAAAAGTGTATGGAACTCAACGAAACTCCTCAGTATCGCTTGGGTAATATCTTCAATTAATTTGAGCCATGGGTTCACCCTCATACCTCATCTGGATCCAGCCAAAAGTCTGTAGAACTGAACGAAACTCCTCAGTGTCGCTACGGTAATATTTACAATTAATTTGAGCCATGGGTTCACCCTCATACCTCATCTGGATCCAGCCAAAAGTCCGTAGAACTCATCGAAACTCCTCAGTCTCGCTGGGGTAATATTTTCAATTAATTTGAGCCATGGGTTCACCCTCAAACCTCATCTGGATCCAGCCAAAAGTCCGTAGAACTCAGCGAAACTCATCAGCTTCGCTCAGATAATATTTTCAATTAATTTGAGCTATGGGTTCACCCTCATACATCTTCTGGATCCAGCCAAAAGTCCGTGGAACTCAACGAAACTCATCAGTATCGCTTAGATAATATGATCAAGTAATTTGAGCCATAGGTTCACCCCCATTCCTCATCTGGATCCAGCCAAAAGTCCGTAACTCAACGAAACTCCTCAGTACCGCTAGGGTAATATTTTCAATTAATTTCAGCCATGGGTTCACCCCTTATCTGGATCCAGCCAAAAGTCCATAGAACTCAACGACACTCGTCAGCTTCGCTCAGATAATATTTTCAATTAATTTGAGCTATGGGTTCACCCTCATACTTCATCTGGATCCAGCCAAAAGTCCGTAGAACTCAACGAAACTCCTCAGTATCGCTAGGGTAATATCTTCAATTAATTTGAGCCATGGGTTCACCCTCATACTTCATCTGGATCCAGCCAAAAGTCCGTAGAACTCAACGAAACTCCTCAGTGTCGCTAGGGTAATATTTTCAATTAATTTGAGCCATGGGTTCACCCTCATACCTCATCTGGATCCAGCCAAAAGTCCGTGGAACTGAACGAAACTCATCAGCTTCGCTCAGATAATATGACCAATTAATTTGAGCCATGGGTTCACCCTCATACTTCATCTGGATCCAGCCAAAAGTCCGTAGAACTCAACGAAACTCCTCAGTATCGCTAGGGTTATATTTTCAATTAATTTGAGCCATGGATGCAGCCAAAAGTCTGTGATACTCAACGAAACTCCTCAGTACCGCTAGGGTAATATTTTCAATTAATTTGAGCCATGGGTTCACCCTCATACCACATCTGGATCCAGCCAAAAGTCCGTGGAACTCAACGAAACTCCTCAGTACCGCTAGGGTAATATTTTCAATTAATTTGAGCCATGGGTTCACCCTCATACCTCATCTGGATCCAGACAAAAGTCCATCGAACTCAACGAAACTCCTCAGTATCGCTAGGGTAATATCTTCAATTAATTTGAGCCATGGGTTCACCCTCATACCTCATCTGGATCCAGCCAAAAGTCCGTGGTACTCAACGAAACTCCTCAGTATCGCTAGGGTAATATTTTCAATTAATTTGAGCCATGGGTTCACCCTCATACCTCATCTGGATCGAGCCAAAAGTCCGTAGAACTGAACGAAACTCCTTAGCTTCGCTCAGATAATATGACCAATTAATTTGAGCCATGGGTTCACCCTCATACCTCATCTGGATCCAGCCAAAAGTCCGTAGAACTGAACGAAACTCATCAGCTTCGCTTAGATAATATGATCAATTAATTTGAGCCATAGGTTCACCCCTATTCCTCATCTGGATCCAGCCAAAAGTCCGTAGAACTCAAGGAAACTCCTCAGTATCGCTAGGGTAATATTTTCAATTAATTTGAGCCATAGGTTCACCCTCATACCTCATCTGAATCCAGCCAAAAGTCCGTAGAACTCAGCGAAACTTATCAGCTTCGCTCAGATAATATTTTCAATTAATTTGAGCCATGGGTTCACTCTCATACCTCATCTGGATCCAGCCAAAAGTCCGTAGAACTCAACGAAACTCATCAGTATCGCTTAGATAATATGATCAATTAATTTGAGCCATAGGTTCACCCCCATTCCTCATCTGGATCCAGCCAAAAGTCCGTAGATCTCAACGAAACTTATCAGCTTCGCTCAGATAATATTTTCAATTAACTTGAGCCTTGGGTTCACCCTCATAGCTCATCTGGATCCCTCCAAAAGTCCATGGAACTCAACGAAACTCCTCAGTACCGCTAGGATAATATTTTCAATTAATTTCAGCCATGGGTTCACCCCTCATCTGGATCCAGCCAAAAGTTCGTGGAACTCAACGAAACTGATCGGTAATATTTTCAATTAGATTGAGCCATGGGTTCACCCTCATACCTCATCTGGATCCAGCCAAAAGTCCGTAGAACTCAACGAAACTCCTCAATATCGCTAGGGTAATATTTTCAATTAATTTGAGCCATGGGTTCACCCTCATACTTCATCTGGATCCAGCCAAAAGTCCGTAGAACTCAACGAAACTCCTCAGTATCGCTAGGGTAATATCTTCAATTAATTTGAGCCATGGGTTCACCCTCATACTTCATCTGGATCCAGCCAAAAGTCCGTAGAACTCAACGAAACTCCTCAGTGTCGCTAGGGTAATATTTTCAATTAATTTGAGCCATGGGTTCACCCTCATACCTCATCTGGATCCACCCAAAAGTCCGTGGAACTGAACGAAACTCATCAGCTTCGCTCAGATAATATGACCAATTAATTTGAGCCATGGGTTCACCCTCATGCCTCATCTGGATCCATCCAAAAGTCCGTAGAACTCAAGGAAACTCCTCAGTATCGCTAGGGTAATATCTTCAATTAATTTGAGCCATGGATCCAGCCAAAAGTCTGTGATACTCAACGAAACTCAACGAACTCAACGAAACTCCTCAGTATCGCTAGGGTAATATTTTCAATTAATTTGAGCCATGGGTTCACCCTCATACCTCATCTGGATAAAGCCAAAAGTCCGTAGAACTGAACGAAACTCCTTAGCTTCGCTCAGATAATATGACCAATTAATTTGAGCCATGGGTTCACCCTCATACCTCATCTGGATCCAGCCAAAAGTCCGTAGAACTGAACGAAACTCATCAGCTTCGCTTAGATAATATGATCAATTAATTTGAGCCATAGGTTCACCCCTATTCCTCATCTGGAACCAGCCAAAAGTCCGTAGAACTCAAGGAAACTCCTCAGTATCGCTAGGGTAATATTTTCAATTAATTTGAGCCATAGGTTCAACCTCATACCTCATCTGGATCCAGGCAAAAGTCCGTTGAACTCAGCGAACTTATCAGCTTCGCTCAGATATTTTCAATTAATTTGAGCCATGGTTCACTCTCATACCTCATCTGGATCCAGCCAAAAGTCCGTAGAACTCAACGAAACTCATCAGTATCGCTTAGATAATATGATCAATTAATTTGAGCCATAGGTTCACCCCCATTCCTCATCTGGATCCAGCCAAAAGTCCGTAGAACTCAACGAAACTTATCAGCTTCGCTCAGATAATATTTTCAATTAATTTGAGCCATGGGTTCACCCTCATACCTCATCTGGATCCCTCCAAAAGTCCATGGAACTCAACGAAACTCCTCAGTACCGCTAGGGTAATATTTTCAATTAATTTCAGCCATGGGTTCACCCCTCATCTGGATCCAGCCAAAAGTTCGTGGAACTCAACGAAACTGATCGGTAATATTTTCAATTAATTTGAGCCATGGGTTCACCCTCATACCTCATCTGGATCAGGCCAAAAGTCCGTAGAAGTCACTGACACTCGTCAGCTTCGCTCAGATAATATTTTCAATTAATTTGAGCCATGGGTTCACCTTCATACTTCATCTGGATCCAGCCAAAAGTCTGTAGAACTCAACGAAACTCCTCAGTATCGCTAGGGTAATATCTTCAATGAATTTGAGCCATGGGTTCACCCTCATACTTCATCTGGATCCAGCCAAAAGTCCGTAGAACTCAACGAAACTCCTCAGTATCGCTAGGGTTATATTTTCAATTAATTTGAGCCATGGATCCAGCCAAAAGTCTGTGATACTCAACGAAACTCCTCAGTATCGCTAGGGTAATATTTTCAATTAATTTGAGCCATGGGTTCACCCTCATACCTCATCTGGATCCACCCAAAAATCCGTGGAACTGAACGAAACTCATCAGCTCCGCTCAGATAATATGACCAATTAATTTGAGCCATGGGTTCACCCTCATACCTCATCTGGATCCAGCCAAAAGTCCGTAGAGCTCAACGAAACTCCTCAGTATCGCTAGGGTTATATTTTCAATGAATTTGAGCCATGGATCCAGCCAAAAGTCTGTGATACTCAACGAAACTTATCAGCTTCGCTCAGATATTTTCAATTAATTTGAGCCATGGGTTCACTCTCATACCTCATCTGGATCCAGCCAAAAGTCCGTAGAACTCAACGAAACTTATCAGCTTCGCTCAGATAATATTTTCAATTAATTTGAGCCATGGGTTCACCCTCATACCTCATCTGGATCCAGACAAAAGTCTATGGAACTCAACGAAACTCCTCAGTACCGCTAGGGTAATATTTTCAATTAATTTCAGCCATGGGTTCACCCCTCATCTGGATCCAGCCAAAAGTTCGTGGAACTCAACGAAACTGATCGGTAATATTTTCAATTAATTTGAGCCATGGGTTCACCCTCATACCTCATCTGGATCCAGCCAAAAGTCCGTAGAACTCACTGACACTCGTCAGCTTCGCTCAGATAATATTTTCAATTAATGTGAGCCATGGGTTCACCCTCATACTTCATCTGGATCCAGCCAAAAGTCCGTAGAACTCAACGAAACTCCTCAGTATCGCTAGGGTAATATCTTCAATTAATTTGAGAAATGGGTTCACCCTCATACTTCATCTGGATCCAGCTAAAAGTCCGTAGAACTCAACGAAACTCCTCAGTGTCGCTAGGGTAATATTTTCAATTAATTTGAGCCATGGGTTCACCCTCATACCTCATCTGGATCCACCCAAAAATCCGTGGAACTGAACGAAATTCCTCAGTATCGCTAGGGTAATATTTTCAATTAATTTGAGCCATGGATCCAGCCAAAAGTCTGTGATACTCAACGAAACTCCTCAGTATCGCTAGGGTAATATTTTCAATTAATTTGAGCCATGGGTTCACCATCATACCACATCTGGATCCAGCCAAAAGTCCGTGGAACTCAGCAAAACTCCTCAGTATCGCTATCTCTAGGGTAATATTTTCAATTAATTTGACCCATGTGTTCACCCTCATACCTCATCTGGATAAAGCCAAAAGTCCGTAGAACTCAACGAAACTCATCAGCTTCGCTCAGATAATATTTTCAATTAATTTGAGCCATGGGTTCACCCTCATGCCTCATCTGGATCCAGACAAAAGTCCATCGAACTCAACGAAACTCCTCAGTACCGCTAGGGTAATATTTTCAATTAATTTCAGCCATGGGTTCACCCCTCATCTGGATCCAGCCAAAAGTTCGTGGAACTCACTGACACTCGTCAGCTTCGCTCAGATAATATTTTCAATTAATGTGAGCCATGGGTTCACCCTCATACTTCATCTGGATCCAGCCAAAAGTCCGTAGAACTCACTGACACTCGTCAGCTTCGCTCAGATAATATTTTCAATTAATGTGAGCCATGGGTTCACCCTCATACTTCATCTGGATCCAGCCAAAAGTCCGTAGAACTCAACGAAACTCCTCAGTATCGCTAGGGTAATATCTTCAATTAATTTGAGAAATGGGTTCACCCTCATACTTCATCTGGATCCAGCTAAAAGTCCGTAGAACTCAACGAAACTCCTCAGTGTCGCTAGGGTAATATTTTCAATTAATTTGAGCCATGGGTTCACCCTCATACTTCATCTGGATCCAGCTAAAAGTCCGTAGAACTCAACGAAACTCCTCAGTGTCGCTAGGGTAATATTTTCAATTAATTTGAGCCATGGGTTCACCCTCATACCTCATCTGGATCCAGCCAAAAGTCCGTAGAGCTCAACGAAACTCCTCAGTATCGCTAGGGTTATATTTTCAATTAATTTGAGCCATGGATCCAGCCAAAAGTCTGTGATACTCAACGAAACTCCTCAGTATCGCTAGGGTAATAGTTTCAATTAATTTGAGCCATGGGTTCACCATCATACCACATCTGGATCCAGCCAAAAGTCCGTAGAACTCAGCGAAACTTATCAGCTTCGCTTAGATAATATGACCAATTAATTTGAGCCATAGGTTCACCCTCATACCTCATCTGGATGCAGCCAAAAGTCCGTAGAACTGAACGAAACTCATCAGTATCGCTTAGATAATATGATCAATTATTTGAGAAATAGGTTCACCCCCATTCCTCATCTGGATCCAGCCAAAAGTCCGTAGAACTCAACGAAACTTATCAGCTTCGCTCAGATAATATTTTCAATTAATTTGAGCCATGGGTTCACCCTCATACTTCATCTGGATCCAACCAAAAGTCCGTAGAACTGAACGAAACTCCTCAATATCGCTAGGGTAATATTTTCAATTAATTTCAGCCATGGGTTCACCCCTATTCCTCATCTGGATCCAGCCAAAAGTCCGTAGAACTGAACGAAACTCATCAGCTTCGCTTAGATAATATGATCAATTAATTTGAGCCATAGGTTCACCCCTATTCCTCATCTGGATCCAGCCAAAAGTCCGTAGAACTCAAGGAAACTCCTCAGTATCGCTAGGGTAATATTTTCAACTAATTTGAGCCATGGGTTCACCCTCAAACCTCATCTGGATGCAGCCAAAAGTCCGTAGAACTCAGCGAAACTTATCAGCTTCGCTCAGATAATATTTTCAATTAATTTGAGCCATGGGTTCACTCTCATACCTCATCTGGATCCAGCCAAAAGTCCGTAGAACTCAACGAAACTCATCAGTATCGCTTAGATAATATGATCAATTAATTTGAGAAATAGGTTCACCCCCATTCCTCATCTGGATCCAGCCAAAAGTCCGTAGAACTCAACGAAACTTATCAGCTTCGCTCAGATAATATTTTCAATTAATTTGAGCCATGGGTTCACCCTCATACCTCATCTGGATCCAGCCAAAAGTCCGTAGAACTGAACGAAACTCATCAGTATCGCTTAGATAATATGATCAATTATTTGAGAAATAGGTTCACCCCCATTCCTCATCTGGATCCAGCCAAAAGTCCGTAGAACTCAACGAAACTTATCAGCTTCGCTCAGATAATATTTTCAATTAATTTGAGCCATGGGTTCACCCTCATACCTCATCTGGATCCAGACAAAAGTCCATGGAACTCAACGAAACACCTCAGTACCGCTAGGGTAATATTTTCAATTAATTTCAGCCATGGGTTCACCCCTCATCTGGATCCAGCCAAAAGTTCGTGGAGCTCAACCAAACTGATCGGTAATATTTTCAATTAATTTGAGCCATGGGTTCACCCTCATACCTCATCTGGATCCAGCCAAAAGTCCGTAGAACTCAACGACACTCGTCAGCTTCGCTCAGATAATATTTTCAATTAATTTGAGCCATGGGTTCACCCTCATACCTCATCTGGATCCAGCCAAAAGTCCGTAGAACTCAACGACACTCGTCAGCTTCGCTCAGATAATATTTTCAATTAATTTGAGCCATGGGTTCACCCTCACACTTCATCTGGATCCAGCCAAAAGTCCGTAGAACTCAACGAAACTCCTCAGTATCGCTAGGGTAATATCTTCAATTAATTTGAGCCATGGGTTCACCCTCATACTTCATCTGGATCCAGCCAAAAATCCGTAGAACTCAACAAAACTCTCTCAGTATCGCTAGGGTAATATTTTCAATTAATTTCAGCCATGGGTTCACCCTCATACTTCATCTGGATCCAGCCAAAAGTCCGCGGAACTCAACGAAACTCCTCAGTACCGCTAGGGTAATATTTTCAATTAATTTCAGCCATGGGTTCACCCCTCATTTGGATCCAGCCAAAAGTTCGTGGAACTCAACGATACTGATCGGTAATATTTTCAATTAATTTGAGCCATGGGTTCACCCTCATACCTCATCTGGATCCAGCCAAAAGTCCGTAGAACTCAACGACACTCGTCAGCTTCGCTCAGATAATATTTTCAATTAATTTGAGCCATGGGTTCACCCTCATACTTCATCTGGATCCAGCCAAAAGTCCGTAGAACTCAACGAAACTCCTCAGTATCGCTAGGGTAATATTTTCAATTAATTTGAGCCATGGGTTCACCCTCATACCTCATCTGGATCCACCCAAAAGTCCGTGGAACTGAACGAAACTCATCAGCTTCGCTCAGATAATATGACCAATTAATTTGAGCCATGGGTTCACCCTCATACCTCATCTGGATCCAGCCAAAAGTCCGTAGAGCTCAACGAAACTCCTCAGTATCGCTAGGGTTATATTTTCAATTAATTTGAGCCATGGATCCAGCCAAAAGTCCGTGGTACTCAACGAAACTCCTCAGTATCGCTAGGGTAATATTTTCAGTTAATTTGGGCCATGGGTTCACCCTCATACTTCATCTGGATCCAGCCAAAAGTCCGTAGAACTGAACGAAACTCATCAGCTTCGCTCAGATGATATTTTCAATTAATTTGAGCCATGGGTTAACCCTCATACTTCATCTGCATCCAGCCAAATGTCCGCGGAACTCAACGAAACTGCTCAGTACCGCTAGGGTAATATCTTCAATTAATTTGAGCCATGGGTTCACCCTCATACTTCATCTGGATCCGGCCAAAAGTCTGTAGAACTGAACGAAACTCATCAGCTTCGCTCAGATAATATTTTCAATTAATGTGAGCCATGGGTTCACCCTCATACCTCATCTGGATCCAGTCAAAAGTCCGTAGAACTCAACGAAACTCCTCAGTATCGCTAGAGTTATATTTTCAATTAATTTGAGCCATGGATCCAGCCAAAAGTCCGTAGAACTCAAGGAAACTCCTCAGTATCGCTAGTTTTAATACTTAATTCCAGGTTTGAATATTTATTTCCCGGTTTGAATATTTATTTCCCGGTTTTATTACTTAATTCCAGGTTTTAATATTTAATTCCAGGTTTTAATATTTAATTCCGGGTTTGGACATTTATTTCCAGGTTAAAATATTTATTTCCCGGTTTGAACATTTAATTCCAGGTTTAACTACTTAATTCCCGGTTTTAATATTTAATTCCGAGTTTTAAATATTTATTTCCCAGTTTCTCTGGTTTTTCCCAGGGAGTAAATTATTCTTCAGAAAAAAAGTTAAATCATAAATAAAAAAAAAATGAATGTCCCTAATAAGCTTCCTAGGGAAGCTTGTTAGGGACATTCACTTTTTTTACATATGATTTAACTTTTTATTCTCCCTGATGATTTACTCCCTGGGAAAAACCAGAGAAACTGGGAAATAAATACTTAAAACCCGGAATTAAACATTAAAACCGGGAATTAAGTATTTAAACCTGGAATTAAATGTTCAATTCAAACCTGTAAATAAATGTCCAAACCCGGAATTAAATATTAAAACCCGGAATTAGGTATTAGAACCGGGAACTAAATGCTAAAACCGGGAAATAAATATTCAAACCGGGAAATAAATGTTCAAACCCGGAAATAAGTGTTAAAACCGGGAATTAAATGTTCAAACCCGGAATTAAGCATTTAAACCGGGAATCAAATATTCAAACCCGGAATTAAGTGTTAAAACCGGGAATTAAATATTCAAACCGGGAAATAAATGTTTAAACCTGGAAATAAATGTTCAAACCGGGAAATAAATATTAAAACCCGGAATTAAATATTCAAACCGGGAAATAGATATTAAAACCCGGAATTAAACATTTATAACCGGGAAATAAATATTAAAACCGGGAATTAAATATTAGAACCTGGAAATAAATGTTTCTGGGCTTTAATAATTATTTCCCAGTTCAAATACTTAATTCCGGGTTTTAATATTTAATTCCCGGTTTAAATACTTAATTCCGGGTTTGAACATTTAATTCCAGGTTTGAATATTTATTTCCCGGTTTGAGTAATTAATTCCTGGTTTTAATACTTAATTCCAGGTTTGAATATTTAATTCCAGGTTTTAATACTTAATTCCAGGTTTTAATACTTAATTCCGGGTTTGAACATTTATTTCCCGGTTTGAATATTTATTCCCCGGTTTGAATACTTAATTCCGGGTTTTAATACTTAAATCCGGGTTTGAATATTTAATTCCGGGTTTGAACATTTATTTCCGGGTTTGAATATTTATTTTCCGGCTTCAACATATAATTCCTGGTTTTAATACTTAATTCCAGGTTTGAATATTTATTTCCCGGTTTGAACATTTAATTCCAGGTTTAAATACTTATTTCCCGGTTTTAATATTTAATTCCGAGTTTTAAATATGTATTTCCCAGTTTCTCTGGTTCTTCCCAGGGAGTAAATTATTCTTCAGAGAAAAAGTTAAATCATAAATACAAAAAAATTGAATGTCCCTAATAAGCTTCCCTAGCTTCCCTATGTATCACTGTCGTCAAGTTCTGACTCATTACGCACGGACACAAATCCTGATGTCCATAGCCCATTCTAGTAGGAAAGGCAATATCGCCTTCATAGAATATTATATTATTGTTCACGTAGGAAAAATGGAATGACATTCAATCTTTATGGTGGCCATTTGCTGTTTCGGGAGGGATGCCAATATTTGGACTGATTGCTCGTGGTCAGCACCTGACGGCCATATAATTATGCAACTGTATTGGGGTAACTAGGAGTATAATTCTTAGTTTGAAACATGTTTGTTGTGGTCCCTTGGTGACCACTGGAATTAATGAATATATTAGGGAGCCTTGAACAGGTCAGTGATTGAGGACATGTTGTATATAAAGGGCTGACTAACCACCATGAGAGAACAGCTAGGAGGAGGAACACAACTCTACAACACAACTCCACGGAAGGGAACTCGGCCACAACGACGTGGTACCTAGCTGCATGTGAATAAAAGCGACATGATTTGAAAAAAAACTAAGCTCGTCCGAGTCTTTAACCCCGGTAATGTTATAGCTGGCAACCTGCTTCTATAACAAGTGTTATGATGTGATGTATGAAGGCCGGATTCGTCCGGGCGGAATGTCACCTGGTTGTAGTGCTAGCTGGCTCCCGGCGCCCGCCGCGTGCGCCCATACGCGCCGCGGGTGTTGAATGCTACATTAGGATATAGCGTATTCCTCGTCTCTGTTGTGCTATGGACAATTTACCACTGGTAATCACATGGTTGATTAAATTGATTAGATATATGTTCACTCCGTTCCAGAATGTTACATAAAATTCTTTAAGAATACCATGAATAAATTCTATAAATCCTATAAAACTTTTAGAAACGTAAAATCAGATGATTAGACAATATAATATCACATTAGGGTAAGATTGAGATCTGTAAACCTTTGAGTTTGTTTATCCTTATATTTATTCTGTCTTTAAATGTATTGAAAATTGTCAGAAGCTTGATGTTAGTCCTAGTAAATGATATACAGTGATACGCATAGTACGTGTTGTTTTGATACTTTTGCAGGGCACGGGGATCGGTATGCCAGTGTACACTGGTATACACGTACCTATACACACTAGGAACGAAAAGTTGAGACACATATAGCCTTGTGAGACTGATTTAATTACTTTAATCTCATACATTTCAATAGCAAAACCTCTCAGACTCAATTTGTAAATATCAACAGAATCGTTCCTAGTCGTTCATTATATGATACGAATAACACACACATTCAATTTTTCTACAATTTTGATAGGTTTCTACTCAATTTGCAACAGACAATTGGCAACAGCAGTTTAGAATTGATATGAAGGACACGATTGCTAGCAATTTCCAGGACATTTCGTATTCTGAATGTTGTGTTTATCTGTTTTGCAATCTATTCACATAAGTTCGCCTATGTTAATCTGCGTAAATGTTTTTACTAAAGTCAAATTCATCTGTCAGTGAAACACGCTTTTTGGCGATAATTTTGTTTTGGATATTCGAATCAACTTGAAATTTTGTGTGTCGTAATTGGGTATCATGCCGTAATTTGTCACCGAGTTTCAGAACTTTATCTCAAGAAATGAAAAAGTTGGCAATCTACCTCAATGTTAAATTTCAGTCCAAAATGGGATCAAACAAATTCCAACAAATTCAGGGCTTTTATGATGTTTATGCCAGTACATAATGAATTTATTGCTTTGATTTGAAGTCGGAAGGCATAGTAGCCGTGTATATTGAGTAAACATGTTTATTTTGAATCAGTATATAATTCGAACATCAAATTAAAGTCGTTTTTGTGTGCAGACCCTGAAATTCCATTGTGGGGCTGAAATTTAACATTGGGGTAGATTACTAACTTCTTCAATTTTTGAGATAGAACTTTGAAATTTGGTGAAAAATTACGGCATGATACCCAATTAAGACACACAAAATTTCAAGTTGAATCGATTATCCAAAACAAAACTACGGCCAAAAAGCGTGTTTCACTGACAGATGAACTTTAGTATAGCCACAGCTGTAGGCAGTGTTGTTCTGTTAACGAGTATGTCCATTGAAATAGCTTTGATTCAGTTATTTGTACTGATTTTAATCATTGCGCTCGCTCATATACTTAAGGTCCTCTACCAAATATAATATGATAGATATTGGCGCTGATAACGCCTTGATTTTCCTTGTGATTTATGGAAAAATTCTGATTTCCCAAGACGCACTTTGGCACGCAAGATAACGGTAGAGGTGAAGATATTGCTCCGTCAATAATTCATATCATCGAATACGTCTGTTTCACTTTTTCCATAACCTCATTAACATCTACACTATTACGTTGTTGTACATTTTGTTAATCGATAGTATATTAGATGTTTTGTTTTGTTTGACTTTTAACAAATTATTTCCCATTTCACCTTGTTTCTGCCTGGAGCACTACTTTTATCTTCCATACCTGTACCACTGAGGCCCAAGGTTTTGAAAGGGAACGTGTTGTCTGAACTCAATACGTATTCTTCTGTGTGTGTGTTTGGAATTTACTCCATGGGCAAGATAAACCTGCTGTATAGAGCAATACGTACGTTGTACTTGTGGTAGAGGTACACAAGATGAATACTAGAAGTCCACACTAGAAGTATACATTACTAGTACTAAAAATCCTACATCAAGGTATCAGGAATATCACACAATTTATATGTAATGTTCATAAAAATCCCATGTAGTGCGAACTCCAATGTCGATCTGGAAGCACAGTTCCCCATAAAATCAGAATACCTGATGTCATGCATATTTTGCGTATAGTACATGTAAACATGTATTCTGTGAAAAATATGTTTTATAGTAGTGTTGTACTGAAACCACAATGTGCTCACACATGTGGTATTTTGCATTCTATAATGTGAAGATCGACAAGTTAATGTTTTGAAAAAAAAGAGCCTCAGCATAGATATGCGACCAGATTAAGACGTGAAAATATCGTTTTGTTGGACAGTGTTTATCTAATGCAGGTGTGTTTGGATAAATCACGTATGCGCCATCGTCCGTCTGCTGCTTTCCCGCGCTTTTGTGGGCTAATTAATTTCTTTACCCGACATTGAAAAAGATCGAGATATGACAAAATATTCTCCCTTTGCTTCATACCCATGCAATGATAAACCAACCTTGAGTCCGGTATTTTAAAGAGGGTACATTTTCCACCTAGCAGTTAGTGATATTCATACATCTTTCGACTCGGGCGATATAATATAAATAAAGACTTCTGGGAGTTCTGAGATATTCCCTAATAACCATGTGTGCTACAGCTTTAGACGTAATAACGTATCACAGAATACCCACCACTCAGGGCAATAGTAACATCACATGGGATATATACCGAGCATAGCGATGTAGACCACCTTGGCTTCCCTGCCCGGAATTTTATGGCCACGTTTCCTAGTAAACCCATCGCCAATGGGGTCATTCGGCCAAGCATTGGATAGTATAGGCGGATAGGTTCATGGTTAATTATGATGTATTCGAATGATTATTTTGATAAGCTATGACATTTAACCTTGTAATATTTTATAATAGTCGAGGGCAATATCTACACCTCTCACTGGAGTAATTAAGTATGAGGATACCAGGGCAAGTGATAATTCGCTGTAAGCGCACCACAAGAAATGATAGACATGTAAGATATATCAACTTGGAGCGCCTCTTCAATAATTGTGAATGACATAGTGTTATTCCTAACAGTATACGACGAGTTATACTTGCCAGTTAACCGTTCGAATCTACCTGGAGGAGACTATTCTAGGTGGGAAGATTGTAGCGTGTGTATAGCGCTGGGCAGGGATGCCTGGGGTCGAGTCTGCCCTTGTTACTGGCCCAGGAGTGAGCAAGGTGCGTGTTTGAGAGTGGGGCATTGAGAGAGAGCGATCATCAGTGTGCTAAAACAGTCCGGGAAAACGCCAGCATGGCTCTCGTGCTAAAGGTAAGGAAATATTTTGTTTTTCCTATAGTCTACACACCCAATCCAGGAACAATAATAGCAATGATTATACACAGAGTTATATAGACTCAAGTAAACTATCCCACATATATATCGAATCGACAAAACGATACATGTACACTGTTCATTATATGACGGGAAAAAAACTTTGATTCAGTTGTAATTAGGCAGTTAGTTATACATACGTGTTGATGAACACTAACACGTATGCTGATTTACCACGTTGCTATTTATCAATATGTTATTGACAGAGACGAGTGGTCGTACATGTGACCTTTATCAAGATCGGAGAGATTAACACACTGAAGGAGACGTTTGATGCTGATGTACTGGTCAGGGCGAAATGGCGCGAACCTTTACTGGACAAGGACAAAATGCAGGGGGTAGGTGTCCAAGGGCTGGAAGAAACAATATGTTCTTAAGTATAGGCTCAGGTCTCATTCATATATATTTTTTTCGTGGTATACTTCAAAATTTTTTGGTCTTCCGCTTATCATTCTTCAAATAAATCCACCAACATGGTTTGCTCCTTAATCAATACAGTGCGGCAGATTCCGCACTCCAAATATCCAAATTTTTGTCGCCTGTATAACGTGAAGTTTTGAAATTCAAGCATCCGACACTCGACGATATACGCGAGTGGTGGTTGCCCGCGTTGTAATTCTAATTCGAATTATTATTTTACTCTGAAAGGTGGAGGAAGATGACATTGACTGGGACGACTATTGGAATCCGAAACTGTTTATCGAGAATTCCGTGGGGGATTTGAAGGGGAATTCCACCAAGCACTTGGAGTACACGCCGGAGGGCGAGGCTACTGTCTTGGAGAGGCGGCGGTTCAAGGGCGCATTCTTTGAGCAAATGGAACTCTACGAATTCCCCTTTGATCTACAGGTTCTTATATAAATATCTATAACTGTTCCGTTTTGTGCTATATTCAGCGAAATCATTCTCAGGAAAAACAGCGTGTGGATATAACACTTAGCTGAATGGTTTGTAACGTGATAACATATAGCACACTTTCACGCGATTCCAGTAGTATTCACAGATGTGGTTATTCATGGTGTTATACATGTTATACATCTTTCAACCTATTCTGAACAAAGATAGCAACAAATGATGTTACATGTATTGCACCACCCCCCCCCCCCCCCCTCCGCCACGGCCAGGACCTAACAGTGAACGTGATGTCAGACATGCCGTCCTCCCAGGTGGAGCTGGTCGAGGACCCGGACGAGATCCACAAGATCTTCAAACAGTCCTTCATAGACGAGCAGGAGTTTTATCTGTACAAGTACATAGAGTCCGAACACAAGGAGCTACAGAAGGACCGCGCCGACCCGTTCATCAAGCGCTCTGTGCTGACCGTCAAGTGCCGCGCGGCCAGGCGGCCCTGGTCCTTCGTGTGGAATCACTTCGCCGTCACTGTACGTCATTGAGGGATATGTTGATTGTTTCAATCAATCTGATTTATACTATCCAGACAGCTCATCCAGACGAACATGTAGTTATTTCAATGAATGAATAGTTGAATTAATGAATGAATGATTCCTATGAATGAATAGTTGAATGAATAATGAATAAATGGACATTGACTGATTGATTGATTTATTGATTTTGTACGTTGTTGCAATACTGTGATATATTGCACACTGAAGTAATATTCTCACGTGCTAGCAGGTGTTGCGTTATTCGATACGGAAACGTCAACAAGCAATTAGAATTCCTCAGTGCTCCTCATCCTCCCCTTGCCTCGTTCATGTAACAAATCACGTATACTTTCTTTCAGTGTCTAATCGCCGTTCTCGCCTTCCTGACGTTTGCTGTGGAGCCGAAGTTGGTCCAGAATCGCTTACAGTTGGCCTTCACACTGATGCTGACCAGTGTGGCATTCAAGTTTGTTATTGGCCAGCACCTGCCGAAAATATCTTACCTCACATACCTGGTAAGTGTAACACGGTATAGCCAGATTTATGTGTAGGATCTATTGCAGTGGTTATGTGTCGGACATAGCTGGTCTGTTGAACAGCTGCTGGTCATGAACACACAAGCCTTATACTCATCGAATCACTCATACACTTAACGTGAATAATGCGTTTCATTGTGTTCATCTCAAAGATGTTAATTACATAACCAGATGCATTAAGTTTTGATTATTATTCAACTTTATTCGTAATTATAAAGCACAGTCTATAAAGCAGAAATCCCATTGCTAACTTGTCTATATTGATGTGCATTTGTTAACCCAAGGACCGTTACGTGTTGGCTACGATGATTTGCCTGGCGCTGGTGTGTTTCTATCACGCCGTACAAACGCGACTGACGGACGAGAAGTTCGCTGACAAAGATCTCTATGCCATCGTCATATTCGGAGGCTTGTACATCATCTACAACGTACAGTTCATAATGAGGCTCATCATGGTGGTATGTTGAGATCACGTTCAGTTTTATATCGTCAACGCGTTAGAAATGGTCTCCAATTGATTCCTGCGGATAAACAATACCTTTACCAGGAAAAAGAGCTTATTAAAAAAATAAGACCAAAAGAATGTATGATACTGAAAATTATGAGTACTTCGTTTCAGCCATTCGCCTCACGAAGAGATATGAAGAGAAAAGAACTCGCCTACACAGTAATTAAGTTCTCGAAATATATAAGCAACAATAAGCATCTCGTGTCCTGTTTTTAATTAACATGATATAAATTATTACTGGTAAAATTGGAATTTTAAATCCAACTTGCAGAAAACCGTGAAAGAGCAAGCCCTGAGAAAACACAGCAAGAAGCCAAACCTCAAACACAACCCTTAGACTTGGTCTTCGCTTAGAGTTCCAGCAAACACCATAAATACAGACACATTGAATCTCAGATGTGGATAGAGTTATCGGGATCCGCTCTGGAGAAGCTAGGCCTGAGGAATATGTTGACGATTTTCATCCACGTGCAAGTTCCATGAATTAGGAGAACTCATCTGTCAATGGATACACATTTTTGACGATTGTATGGGATAATGGGAGTATCACCTTCCTGTATCTGGCAATGATAGATGGAATAATCGGATATTGTTCGATTATGTAAACTACTGAAGCTCGTTTGATTCGATTCCCTGAATCTTTACTGGTCAATAACTTAGTTCACGAGAGAGGACAAATAAAAGATGTTTGAATGAGCGGTGCAATATATCGTGTAATGTGCAATGAATAGTGCAATCAATGCCCCGTCAATGCTATAATTTCAGAAACAGTATTAATGGTGCTATTTGATTTTTTTATATTGGTTTAATCATTTGCTGGTGTATTAAATCAATGATAATGTATTTTATTTGCAGAGTTCACCCTCTTGTGTGAATGCCTTGTCATTTTTGTTTCTACTTGTGATGCGACTTGTGATTTGTTTGAGAAACACTGTGATTTCTTCATTTGAATGTGTATTGTGGTGAATAAAGAGGCAAATTAGTGGTAGGACCAACGTACAAATGTAAAATAAATTGTGTGGTGTTCAAAATCATTGAAATTCACTGCACCTGAAACGTACAGCAATTACATTTACGTATATTTGAAGTGCACACATACATTTATGTAAGTGTAAGAATTGGGGTAAACTGCATGTACATCATATTTATCTATGGTAATGAGATGTGTACAGAATATGCCGACACTTGGTGATTCCTACCATCAACGAAATTCATGATTATTTATTAATATGTATGCGTTAAATTTTTCATATAAAAGATAGAATTAACATGAGTCCGAATTTTGCAGTTCTGAATGTTATGCTTGTGTTATGGGAAATCATGACGGTTAATGATCCTGATGCAAGCAAAAAGTATTGGATGTATTCGTTAATCACCATAAAAACTCAAACAAAACCCAGAAAACTAACACAATTCCCATCACTAGATAACGCGGGGCAGTCGAATGTCAGAATAACATTGCTAATTTGTAGGGCAACTTTTTTCACGTATGGTTTACCAGAGTGGTTCCTGTTTTGTCAAAACAAACTTCTACTCATATATTTCTGCGTACTTAATTCCGTGAGAAATGAAATTTAACATAACATTATATTGGGGTTCAACAGTGTTCTTGGTAGTACTGCAATTACAAACAAATTCGCCGAAGTGATGCATCTGTTAAGTTGCCAAGGTGACCTTTTGAATCAGGCACAGCTATCAGTAGAAATATCAGGATGCCTGGATCGTTCTTCATCCTGGTAAGATGGGGCTATTAATCACAGGGATTTATTTATTTGAGGTCTAGACGAGGAATACCACAAGAAGGCGTGTCGTTAGATACTGTAAACTAGAAAGGTAAAGTTTAGGAGAGCAACTTGTGTTACGCGCGGATTTGGGTATTGACGAACACACGGAACACGTGGAATTGGAGATTTCCCTTAATATATCAAGGCATCTTTACTATTAAAACATCATTCTCCTTCTGTGTTTCTGTGGTGATTCATAGACCATGGAATGGGATGTTCACGTGAGCACATTGCGACTACTGCTAGAAAGTGATATGTGCAATGTCTAGTGTGACTTCGTGAAATAATTGAATTATGTATAACGTTGACAATTTGTGATTGTCTGTTGTTCAAACCACTTCCACAAATTAATATAATTGGGTGTTTGTTATAATTGCATTGGTGTCTGTTTAGCGTTATTCTAACGTGTAGTCTCAGTGAGGTGTTGTTGACACTTTCACCTATAATGTTACTATGTCATCGAAAATAATTTCGTTCATTTTTGGGGATATTTTAGCAAACTCGTACAGTTTTCTAAGGATATCATGAGAAATCTAGAAACCAGTGTTCACATTTGCGCAAGTGAGTGCATGACCACTATTCTTGTTTTTCGAAATGGCCGCCTCAAACTACAAATGTTGGTTGACCACTGGTCCTACTCAACGAAATAATGTTTTCAAATATTCAACGTCAATAGGAATCCAATGCACAGCTCATATGAGTGCCTGAATGCACTCAGAAGTGGACAAAAGAACATATATATTCATATAATATGTTTTATGTGTCAAGAAAATATTTCATAATATTCATAATCGTGGCATTGTTTATCGTTTATTGTCTGAAGACGTTGAACCGACAATAAATCGAATGAGTCCAATGAACATATAGCTTTACAGGTTTGCACTCTTCAGATGCAATATGTGTGTACGGTTCACAGATCCGGCTTCACTTTCTTCAGCATCCGACGTGAAGTGTAAAATTATGTCAGCATCATTCTCAAAGTCTAGTGAACCAAATCCATATTATAACAGTGGATACCTATGGCTCCATGGCTCCATCATGACGTTTATATAAAAAAACACACTCTTACTCCCAATAATTCCCGATGTGACGAGCCCGGAATGCCATGGGCGTGGCGTCTGGAATCCGCGCATATGGGCGTGTTGATGGCCGGCCTCGGACAGCCCGACGGTCTGCCAAAGCCTGTGTCGCACCATTCAGGAGAGACTACTGTTCCACAGGGCGTGCGCCCCTGGGTCACAGTAGCCCCTCCTGGGCCCCCAATTGGAAAATCTCAAATCTCCTTGGCAAAGAGTGCGCACTTGGTCAGCTTCAGTTTCAGTCCTGCCAGGGTTTTTTCAAAGGAGCAGCTTTGCACGAAGACATAATTGATGTATTCCATGCACCTTTTTCAGAAATAATCTTTCAACACCATCTCCATCAAGCACTCAAATTTCGCGGGGGCATTGTAGAGCTTGACGGCGTTATATTGTACTGGTAAAGGCCATTCTTAGTGGTTTCCCGTTTGTCACTCTCTTCCATCTGGACCTGCCAATACCCGGAGTCCAGATTGAGCACACAGAAATAATGCAGCTGGGACAGGGCAGTGAACGTGTTCTCGATATGCAGGAGAGGACATGAGTGACATTGTTTAGCTTACGATATTCCAAGCAGGACCTCCACGAGTTGTCTTTCTTATTCACCATAATCACAGGACTGGCCTCACTGGATTCAATGATGTCTAGCTCGAGCATCTCCTGTACCTCCCAGTCAATTATTTTTTGATGGTAGATACTGATTGAGCAGATGCTCGTCTAGGAGGCGGATGTGGTGCTTGACAACGTCTGTCTTGCCTACCACCATCCGGACCCATCAACAAAGCTGCATAATGCCTCAAGGCATAGTCCCGAGGGACCAGATCCTCCCAGTGGTTCACTGCTCGTGCTGCAGGAGCCGTAAGCGCTACGCGTGTCGCTCATTTGTCTGCTGGCGTTTGGAGTGGGTGGCATTTGCCTGGACTGAGCCGCCTGAACCACCAGTGCTGCGTTGATGGGCTCCTGCATTGACCGTTTTCCATGTGTGGCCAGTGTACATTGAATGTGATACGGCTGCCCAACGATAAATTGATCAACCAGTAATAATAATAATAATAATAATAATAATAATAATAATAATAATAATAATAATAATAATGTTAATGGTTTATTCAAAATTACAACCATAGGGTTGAAGTATACAATGATCATAAAAGATACAGTAAAAAGTGATCAAGTATGTAAATGAATTAAAAGATAAAATGGAGATAAAAAGGTATACATATGAATATACATGTGTGCCACTGCTAGATTACTGGTAGTTACACAAGCAGAAATTTATATAGCTTTTTTTTAGATCGTTCTGTTTTCATTATTGGTATCGGATATTTAGTTGATTTGCAGGTATTTTTTTTTAAATCGTTCCGTTTTCATTATTGGTATCGGATATTTAGTTGATTTGCAGGTATTGTATTTACATTCCTTAGGTTTCGGCACAAGATAGTGCAGTTTGTTATCCACCTTACATATTACTGAGAACGTCCTCTTTGTCATGCAGTTGCGTATGTAACACAAGCGTGGTAAGCAGGTGGCGGTCAGTGCGTCATCGTATGGGACACCAGGCAGAATGATCCTGAGAGCGCGTTTCTGGAGGGTTTCGAGAAAGTCACTGAGTCCTTTGGTTAGCCCAGGGTGCCAAACCTGACACGCATACTCCATTACTGGTCTTATGATTGTGCGGTAATACATCACAAGATTGCTCTGTGACAAACCATACCGGCGCAGGAGCTTCACGAGGTATAGCCGCGGGGACACTTTGCTGCACAGACTACTAACGTGTTTCGTCCATGTCAGGTCATTACTCAGCCACACATCCAGGAGTTTAAATACTTCAACGCCCTCAATTGTAGAACCATCCAAGATGAGAGGCGGGGTGACCATGGGGTTGCGTTCAAAGCTCACGACCATTTCCTTTGTCTTCTTGGCATTGACATGCATCATATTGCATTCAGACCAAGACAGCACAATATCGGCTGCCTCTTGGAGATGGCTTCCGGTTGTTTGCTTGAAACCTTCGGACAGCGTAGTGTCGTCCATATATTTGTGTGCAGT
Source organism: Terebella lapidaria (assembly GCA_949152475.1). NCBI lineage: Eukaryota > Metazoa > Annelida > Polychaeta > Terebellida > Terebellidae > Terebella > Terebella lapidaria. The sequence continues at coordinate 5,079,570 of OX424570.1, read as the reverse complement.
TATCAGTGGTTCGAGTTCCATGGGGCTCAGGTGTACAATAAAGCAGAGGGGCCCTAGCCATGAGCCCTGTGGCATCGCACCATTTAAAGAAATCTACGCAGATACATCTCGGTCAAGTTTCACACACTGCTTGCAGTCTGAAAGGAAGCAATATAGCCACCTTGAGAGTACGGCTGGTACTTCTAGCTTGGCAAATTTTGATACCAGTGTGCTATGATCGACCAGGTCGAACGCCTTGTTATAGTCCAAGAATAGAACTAGACGTCAAGTATTCAGTCGGCCATTTGGATATTTTGGGGGGTAAAAATTTCATGAAATATGTACCGTTTGAAACATATTTCATGTGATAGTATATAGCTAGAAGTATTATTTCCGGGCTTCTAGAGTTTGGGCACCCTTAGGCAAACCTGGAAAAAAACGCGATTGAACCGAGTAGGTCTGTTTGCGACTCGCGAACTATATGAAACGACAAAAACGGCAATAACTCGTGAACTATTCACAGTAGAAGCATGATTTTGGTGTCTATACATATGTTTTCAACCCCAATCTTTTGGATGAGCACGCTTGCAAGTACATTAGACCATTCATTCGTGAAGAAAATCCAATATGGCCCCCAAAAACGCACATTTTTGTGTTAGCTCTGAACAACATCTCTTTCATGGGCTCAGTTCACCCACTGTACACCACCAGAAATCCCACACACTGATGTACTGTTTGAAAGATATTTCATGTGATAGTATATAGCTAGGAATATTATTTCTGGGCTTCTAGAGTTTGGGCACCCTTGGGCAAACCCGGGAAAACACGAATAATTTTTCATAATTTTTTTCGCTAAATTGGTGTTTTCGTCAATATCTCAGAAACGGAGCGCTGTAGAGCAAAACGAACGTTATTTTCTGACTCGTCGCCCGTGACAAACATGTCTAAGGAGTATCAGGGATGATCTTTGGCCTTGACTTTGAGTTTTTTCGCCGAGACAACATTTTTCGTTTTCGTCGATATCTCGGAAAAGGTGCGCTGTAGAGCGAAATGGACGTTATTCTCAGACTCGTCGCCCGTGACAAACATGCCAAGAGATGACCTTTGACTTTGAGTTGGTGTTTTCCGTTTTTCGTCGATATCTCGGAAATGGACAAACGGACATTATTCTCGGACTCGATGCCCTAGACAAATGTGTTTAAGGAGTATTATGGATGACCTTCTACCTTAATTTTTTTTCGCTGAGTCCATATCTCGGGAACAGTGCGTTGCAGAGCGAAACGGACATTATTTTCGGATTCTTCACCCTAGACAAACATGTCTAAGGGATATTTTGGATGACCTTAATTTTTTTTGCTGAATCTAGACAAACGTGTTTAAGGAGTATCATGGATGACCTTTGACCTAATTTTTTTTCTCTGAGTCGGCATTTTTCGTTTTCACCGATATCTCTGAAATGATGTGTTGTACAGCGAAACGGACGTTTTTTTCTGACTCACTGCCTTAGACACACATGTCTTATGGGTATAGAGGATGAACTTTGTTTTGACCAGAAATTTGTTGCAGAGTCGGCATTTTTCATTTTCGTCGAAATCTCGGAAATGGTGCATCATAGAGCAAAACAGACCCGGACCCGAATTCTTTTGAGTTAGTATTTTGTTTGGTATCTCGCTACGGTGCATCAATAGAGCAAAACGGATGCTATTCGTGGCAAACCTATTATAAATGTTATAAGTAACTCTCTACACCGAAATGCCTCTAAGGAATCTTTAGGCCTTGACGTCTAGTTTTTATTGAACTATCACGCGTGGACCAACTTGCCCTTTATTGGCCAAGGTGGTAATTTTGCAAGTCTCTTGCTTGAAATCAGAGCTCATGTTTGTATTATGAGCATAAAGGAAGCCATATACTAGAATAAGTGCATAACTTGGTGACCTTGAACTTCACATAAGATTACATGTACCTCGAGTGTTCAAACTTCTCTGGCACATGCTCGGACTTTGTCAACCTGACAATATACATTTCTAGCCCTGAGGGCAAACTTTTATCATCGCTGTTCAAGTATACTAATAGAGCAATCACAAATTGCAGTTGTTTCATGTTCATAGAAAATTTATTCAATTTGTGCAAGTATACCTATAACAACATCAATGCACCATAAGAAATCTTTGAACAAATATTTTCTCTATACTTAATTTACGACAATTATGACGACAATTCACTCCTATATTGAACACAGAACTTGTTTCTGAAGGACTTGACACATTTAGTACATTGAATTGCACAATATTCAATTACAATTACATTTTAATTTTTGGAAATTAAAATGTTCCAAAACTTGACAATAGACATGAACATATCTCAAATAACAATGTACACCTCATGCAAGCATGAACACAAGATCTCTAGCTCATACTGACTGACGCCACTCTCCAACAAAAGCTATCCAGGATCAGGTGACAGCTTTCTGAGATTCCTGTCGTATCACCGCGATCAGATCCTGGTTGATAAGAAAGATGAACCGCAGACACGATATCTGGAGAGGAAGACAGAATGATTTCTGACAAATTAAACACTATTTACAGCAATTGATGATAAAATGTAATACTTTTCTACTTCCTAATTTTTGTATTCAGTGAATCAATGTACAGTAGACTATGTAGACATCCCATGTAAATATACAGACGACACTAGACGTTCTGTCGGTACAGGGGACAATGTTGTGTCTCCTTATCATGCCCTATCGCAGCTCCCTTCTAAATTTTACCTGGAACTGTTTAACCCTACACCCAATTCCCCATGAAAATGAGTTCGAAAATCAGTACTTGACCGCTTCAGGTCATACAAGGTCCAAATCAAGGTCACCATTTTGAAGCTTACAGTATATATATTACTTCTTGTGAATGTTGAATAAAGTAGGCCCCATCTGCAACCCCTAATTTAATGCTCCACACCCATTTGCAAATTTACCCTCGCCCCTTGTTGTCCTGATATATACTCATTCACGAGTAACTGAGAATATCTGTGTACTAGATCTACAGACCTCTACGACAGAGTTGTTGTTGAGTTTCTGTTTGCCCCCACAGAGCACGGGTTTGCCGTCGATGTAGAGAGGTCGCTTGCCCTCGTTGGCGATGTAGAAGTCCCCGTTACTCTTGAGTTTGATCATTCCCTGGCGCCGGGAGATCTTCCACGCGGGACCCTCCAGTGACAGGTCTACATCTATCTGGTTGTCCTTGTTAGCACGTCCCAGGGTGATCTGTCAGCAGGGGAGTGTGGGGGGTAAACGGAAAGTATAACAGGTGTCATACAGTCTTATGGATGCTCTGAAGGCATCACCTGACGTCCCTGCTGCCCAAAATATGTTATTTCAGACAAAATATCATTCTTGCTGGGCCAGTGTCTTTCATCAGTTCATATTCAATGTCAGTAAAAAAAAAAAGTTCCAGGCCTTAACACTGGAACCACTTTTAGAATTGACTGAATGTATTCAATAGACCTGTATTATCTTCATCATACAGGTACTTACATTTTGTCTATTGAATGAAAAATCGCAACATAAATTGGTTTGAAAATATGTGGTATGTGCTAAAAATGAAGTTCCGCAACCAGGAATCAAATTTGGGCCAATCAATCTTTCATCCATTTTCTCCTCGAAGCGGGCTGTGTTGTTGGCGATTTACATACAGTCTCATGACCTCATTGGTCTAGATACTATGGCAACTGGCAATGTCGGAAAACAAATCATTCTATATCCGGTATTTTCATACTAGTCGATGGTTATTTTCTGAGTAACTCTCATAGGTTTATGCATATTTACTATATATTCTCGACATTCCCGAGATATACTTTAAAGTTTTCAGGACAAACAAAAAGCTGAAATAAAGTCTGATTTTTCAAAATTGATTCTTCAACTATTTTTATTCCATGCGGTAATACTCTCAACAACTGAAATATAACCTATTATTTCTAAAATTTCCAGAAAAGCTCGTCTGATACAAGATAGGAATATCGAACCAAATCCCCTACATTACAGGGTTGTCGCCAATAATGATTAGGTTAAAATTGTTTTATCAAGTTGGCAATATTGACTAATTAATGTCAACATTACAGCTACATGCATGGGACCTCAACTACTGCGAAAAAATATTTGCCTTGTTTAGTGCAATAATAAAACAGTTGAGATTTGCAAGCTGTAGACCATTAACAAGAAAATCTCTACAGTGGACGCAGACAAGGCTGTGGCAGACGCACATCCACAGTCCCTGCTGAGCTTTGAACGGGGGATACAATTACTAGTACTAGCTAAAATTTCCAGAACTGAAAGTATTCTTTTTTGCAACAGAAGCGTATATATTAGTTGTGTTTGGGAACACATTTAAACCAAAAATTTGTCAGGCAAGATTTTGAGATTTGGCCTTCAAGGTCAATAAAGGTCAAATTCAAGGTCTCCAAAAGAAGTGCCATATATACATGAATTCTTGTAAGCTCATACACAATCCTAATCTGTATGTGCAAGTGTTTGAGCCTCAGTGGCTAATTTACAGATTTCACATCGGACATTTAGCACTCGAGGTCATCTGAGGTCAAGCTCAAGGTCATCATCAGTTGTTCCATATATGACTTCCTATATGCTCATAATGCAAACTTAAGCTCTATTCACGAGCATTTCATCTGTAGAGGCAAATATGGGCATTTTTTTACCCCAAAATGGCTGTTCTGACCTTTCAAGGTCATCAAAGGTCAAATTCAAGGTCACCACACAAATCTCCATATATGACTTTCCATTTGAAAGTGCCAATTTCTAAGCTCTATCTTCAAGCTTTCTATGAGTACGGTTCTGGCAGCTCCCATTATCATGATTATGGAGGAAAAAAGTGCCGAAAATTTTCCAAGTCCAACATTTTTTTCAAAGGGTGAAAAATTTGTTTTTTGCCTAGAAATGGCCCAAAATGGATAGTAACGCGATTTGGGCCGAAAAATTTGTTTTTCGTTGACCCTTCAAAAATTCAAAATGGTCACCATATGCAGACCGGCAATTCAAGGGCAACCAAACTTATACGCATCACAGAGGTATATCATGTATATAAGGGGAATGTTTTGAAACAAAAATCTCAAATATGATTAGACAGTTTTTGAGAAAATGACCGCCAAAGTCCAGAACTGACCGTTTTTCAACGAAAACGGCTGCTATTTTGAAAAAAATTAAAAAATCAAAAAACTAAAACATACCACCTTCTCAAATTATTTTTTCAGAAAGTTTTCAAAAAAATTGGACCGTAAACTTTGAAGATAAAAATGTGGACGGACGACAACGACAGACGGATGCAACGCCATGGCAATAGGTTATCTGACCATAGGTCCGGTAACCTAATATTTGGAATTCTTTATTAGTTGAGCGGCTTGAGATGAGATAGACCTCACCTCCCTTGACCTCATCAGGTATCGGACAAGTCGGCCTCGGAGCACTGCCAGGGTCTGGTTGTCAAAATCCGGCGGACTGATACCTGCAAATAAACACATGGATAAACCACAGCACACAACATGGTACATGTAACTTTTGGAAAAAAAAATTTCTGGAATATATTTGCAGATATGGCAAGTGTGAACCTCAGCGCAATACACATAGACTTCAGTTACCATCAATCCATGTAAACACATTTAACACACAATACATGTACTTCCACATTCTTACAACAACTTGATATGGAAATATTTTCTGGATCACAAGTGTTAGAAACCTCCAATGTACTGATGCCTCTTCACTGGTACAGAAACTACCCAAAGGTCTTGGTAAATATGGTTCAAGTCATATCAAACAATATTATTCTAGTACCGCTGGTTCTTTTAATTTTCAACATGTCTCCGAGGAAGTTGTTCAAAAGGTTCTCCTTTCTCTAAATTCAGACAAGGCTACCGGTTTAGACCAGATTCCTGCACGTTTTCTAAAGGACGGTGCCTTGTATTTAACCAAACCACTAACACATATTGTAAATTTGTCTCTTCTCTCCGGTAAAATCCCTTTAGACCTTAAATCGGCTAAAATAACTCCTATCTACAAGAAAAACAGTAAAACTGATCCCGGGAATTATAGACCTGTTTCGATACTGAGCGTGGTGAGTAAAATATTTGAAAAGATCGTATACGATCAACTAAATCAGTACCTCACAGATCACAAACTCATATATGAGTACCAGTCAGGCTTCCGTCCCTCTTACTCCACAGATACGTGCTTAAGCCATCTGACTGATTATATAAAGTCAGAGCAAGACAAAGGCAATTTCACAGGTATGGTTCTTCTAGATCTACAAAAAGCCTTTGACACTGTGGACCATAGTATTCTCCTCTGTAAATTAGAAGCCATGGGGCTTCAGAAGCCTGCTGTGAACTGGTTTCAAGCCTACTTAGGGAATAGGCTGCAGAGAGTTGAGGTTGGTGACGTATCCTCAGCTCCCGCAAATGTGACCTGTGGGGTCCCCCAAGGATCAATATTAGGTCCTCTACTGTTCCTGGCTTATGTCAATGACATGCCAGCGGCTACCAAATGTAAGCTACTATTGTATGCAGACGATTCAGCCCTTCTCGTTCCTGGCAAAGATGCTGTTTCCATACAGAAACGCCTGTCTTCCGAATTACAATCAGTCCAAGAATGGTTGGTAGATAACCGACTTTCTCTCCACCTTGGGAAGACAGAATCTATCTTATTTGGCTCAAAGCGGCGGCTCAATGGTAAAGAGTCAATAGACGTCACATGTGATGGTCAGAGTATATCCAGTAAAACCTGTGTCAAATATTTAGGAATTACTCTCGACCAGTCTCTATCAGGGAGCCAAATAGCAGACTCAGTACTACGCAAATCCAATGCGAAATTAAAATTCTTGTATCGTCAGACCAGGCATTTCGACCCCCATACCAAAAAATTACTGACTTCTGCACTAATACAATGTCACTATGACTATGCCAGTACTTCTTGGTACTCTGGTCTCACCAAGAAGCTTCAGAATCGTCTGCAAACCACCCAGAACAAAATAGTTCGATATATCATCAATGTGCCCCCTAGGACCCATATAGGGCATGCCGAGTTCGAACAGGTCAAAATTCTTCCAGTAGGTTTGAGAGTCAAACAACTAAAAATTAACCAAGTCCATAACATTATTCATGGTTCGGCCCCTAACTACCTGTCATCCCCCTTCTGTCTCAATTCTTCCCGCCATAATACTCGATCAGGGCCCTACTCTCTTCTTATCACTCCTGTAAAATCTTTTGGACATACTTCCTTCAGTCATACTGGGGCAATAGCCTGGAATAGTATACCTACTTGGTTACAATCTATCAGCAACAAGCAAAGTTTTAAAACCCAATTAAAGTCATTTTTATTCAGTCAGCTCAGGGAAGAGGAACTCAACCCTTTTATTTGTTATTAGTTGTTACTTCACACCAATCTCTAGTCTATGTTCTAGTCCGTCTACTAGTCTATGGTGCTATTCATTTTGTTATTAAACTTATACACATTTATATCCATATACAGTTTTTGTAATGTACAACAACTATTTTCCTATATTGTCATTTTTACATATTGTTCATATTTACAACTGTTTAGTACTACATGTCTTTCTGTTTTACATACATATAGTCTCAAATTTACTGTAAATTATTTATCACCTGTTTATGTAGACCCTATTGTCTTATTTTCAAAGTTTTTGCATCTTTAGTTCCTCTATTTTGTCATGTGATACTTTTACAAGGACCACAATGGAAATAAGCGTTTTATGCTTTATTGTGTTATCCATGTAATCTGAATATATTCATCATTTTTGTATGTTTATATTGATTTTACTAAATAAACTCAATCAATCAATCGATGTAGTGTGATATCATGTCCCCCCTCGTCCCCTCCACCCCCTTGATCCCCCACCTGGGGTAGCCTACTAACACTGACCTGTGACACTGTCCACAAGGACCTGCCACTTGGGAAGTTCCTGCTCCACGTGCCGAATCTCCCGCTTCTGTCGCCGGTCCGCCACTGACAGCTCTACGGGAGGGAGTGACTTGGTTATATAGACAGTAGAGGGGATGTGGAAAACTATCAATGTTCTGCATGGATAGAATCTCAAATAGCACAGTAATACAAAGTCAGTTACAGAAAAAATGTCTTCAGCATATACATATGGATCCTGCTCACCTTGCTCAAGTGTTTCATCCGTAGGATCTCTGCAGACAGTATATTGATTATCATACAGTGTATAGCAACACTAAATAAACAAGAACATTATGTCAAGAAGACAAGTACAAAATCCAACACTGCATTGCACAAAATTCACGCTGTACAAGATACAATCTAATGCACATGACAATCTGAGTACTGACTTGAGATCGTCCTCGTTGATCATATCTTCAGCATCAGAGAAGTTCAGGACGTGGTCGCCTTTTGGCATTGGTGGTACTGAATAAAGACAAAACACTACTAGTGAGCATCAAACTTCTGCCAGTAGACTTGGATCTGACAATAAAAGTGGACAAAGAGAAACACCATTTACGGAACAAATGACAGATATCTGTACTGATAACTGTTGTACCATGTGTGCAGAGAAGCAAAAATAATACTATCAGACTGTGGTTTTTACAGTACCTGCAGTAGCACAGGCGGAATCACACTGGTGAGATACCTGACTGGTCGGGGAGAAGGTGGTACTGTTTCATGAGCAGCCAGTGAGTGTGTAGAGCCTTCCCTGACCGACCACAGTGGAAAGTCACCGGGTTCTTAGACAACAGCTCCTCGAAAGTATCCACAGTTGGCTGGCTTGTCTACATCACAGAGAACAACAAGCAGTCAGATATTTCTCTTGCACTTTCAACGAACTCTTGCTTTTGAGTACAAGATTATGCAAATGGGTAAGAACTATAATGTGTTCCAACACAACAGTACACGTGTTTGCAAGTGTATCCCCCTTGCAGTCAAACAGACACAAATTCACAACATCACCTACGAACCGAAGTCACAGTTTTCAGCAAGTTTTCCTCGTCCTTGCTGTATAAAGCCTTGCCATTGACTTCTGATATCACATCAGGGTGTAGCTGCTTGATTGCTTGAATAGCCAGTCTGAAAAATAATCAACTCTGTCTCAGCAAGTTCACCAAAATTAATCAGGACTGGATCATAGCCTAGTTCGCTCATGATTATTTCGCATTTATGAGCAGAGAAAATTAGATTTTCCGGTCTAAAACTGGGTAACTTGAAAAGATTTCTAAGCACTCACTTGGAGAGTACACTGTCGTACATCAGAGCGTACCAACGCTCCTGGATCTCCTTGAGGGTGAAGTTACACGTGAACTTGACTCCGTGGAATACCGCTGTCAGGTCACAGGTCTACAGACCAGAACAAAAATCAACATCAAAGTGATTCTCCTCCTAGAACTAGTGTTTGTCTCATGGGAAAGTACAGACAAGTGCAGAAGTACGAAACACTCAGTATTAGGCATAACAGCATAAGAATTCTGTGCAGTGGACTGCATGTACTGTGGAGTGGTCGAGTTGCCCTGTTGGAACTAATAGACATCACTTCATGTAGTTCGTGTGCCATTCATGCTGCCTGACCTGTTGTACAGCGTTAATGAGAGCCAAATCATCCTGAGGCTTCCATCGTCCTAGGTCCTTAGTCGAGCCAGCAGGAGGGGGCTGTAAATCAACCAGCCTTACTCAATTCAAAACGCAGCAATGAATTATACATGTATTCATACAACTTCAAAATTTAAAAAATTAGCCCAATGGGCTAGAAAGGTTACCGGAGAAATATACAGAGTTAAGCCGAGAAAGTTGAAGGTCAAATTCAAGGTGACCACTGAAATTGCCATATCTCTAACCTTGAAAATATAATCAAAGGTTAAATTCTAGATCACCAAACTATTCAGCATACATCATTTCCTATATGTTCACTATGGACCCCTAAGCTGTAAATTTGATAATAAGCGAGATATAAGCCATTTTGTAATCTGACTTTGAAAATAAAATGACTGACCTTGAAATTTAGGTCAAAGGTCAAATTCAATATCATTAAAATATTCAGAATATATCATTTCCTATATGTTCACAATTGATTCCCAAGCTGTAAAGTCGATAATAAGCGAGATATTAGCCATTTTGTCCTGTTGACCTTGAAAATGAGGTCAAAAGTCAAATTCAAGGTCACTAGAATATTCAGCATATATCATTTCCTATATGTTCACAATTTATTTCTAAGCTGTAAAGGCGCTAATCAGCAAGATATTGGCCATTTTGTCCTGTGACCTTTTGAAATGAGGTCAAGGTCAAATTCAAGGTCATGAGAATATTCAACATATATCATTTCCTATATGTTCACAATTGATTCCTAAGCTGTAAAGTCGATAATAAGCGAGATATTAGCCATTTCGTCATGTGACCTTGAAAATGAGGTCAAAGGTCAAATTCAAGGTCATGAGAATTTTCAGCATATATCATTTCCTATATGTTCACAATTGATTCCTAAGCTGTAAAGTCGATAATAAGCGAGATATTAGCCATTTTGTCATGTGACCTTGAAAATGAGGTCAAAGGTCAAATTCAAGGTCATGAGAATTTTCAGCATATATCATTTCCTATATGTTCACAATTGATTCCTAAGCTGTAAAGTCGCTAATAAGCAAGATATTGGCCGCTTTGTCCTGTGACCTTGAAAATGAGGTCAAAGGTCAAATTCAAGGTCACGAGAATTTTCAGCATATATCATTTCCTATATGTTAACAATCGATTCCTAAGCTGTAAAGTTGCTAATAAGCAAGATATTGGCCATTTTGTCCTGTGACCTTGAAAATGAGGTCAAAGCTCAAATTCAAGGCCACGAGAATATTCAGCATATATCATTTCCTATATGTACACAATTGATTCCTAAGCTGTAAAGTCGATAATAAGCGAGATATTAGCAATTTTGTCCTGCGACCTTGGAAATGAGGTCAAAGGTCAAATTCAAGGTCACGAAAATATTCAGCATATATCATTTCCTATATGTACACAATTGATTCCTAAGCTGTAAAGTCGATAATAAGCGAGATATTAGCAATTTTGTCCTGCGACCTTGGAAATGAGGTCAAAGGTCAAATTCAAGGTCACGAAAATATTCAGCATATATCATTTCCTATATGTTCACAATTGATTCCTAAACTGTAAAGTCGATAATAAGCGAGATATTAGCCATTTTGTCATGTGACCTTGAAAATGAGGTCAAAGGTCAAATTCAAGGTCACAAGAATATTCAGCATATATCATTTCCTATATGTTCACAACTGATTCCTAAGCTGTAAAGTCGATAATAAGCGAGATATTAGCCATTTTGTCCTGTGACCTTGAAAATGAGGTCAAAAGTCAAATTCAAGGTCACAAGAATATTCAGCATATATCATTTCCTATATGTCCACAATTCATTCCTAGTCTCTAATTTCAATATTAAGTGAGATATTAGGCTTAATGTGTGCCATTATAAAGCATAGGAAAATTTAACATGGGAAAGTCACATTTGGGCCGAGTTTGGGCCCAAAATGGCCCACTTCAAGCGATTCAAGCGCAACGAAATTTATACATGTCACAGGGGTACATATGAGGAGTGTTTTTCATCAATAAGAAAAAATTAGCCCAAGGGCTAAGAAAGGTTACCGGACAATATATATTTTAGATATTAGTATCTTGTCCCGTGACCTTTAAAAAACATCATTGGTCAATTCAAGGACATGATAATATTCAGCATATGTCATTTCTAGTATGTCCACAATTAATTCCTAAGCTGTGAAGTCAATAATAAGCGAGATATTAGCCATTATGTCCTGTGACCTTGAAAGTGAGGTCAAAGGTCGAATTCAAGGTCATAGCAATATTCAGCATATATCATTTCCTGTATGTTCATAATTGATTCCTAAGCTGTAAAGTCCATAATGAGCAAGCCATTAGCCATTTTGTCCTGTGACCTTGGAAATTAGGTCAAAGGTGAAGTTCAAGGTCATGACAATGTTCAGAATATATCATTTTCTATATGTCCCCAATTGATTGCTAAGCTTTAAAGTCGATAAAAAGCGAGATATTACCCATTTCGTTCTCTGACCTTGAAAATGAGGTCAAAGGTCAAATTCAAGGTCATAGCAATATTCAGCATATATCATTTCCTATATGTTCATAATTGATTCCTAAGCTGTAAAATCGATAATAAGCGAGATATTAGCTATTTTGTCCTGCGACCTTGAAAAGGAGGTCAAAGGTCAAATTCAAGGTCATGACAATAATCTGCATATATCATTTCCTATAAGTTCATAATTGATTCCTACACTGTAAAGTCAATAATAAGCAAGATATTAGCCATTTTGTGCTCTGACCTTGAAACTGAGGTCAGAAGTCAAATTCAAGGTCACGAGAATATTCAGCATATATCATTTCCTATATGTCCACAATTGATCCCTAAGCTGTAAAATCGATAATAAGGGAGATATTAGCCATTCTGTGGTGTGACCTTGAAAATGAGGTCAAAGGTCAAATTCAAGGTCATCAGAATATTCGGCATATATCATTTCCTATATGTCCACAATTGGTTCCTAAGCTGTAAAGTCGTTAATAAGCAAGATATTAGACATTTTGTGCTCTGACCTTGAAACCGAGGTCAGAGGTCAAATTCAAGGTCACGAGAATATTCAGCATATATCATTTCCTATATGTGCACAATTGATTCCTAGTCTCTAATCTCAATATTAAGTGAGATATTAGCCTTAATGTGTCCCATTGTAAAGCATAGGAGAATTTAACATGGGAAAGTCCCATTTGGGCCGAGTTTGGGCCCAAAATGGCCTACTTCGAGCGATTCAAGGGCAACGAAATTTATACGTGTCACAGGGGTACATATGAGGAGTGTTTTGCATTGATAAGAAAAATAGTTACTGAACGGATTCTGAGAAAACGACCGTCAAAGTCCAAAATTGGCCATTTTTCGACGAAAATGGCCCTCTGACCTTGAAACCGAGGTCAGAGGTCAAATTCAAGGTCACCAGAATATTCAGGATATATCATTTCCTATATGTGCACAATTGATTCCTAGTCTCTAATCTCAATATTAAGTGAGATATTAGGCTTAATTTTGTCCCATTATAAAGCATAGGAGAATTTAACATGGGAGAGTCCCATTTGGGCCGAGTTTGGGCCAAAATGGCCCACTTCGAGCGATTCAAGGGCAACAAAATTTATACATGTCACAGGGGCACATAAGAGGAGTGTTATGCATCAATAAGAAAAAAAGTTACTGATAAGATTTTGAGAAAATGACTGTCAAAGTCCAAAATTGGCCATTTTTCGACGAAAACGGCCGCCATTTTGAAAAAAATTGGAAAATCAGAAAACTAAAAAAAACCTTCCCTGGAAATATTTTTAGGTATTTTTGTGCAAAATTTCAGAAATATTCCATCATAAACTTTAAAGATAAAATTGTGAACGGACGGACGGACGGACGGACGGACGGACGGACGGACGGACGGACGGACGCCGGACGCAACGCAATGGCAATAGGTTATCGGACCAAAGGTCCGGTAACCTAAAAAAGTTACTGAAACAGATTTTCAGAAAACGACCGTCGAACTCCAAAATTGGCCATTTTTCGACGAAAACGGCCGCTCTGACCTTGAAACCAAGGTCAGAGGTCAAATTCAAGGTCACGACAATATTCAGCATATATCATTTCCTATATGTCCACAATTGATTCCTAGTCTCTAATCTCAATATTAAGTGAGATATTAGGCTTTAATGTGTCCTATTATAAAGCATAGGAGAATTTAACATGGGAAAGTCCCATTTGGGCTGAGTTTGGGCCCAAAATGGCCCACTTCGAGCAATTCAAGCGCAACGAAATTTATACATGTCACAGGGGTACATATGAGGAGTGTTATACATCAATAATAAAAAAAGTTACTGAACAGATTTTGAGAAAATGGCCGCCAAAATCCAAAATTGACCGTTTTTCGACGAAAACGGCTGCCATTTTGAAAAAAATGCGAAAATCAAAAAACTAAAAAATACCTTCCTCTCGAAATATTTTTAGGCATTTTTGTGCAAAATTTCAGAAAAATTCGATCGTAAACTTTAAAGATAAAATTGTTGACGGACGACGACGACGACGACGACGACGGACGACGACGACGACGCCGGACGCATCGCCATGCCAATAGGTTACGGACCATAGGTCCGGTAACCTAAAAACATATTTTAGTTCTGATAAACAAAAGTCAGGGCAGTGTGTGAGAGACTGCACTCACCTTGGATTTCTTGGACCGTTTGCTGGAGGATTTTGACTGATTCAGAAAGGAAAAAGAAAATCTATCAATATTTTCATTGTTCATTTTCAGCATGTTCAGAAGTGGTTCAAATTGTACAGTTCAATTCATCATGATGTCATGTATTAGGATGACAGTTAAGTTCATCATACCACTGAGCAGCCTAGGAGAAGTGGTTACATGTATGTACCTTCTTTTTCTCGACTGCTGCAGCCGGGCTTGGAACCACAGTTGGCGTAATGCTAGACGTGACATCAACTGGTGCACTGGAAACTTTGACTACTGTCCCAGAGCTTGACATTGTAGCTATAGAAACAGTTGTCTGGCTGGTGGCTGTGGAGCTGCTGGCTGAGGACTGAGAAGCGGTCACCGGGGGAGGCTGCACTACCGGAGGCGTATCCAGCACGGGTGAAGGTGCAACGTCGGGTATCACAGGTGACGGCGCAGAGTTCCCTAACGGTGTCGGTGGCTGATTGGTTGTCACGGGTGTTGATGGGACAGATGACATGAGAGATGGCAGTGATGATGTGGAACAAGTCGATGACAGCCGGATACGTGTATAGTTGGACTTTGTGAGGCTGCTCTCCACAAGTTCATCGTCAAATTTCTTTCGTTTTATCGAACGAGTAGAACTTCGACGCTTCTGCAGAGCCGATGTCGATGACACTGGAGTGTTTTTGATCTGGCTTGGAGTAGTTGGTGCTGTGTCATCAGCCAAAGAAGCATCCAGCGATATGTTTGTGTCGATGTGAAGAGGGGTTGTGGCAGAGTGCTCCTCATCTTGCAAACTTTCAGGATTAGGGCTGGCCATTTTGACTGTAAGTAAGAATAGGTATCTAAGGTAGGATGGACTGCATCAATACTACATGAGACCCTTTCTGGTCACCAACAACTGTGTGTCTGTGTCCGGGTTTCCCCCTAATTCCCTATATATCATTCCATCTTCCATGATCCTACGTTAAAATAGCTTTAAAAAATGTAATTTTATTTTCAACCTAAACTAGACGTCAAGGCCTAAAGATCTTGCAGGCATTTCAGGGTGATGCATGAAAAAAACAAAATGCTTGTTTTTAAATGTTTGTCTAGGGCCACTAGTCCGAAAATAACGTCAGTCCAGCTCTACGATATACCATTTCTGAGATATCGACAAAAATGAAAAATGCTGACTTGGCAAAAAAATTTCTGGTCAAGGTCAAAGTTCATTCCTAGTACCCCTCAGATATGTTTGTCTAGAGCCACGAGTCCGAAAAAAAAACATCCGTTTCGTCTAGTATGCACCGTATCTGAGATATCGACGAAAAGCGAAAAATGCTGACTCAGCGAAAAAATTTAAGGTCAAGTTCAAAGGTCATCCCTAATACCCTAAGACGTGTGTCTATCGCCAGGAGTCCGAAAATAATGTCCGTTTCGCTCCACGGCGCACCGTTTCCGAGATATCGATGAAAACAAAAAATGCTGACTCAGTGAAAAAATTTAAGGTCAAGGTCAAAGGTCATCCATAATACCCCTTAGACATGTTTGTCTAGGTTGACAAGTCCGAAAATAAAGTCCGTTTCGCTCTACGGCGCACCGTTTCTGAGATTTTCGACGAAAACGAAAAATGTTGACTGAGCGAAAAAATTTAAGGTCAAGGTCAAAGGTCATCCATAATACCCCTTAGACATGTTTGTCTAGAGCCACGAGTCCGAAAAAAAAACATCCGTTTCGTCTAGTATGCACCGTATCTGAGATATCGACGAAAAGCGAAAAATGCTGACTCAGCGAAAAAATTTAAGGTCAAGTTCAAAGGTCATCCATAATACCCTAAGACGTGTGTCTATCGCCAGGAGTCCGAAAATAATGTCCGTTTCGCTCCACGGCGCACCGTTTCCGAGATATCGATGAAAACAAAAAATGCTGACTCAGTGAAAAAATTTAAGGTCAAGGTCAAAGGTCATCCATAATACCCCTTAGACATGTTTGTCTAGGTTGACAAGTCCGAAAATAAAGTCTGTTTCGCTCTACGGCGCACCGTTTCTGAGATTTTCGACGAAAACGAAAAATGTTGACTGAGCGAAAAAATTTAAGGTCAAGGTCAAAGGTCATCCATAATACCCCTTAGACATGTTTGATTAGGCCACGAGTCCGAAAATAACGTCCGTTTCGCTCTACGGCGCACCGTTTCCGAGATATCAACGAAAACGAAAAATGCCGGCTCGGCAAAAAAATTTCGGGTCAAGGGTCATCCCTAATACCCTTACGACATGTTTGTCCAGGGCCACGAGTCTGAAAATAACGTCCGCTGACTCAGAAAAAAAATTTAAGGTCAAGGTCAAAAGTCATTCGTAATATCCTTAAGACATGTTTGTCTAGGGCCACGAGTCCGAAAATAACGTCTGTTTTGTTCTACGACGCACCGTTTCCGAGATATCGACAAAAACGAAAAATGCTGACTCAGCGAAAAAATTTAAGGTCAAGGTCAAAGGTCATCCATAATACTTCTTACACATGTTTGTCTAGGATGACGAGTTCGAAAATACTAGTAACTTCCATTTCACTCTAGGACACACCGTTTCCGAGATATGCATGAGAGCCTCAAGGATAGTTTGGTTTAGTTTAAACGTATTTATTTAAATTGGATTGCCCAATAGCTTAGCTAATCGAGGGGCTCTCCACAAACATATACAAGAACCGGGAATTTCCATTTACCGTTACGTACAGCATCAATTTTACGACGACCAAACTCCATTTTGCTGTCTGCGTACGTCCGGGAGCCATTTTTGTCATCGAAAACAGTGGTAAAATCGATGCTGTACGTAACAATGAATGGTCACCCCGCTAGCCAGGAGGCGGCCAGAAAACTCGAATTTCACGACGCTGTGGAAATAAATTTATTGTCGGCAATCCGTTCGAGTGATTTACACAGTGATAGTGTCGTTTTGCTCGGAAATGAATGGACATTCTGGCAAAAAGTCGAGGTATGTGTTGTCAAGTGTTTTGTAGATGCTAGAGCCGCCGCAATTTTAGTCAGAACTGTCAGGGTCGAAAGCCTTTATGACTATATTTGGTCCGCCCGAAGGGATGACGGTACCAAATGAATATATGTATGGCTAGTCTACGACCTGTATATATGCAAAATCCACAAAGACTGCATACATGCCATGAAATCCAAGGTTTTTTTACACACTATTTGATTGGGTACACGGATGTTCTTTGGAGGAACACAGGTGTGATGCCTAAAGAAAAGGTTCACAAACTTTGTCAACTTTTTCAACCTTGGGAATTCCAAGATTTAAAAAGTGGACAAAGTTTACATTAAACCTGACACAAAGAAACGCGCCCAAAGTCTGAAAGTTTGCAGAAAATTGCCAATTTATAACACGATATGATTCAGCATCGCAAAAATATCAGTAAAAATACGTATTGTCAAGTTGGGGGCATCACAACTATAAAAAACGGTGTAAACGAGTTACAAAAATCAGAGTATACATAACCTATATCAGTATATGGTTACCATGCGAGGCCGCCAAAGCAATCAGGCCGCATATTATCATAAACGTAAGCACGAGTGTCATAATACTAGTCATCCATCACTTAACCTGTAGTTTGATAGTTTTCAATGGCGGCCTGATCACTTTGGCGGCCTTATCATCTGTACCCCACCTATATTATCGCTCAATAAAAGATTCATGTAGTCTTGTGGAACTAACTAGACCGATGTGACATCAGTAAACTCACCCGTGTATATTCCTTTGAATGAACTATCTAATCGATCTACATTATCCACATAACATTTGGCCAATGAGTCCTACAACGAAAAAAACGAAACAAATCAGAAGAAAGAAAAACAAATCACAACAATACTAAATTGGGACATAACTGCACCGCATAAAACCATGCGGAATCCAGGGCGTATTCTTAGTCAGTCCAAGATTCAGGAAAAAGGGAATACGCGGTATCCGGCCGCATGCCTAAAAACCTGAAATAACACTAAACCTAGGCGTCCCACTCTCTCGAGCGCCGAATGCGCGACGGCGCTCGAGAGAGTGGGACACCTGGGTTTAAAATAACATATGCAGCCCAAGTGTGACCTCTTTCGGGTCTGCAACTGCGCCTGAAACGATCGAAGGACTCAGCCACGGGCTGTTCCTGTCTCCGCAACTGCTTCTGAAACGAAGAACTCAGCCACGTTCTGCTTCCGTCTGCTCCGTCTTCGCCCGTCTCCGTCTTCTTCTTTGATGATTTGGGTTCTGGATCACCCGCAGACGTTATCAGCTTTACTTCATATATCTTTTTCCTCCATGTAACGTTTGGCGCCCGCGGCGCGCATGGGCGCACGCAGCGGGTGTCGGGGCTAGCTAGCACTACAACCAGGTAACAGTCCGCCTGGACGAATCCGGCCTTCATACATCACATCATAACACATCATAGATATACAACATACATTATACATCAGTTACGGTGATGTAGTCATGTGTAGAGCCCGAGATGCTTTGGGAGCGGCACCACGGAACCCGTACATGTGGACATGTTGCTTGCTGGCGTCGCCGACGGTACTGCCACAGCGATAGAACCCGACGGTCTAGCCAGAGCCTGTGTCACACCATCCCATGGCGAGAAACCGGTGATCACAGGGACGAGCCCTGGATCAGCACGGTCTCCCTCCTGGGCCCCCGATTGGAATCGTCCCTGAGGCCTGACTGGCCTTTACTCGAACTGGGACAAGGAGCTCATGACGTGAGCTCACCTGTCATGCTCTTGCTGTGAACGACTCTGGCCACACGTGGTCTGGTCCAGTATTTATACTCCCAGCGAGTGCACGAGAGATGGCTTGAAGAGTCACTGTTCAGTAAAATGGATAGGGGGAAGGACGGAAAACGAACACAAAGCGGCCAGAAACAAGAAAGTGTTTAGAAAGAATCTCCTGCCGTGATCCTTGGGCAAAATTGCCACACTTTACTCTATATTACCGATACTTTATCATTCTTCAAGAACACGGAAAAATAACTCGGATGAAGTTTTCAACTTTATTTTCTGAGTTTACAGCCGGAAGATGTATTTTGAAACCATCTGCATGCATATCACTGCCGTGAGTCTGAGTACCTCTGCTCTGAAAGATGGGTCTGCACTGATCGACGTCAGAACACCAACTTCACTGACCCTCGCCGGGAAGAGGGCTTTTATAGACCCAGACCAGGTGTCACGTGACCAACTGGTTGTGACGTCACAGACCGACAAAACACTGATTTTTCCAGAATTTCTAAAACATGCTAGAACCGATCAGTGGCTGCCACTTCACCTTTTAAACTGAAAATGAGGCTGATCATGTGACCTTTTGGAAATTACGTAGTTTGACGTTTTTGTACTCCGGATGCTCCAGCTCAATTGAGAGGGTGTCCGGCGACTCCGTCTCAACTGGAGAAAATATACTAAGTTCTGAGCCAGACCACCTCTCTAATGTCCATAATACGTAACCGTATATAACTTTTACCAACGGAATAACACATGTACAGTGGGAAACATTGGGAACATTTGGGAACACCCCAAATCCGTTACACTACGGTGGCACAGTTAAGATTGACCAACCGCCCATAAGGTTGAAGACCCACTTTTGGGGCTACTGCCAACCAGCATCCTGCAACGTGCGTGTAGATCTTGCATGAAAACATTTATATGAGTGCATGAGTTAAAAACACTGCCATGAAACATCCGCTGAAACGGCTATTAAACACAAATGGCATGCGATACAACTGTGTGAATAGAGTATGGGAAAATAATAAGATAAATCGTATCATCGGTAGCGACCCCTAATAATTTGATGCCAGATATCTATATCCATGGCTATATTTCTTTTAAAATATAGAATTTACATGGCCTCACAGTAATATAAATATTTATTGGCGTCTTCAAGTTATCGTCTCATCACGTTTGAAGGTAGTTTGTGTGGGATATAAGCTCAAAATTGAATTTGAAATTTGAAATGCTAAACATGGGAGCGCAAAGCTGATTCATCCAAGGAAATGTACAACATTTAACGGTATAGTTTTGATCCACAACAAGAATTTTACAATATCTTCAATAATATAATAATGAAACAATCTCAATAGTAATTGTAAATAATATATACTAGCATGATCACATCAATTATTCACATGATATGTGGCATGTAGTGAATATAAATGGACGACGGGCATTTATAATTAATCTAACCTTAGAAATCAGCCCGCTCCATACAGCACCAGCAGACAGCCTTGACATTGACTGATAGTCTACGTGACATGGACGGACATGAGAGTTGAGTCAAATTCCCCCATTGAAACTCGGTCACGTGAACGACTTTGATGGACGACTCCCCGACAGCATGTGTTGCAACTTGAGACAGGGAGAATACTTGAAAGTAATATAGGATTAAATATAGAAAAAAAACCAATTATATTGTACCTCCCGATGTGGAATTTGGAGTCGGGCTCATGATTATAGAAGATACAGGGGTCTTACATATTTCGGAATAGTTTTATAGCAAGGTGGAGTAAATGCTCATCGTGAACTCGTGTGTGAATCCCATCGGTAGGAACAAATCCAGAGACATGATATTCGGTTGTGTTTTATCCCGGCGTGTACATGCGCACTGAAGTGACGATACATGTGATTGGTACACATGTAGCACTTTTGGTCCTTGAGATGGGGTAGCGTGTGCCCCACAGTGCTCTGCTAATACTAGTTGAGATACTAAGTCCAGCAATAGTCACGGGGCATGGAAGAAACAGCTATTTATTCTAACTCCACAGTAAAAATACATGTATTTCCACACAATGGTATGCCAATATACTGGCACAATATATCTCAGACATATACATTAAGACTGCTCATGCCAATATACTGGCTTCACTGAGAGTCACACGAGTTCTGTCACGTGGGGCCAGTGGCTTGAATAAAGTACCCAGGGTAGGCAAAGGGATAAGCTTAAAGCATACACTCCCATGTACCCATCTGGCCCTGATTAAATGTGTACATTCCAGTGTTGCTGCTGTCTGCCTACCTGTACCAGTAGTGCTGGCTTCTAGGGCAACCAACATACTGTGCCTGCAACCAAACCAAATTCCTCCAGGCTGGAGCTAGTCAGGGGTCAGGATTATAAATTCCCACGTGGATTGAGGTTGTATCATCCCCACATAGGGGTGAGCAAATCTTCCACATGCAAGTGCACATAAAAATCCACACAAATATACATGTAAGATACATGACCAGATAAAAACAGCAAAAGGCAAAGAATAGCATATAGGTCAGATTACAATGATAGAGATTATAGTCACGCAAGTGTCTCACACACAGTGACCTCACATGATATACAGGGATCACCCATCCAATCACAAGTCAAGTGACAGATGAGTTGGGGTTTGCAATTGTCCCTGGACTCATAGGCCAAAAATTGTCTACAGTTTATATATAATGATCAGGATACGAAATCTCTGCTATTGAGTTGAATGTAACTGGAACATTCCAGAAGGATAAACAATTGTGTGATGATTTCCGAGAATCGTGAGAAAGCGTCAACTATGACAGATTGAGCCGATCCAAATCACCGAGTCAAAGCAATCAAGTACCAGTTATAGTGTAGCGTCATGACGTGGTGTGCGCGAGTAGTGACACCACGGTTATGATGCTGCAGTGTGGGCGGATTCCTAAGACATTCGGTGACACTCCAGTAATGGGGTATACCTCTTTATCGTGGGGTCGCCGATCCCTACATTGGTGCCTGACCTTTCGAACCACTGGGTTCTCTTGGCGTTGCTCCCGGGTCGGCCTTCGCTGTTGACTCACATCACCGCCATGTTTGTGTGGATGGATGTGGCTTGTGATCTGGCTCAACAGTGGGATATCTCTCCGAAAGGGGAAAGCACTGTAGCGTTATGACGTGGTGTGCGTGAGTAGTGACACCACGGTTATGATGCTGCAGTGTGGGCGGATTTATAAGACATTCGATGAGACTCCAGTAATGGGTTATCGTGGGGTCGCCGAACCCTACAATAGCCACAAGTACAGGTCCTACCACAGGGGTAATCCAAGGTGCGAACTATACCAGTCCAGATACTGACGATAGTGACACGAGGTCCAGACAGGACCGACATCAGAATTGCTATACATGAATACGATGAGTCCGTTGATGCAAAGGATGGGCAATCTGCCTAGTGTTAATGCCCCGATATTTAAGGTGAAGACTCTCACACAGAAGCCAGCGACAGCCACAGGAGTGAGACTTCGGACGAACACCGTAGCCATAAAATGGCCATAAACAATCGACGAAAAAGATAAGGTCAACTTGATCAAGTACATCATCAGATTCAAGCGACATCAGAAGCAATACTATGGACCGAGCATGAAAAATCAGCTTCGTTTGATGTATGCAGTATGCTGCATGGACGTGTTCACTGACTCAACCAGATACTGGCTCCTAAATATAACGATATCATAGACTGGCCTGAAGACTGATCTACTGGCTCTCTGGGAGTTTTTGACATGGCACGCCACTCTGAAGCATGAAACCCAGACCACATACCACAAAAGATGTGAACCCACAGAGACTGAACCCACTAGCAAACGGTGTGTTCTGTGAAGTGTCTGAGACATAGTGAGAAACATATATCCTACAACAGTTCATGCACATACAGCCCGTATGATCCGAATCTATCAGCAACAAGGTTTGTACCCCAATGTACAAGACATTTGAGGACTCCCTGACTGCTGTTATCAATGCAGAACAGTACCAGTGACTCTGTGAGATGCTGGTGCCGACAGTGATGAGTATGAGCCCCCATGGCATCTGTCCCTGAGTACTAGGGGGACAACGTCGTTTACAGACTAGCCGAGACAGGAGTACCACAGGAGTACAAACCGGCTGATTATCGCTGTTCTATGTGACTCATTGCTGGTTCTGTGTGATGGCTGACATGTATGATAGTCTTCACGAGAAATTGGGTTGTATTCTGGCGAATAATGAGTAATGAATCTAACAATTAGGTATAATAATTGCATTAACAATTACTTTTGATAAAGAAGTTGAACTGTATTGAAGCAAAATGTTATGGAATAGTTTACAAAATAAATTTGATTTAACAAAAGCTGTTCATGATGCAATTAGCTGATAGAGCAAACGATGTGTAATGAAAATCGAATTCGTTAAATGTTGGCATAACAAATGTGCACATGTGTTAGTTAATCTCCATAGGCCTTTTATAGATGCACTGCCGGTTCTGGATTATGGCAACACCGGCTCTATGATATAGTTTATGAATATACAGAGCTTGCGATTGCATCTTTTTTAACGGTATGAAAGTGTAGCATGGACATATTTTAAGGTGCTTGAACTCTTTGTATTTTGTTCTTGGATCAGCCGACTGCTGATGGGATCAAAGAGTTTAACACAAATGTGCTCAGATCCTCGAGATCCCGTGTTAGGCTGAAATTAAGCATTCGGGTAAATTTCCAAGGTTTTCAATTTTGCGATAAAGTATGAAATCTGGTAGAAAATTGCCATTTGACTCCTAGGTGAAATATGCCAAGTTATAATACAATGCCATTTAGCATCGCAAATATATCAAGTTTGTGTTTGGCACGAGTACTATTCGATAACAGGCTTCACATTCACTACACATGTCAAAAGTTATTTGTTTGTAAAAATACAAAGATTCATGCAAACTGCAGTGCTTTGATGGCTTTTCAACCAAATTCACGATTATATCAGGCTGTTTTCCCACAGAATCACGGTTGCCTGCCTCTAGAATCATATTTTCCCAGAAAGATCCAATTTACATAAAACCAGTTAATTTTCTAGCTGTAACTTTAGCACCAAAGAAAAGAGTGATGCTTTGTCATCTAAAATCCCTCTGTAACATGATTGAATGCTCCAAAATGTATGATTCCTGGATTTTTATTGTTGCCTACAGTCTACAAGGATTTGGTGGAGTCTAATACGCGAATTTAGGAGAAACCCTGTCTGAAATCTCCTTTTGTGTGCACACTGCAACAATTGATCCAACTAATCGAATAATAATTGCTTTGATTCTTGTAGAATTTATTTAAATTTTGCTCAATATTCAGGGGAGCTCCACCTGTGTTGACATGATTCACCCCAGAATCACGAAACCTCGCCCCCATAATCACGGGGCCTGCCCCCAAAAGCATAAAATACCACTAGAATCACGATACCGGTTGTGCCCTGTGAAACTAAACAATAAACATGATAAATGCACGATAGCTTTCATGCGGTGTAGCAGCTGCAGCCGCGATCGTGTCGCTCTTTAGTAACATTATTTTCTTCCTTTTAATTTGAATTTATCGCAATTAATGAGTCCAAATATATATATATAAAAGAATCATTACTTTCCTATTATTTTATTCGCAATTTTGAAAAAAAAAACCTGAATGTCACCAAAATTTGTGAAAATGAAACCGGAAGTACACTGCTCTCAGTTTGTAATCCAAAATGGCGAGCAATGTTTCGTGTACATGCGTGATCCTGTGTATTTTCACTCTAATAATTCAGATTTTGGGTGGGTAAGTATTGTTGGTGGAACAGTTGTGATGCGGCGTATCTCTTCATGGATTATCAAAAGAAATTTCCAGATCCGATCCGTACTTGCACAGATAATAGAGTTTGAAGGCATGTTGTTTACATCTGTTCGCCGGTTTTGTGAAATCAGCCAATAGTAGAAGACCACGTATATGACGTACTCGGTATAGCTTACTGAATACAGTTTTGTTGATTGTTATATAGACTAGGGGGCCTAATGGAGTAGACTTATTCGACCATTCTCAATGTCAGCTTTTCTAAAAAATACCAACGAATGACAAACTCTTACCGCGAAATACAAATAAATTTTAAAATCATGCAGATGCCTACATAAAAAAGTAGGGCTTCAACTAGCATTGTGAGGCCGCTGGCTGCCCTAAGTTAGGCTTCAACGAGTACTCGGGTATTTCAGCCCAAGTACTCATATTTCAGCCTCAAACACTTCACATAAGCCAAATTTCCATTTAAACACGCAGAATCAAAGTGATTCATCTCTCTCCAATCCAAAAGGACCGCTTATTCATCATAACGATACATATTTTCACGTGAAAATGACTTCTAATGTCGAGTTATAGGCGCAATTTTGACGCGTTTCTGACACTGAGATTGGATAAAATGCAAACTGCAAAAAAAATTGTGTTACTTTGGACAATATTAAGCCGAAAATGTTCACTTTTCGTAACCTTGTAATTCACTTCATATCTTTCCAATAAAATCTTTGAGTGTTTCAATCCACATGATCCACATGTTATTTGAATCATCATACAGGGGATTGAACTTGAAGGCTATATGTACATGTATATCATTCATTGTTTTTTTTTTAAATTTGACCAAGTTTGACCTCAGTTTTGCTCGCGCTGCTGCAGGTCTTGCTTTGGCTCACCGTGCTACTGTTAGGTCCAATTCGGTTTTATAATCTTGACTTAAAATATATTGATCTTTCATTTCTAATACTAGTTAACTATATTGTGTATTTTGTATGGGCAACAGGAATACAGTTTCATGTATTTCTATATTTTGAATACAATATTTCGTATTTCTGCAGGATTACGGAAAGTGGTATTTCTGCAGAAATAAGCTTTTGTTATATTGTCCAGACTGTACAAGATGTACCGACTATATAAACTCGTATTATTTCTAGCAAGAGGGTTTATAGGCCCACACACGCATGCAACTCCTTATCTGTACAAAACAAGTTTTCCATGAATCGGTTTACGGGGAGTGATCTGCCGTTAATCAGTGACAAGTGGATGGGGCTTGTATCAAGTAGGTGTCACTACTTCATTGGCGAGGGATTAGCTAGTGTCGGAATTTACAAAATCAATTCTCCTTCCTTCTTATCAGCCAGTGTTAATATAACAATTTTCAATAATTTTAAAAACAAAAACCTGTAAAGGTAACGTATTAGTTTACCAATTGATTGGTTTGTAGCTTTTACAATCCAACGCCTGATTGGTTCCTGGAAGATTGCAATCCTCGACAGTCACTAGTACAGCCAGTTTGGGAAAGCCCATCAACTTGCACGAAACGAAATGTGGCCGCTGCTTGTAAAATACTATCATGGCAAAAAACAAAGTCTGACGCGGGACGTTGGGATGACGCGTGCGGGGACGCAAACCAAAACATTTATTTTTGTTTGCCTAATCCATCGAATGTAAATAAAGCGCAGAAGGTGGATCGCAGAACAGAACAGCCGTTCGCCAGAAACAAAATCATGTGGTGTGGGACTGATGCCATGTTATAATTTTATATAAAGTTCTTGTTGCTGTGTGCATTATAAATAGCAAACCCTCATCAGCTCAGGCACAGTGTGTACACTCATTGATCATGTTGATTCGTACTCTTCTTTCTCAAGGCGTGACTTCTACAAGATATTAGGAGTATCAAGAAATGCAAACAAGAATGAAATCAAAAAGGCATACCGGAAGCTAGCAAAGCAGCTGCATCCAGACAAAAACCAGGGAGATGCAGAAGCGGAGGACAGATTCCGAGATTTGGGGGAGGCGTACGAGGTATACAGCTATCATTGAATGTTCATGTTGTAGCAAACAAAGAATGCAAGTTTTCATCTTAAACCTAGTAATAAAATAAACAGATCTTTTCCTTACCAAGAAAGAATAAAAAAAATAAAATAAAATGTCATTTTACATGTATACTAGGATATTTGTAGTTGTATTCACAAAACATTTCAACAGCGATTTATCAAATAACTCATGAATAGAATATGTGTACAGTCAGTAATTGTCATATGAACTATTAAAAAAAATTCATGCACGGAATGTTGAGAGTGTCTTGATTTTGCAGGTATTATCCGATGATGACAGGAGGAAAACCTACGACAAGCACGGAGAGGAGGGTCTTAAGCAAGGACAGGGCTTTGCCGATCCCTTCGACTCGTTCTCAAGGTCCAGGGCTTCTTTTACCTACTTGAATTTTTTATGAACATAGACGTATTGCCAAAAAAGAATATTCTGTGAGTTTTGTTTGATATATGTTATATGTGCTGATATTGGCTGTGTACTTTTTGTTCTGTTGTAGTTTTTTCGGTGATTTTGGGTTCGGTTTTGGCGGTGGCCGGGACCAAGGACGGGATATCCCGCGCGGGGGCGACGTCAACATGGACTTGCAGGTCACACTGGAGGAGCTTTACACCGGCAACTTTATAGAGGTATACATTGTACCAGCAATTGCTTGTGTGATTATGTATACAAACCTAATCCACTGAAACTGCCCTTCACTCCTGGGGTCCATATCACAACAATAGATCCACCGTTGTCATTGTTTACTTGAGTTTTACCTGAGGATCATTGGGGATGAATTGTATTGCAGCAAATAACATAGCATTTAGACACTATAATTGGTTGAAAGTTGACATAAGTTTTGAAGCAATTTAACATCAAACACCAGGTGGGCTATGCCATTGCCCCCATGAGATCACTGAAGTTAAGCGTGGTAATATGAACATTGTATGAAGATGTATGTTGTCAATGTCTTTATAATGTGTGGTGTTGTAGGTGATCCGATACAAGCCAGTGGCGAAGCCTGCCAAGGGCACACGCAAGTGTAACTGTCGGCAGGAGATGCAGACAATACAGATGGGTCCCGGCCGCTTCCAGATGGTCCAGCGTGAAGTCTGCGATGACTGCCCGAATGTCAGGTAAAATCCAGGGTCAACTTCAACAAGCTTAGAAGGCTCAGTTCATGTTCAAATTGGTTTCATTTTGCATCATATGAATGATTTTTTGTGAGTTATTCAACATGTTCAATGGCCAAATTTATTATTTTTTTTTGCAGATTTGTCCCAGAGGAAAAAGTTTTGGAAATAGAAATAGAGCCTGGAATGAGAGATGGCCAGGAATATCCATTTGTGGCAGAAGGTTTGTTTTTCAGTTGTCGATTGCTGTAGTATCCATACCACCTTTCACTATGCTGTGATGTATTATTGACCGTGCATATAAAAAAATGTGCTGAGCTTCTGTCATTATTTTGCACCTTCGCAGGTGAACCACACATCGATGGGGAACCTGGGGATCTAAGATTTAAAATCAAACAACAAAAGTGAGTTTTGCTCTTGTGGTTACATTTCAAGATGAAATGTCAAATGAAGCAGCAGGTTACAGTGACATATTGGCATATATAGTTGAAATTAAGAGTCAAAATATTGGTAAAAAAACAATATTTAGCAACCAATCAATTTGTATTCGGTTGATGTTTCTGTGACTCCAGACACAAGATTTTTGAGAGACGGGGAGATGATCTATACACAAACGTCACAATCTCTCTAGTTGATGCTCTAGTAGGGTTTGAGATGGACATCACACATCTTGATGGTCATCAGGTCAGTTCTTGTCATGTGCATTCAGTTGAAAGCTTACAGTGGACAATATTCCAGGCATATTCTATTTGTACAGTCCAATTCAAATTCACTTGAACAAGATTCCTTTAAAACATTCTTGAATATCTGAGATTTGTTTCCATATGACATTTGATTCTGTTAATTTTTGCCCTTGTTTTTATCCCCTTTAGGTGCACATAGTCCGAGACAAAGTCACATACCCCGGAGCCAGAATACGCAAGAAGAACGAAGGAATGCCCAACTATGAAAATAACAATGTCAAAGGAACTCTCTTCATAACATTCGATGTAGATTTTCCCAAAACAGATCTAACAGATGAAGATAAAGAAGGTAAATTGAGGCTATAGAATGTACTGAAAAACTTTAAAGCTTATAATAATGTTACAATAATATGTGATAGCAAAGTTGAACTCAATTTGGAAGATGAAAATGTGCTGAGTTTAGCATGAAATATTTTCTGGTTGGATAAGTTTAATCCGCCAATGGATTGTAGATGATTTCATTGAAGATTAAAATATTCCCCTATACAGCAATTAAAGATGTAGTTGTCATTTTTCCCAGGTCTTCGACAGATATTGAAGCAAGAATCCTCCCACAACACCTACAATGGACTACAAGGTTACTAGGAAATATCAACATATTATTTTTGTGATAGCTTGCCCACACTGTGTCTGTGAATGGGACATTTGTTTGTGTGACCACTCACTTGTTAGTCTACAGACTGAATCTTGTTCATGATCATGTTACTTTGTTCTGCGCAAAATATATGTTCTTTGTGTAGAAATTTGATAGATTTACATGCAAGATACTGCAAAATGGTACATTAACATTGTTTTGGAGCTTCAGTGAATGCTATTCAGTTAAATACTATTAGCTCAATAAAATATGCAATTTTGTTCAATTAGGTATTGTTTTGATAATTTGCATTGTTTACAAACTGGTAAATTCTCTAATATTTAACACATTTTTTCGATGTTTTGGCTGTGTATATGTGCGAGTTTATGGGTGTGTTGACGTGCTGGGCGACTGTGAAATATTCACTCAATGAACGGTAATGATGTTTGAGGATTCTTCAGGGACATATCTTTTCTCACCTTTCATGTCGTTTTTCACCTATCAACATTGGTTATTGTAATGTGGTGAAGTGTATAATTCAATGAACTGAAAGAGTGTTTTGTATAATTACATCTTGCATGATATTTTATAACATACTTGGAACTGTGCATAATTCAATGAAGTGAAAGAGTGTTTCGTATAATTACATCTTGCATGATATTTTATGACATACTTGGACCTGTGCATTATGTAAAGTATTTAGTACCAAGTATTATCTTTGACAAGTTGTAGATATATGAAATATATTCCTTTATTTTCAGTGTGTTCTTCTGAATTTTTACATTTGATGTTTTCTTTACCACCAACGATGAGAATTCTAAAGTTCATATCTAATTTCTGCTGTGCTTTTCTCCTGCAAGTCCCATCACCTTCTCGAATTGCAAAGTATGTTACTCTTGAAACTTTTTTGTGCAAACTATAAGTTACAGTTGGGTTCCAAGTCGAGTGTATGCATTTATTGAATATTCCGTGTTTGAGAAATTTCTGTGTTTAGAATTGTTCAGAGCATTATTGTATCACTTTTTCAATTCAAGATTGTACTGAATTTGTGGCTATACTGTGGAAGATATTGTTTGTCACTCAGTCAAGAAAAATTGTGGAATTGTTATCAAGTTCTAATTTATCATGCAAGTTACTTTTGTTGCGCCACACGACTGGTAATTGTGTACAGGGATCACTGTGGTGTAATGTTCTAAGGATGTCTCGTCTCTGGAAAAAATAAATATGATATTTTGTAAATGTGTTGTTCAGCGAAGTAAACTATATACTTATAGCCTACATAAACATGAGGGTATGTATAAATATCATTTGGAAAATCCAAAATTTGTCCTCTGAAGTGAACATATTATGCTGGTTTGATAGCAACCAAATTGGCCAATCGCCAACACATTTTTTTACTCAAATTGTATTCTAGGTTGTATTCCGGCGTCCGTCCGGCGTTTTCTGAAATTTTGCACAAAAAGCCTGAAAATATTTCGAGAAGGAGGTATTTCAGGTTACCGGACCTATGGTCCGATCGTTTTTTTCTGAAAATTTTGCACAAAAATGCCTAAAAATATTTCGAGAGGGAGGTAGTTTATTTTATACATCACCAATCTAAACTACTACATGCTCCTTTTCGATCCTTTGGATCGTTCTGGATAGAAATTCGCGTACTGAAAGCAAGGCACGATCGTCTGCCTGCATGACTCGAGCGCTCCTTTTGCCGCCAAAACCGCCGCGCATATGCGCGCGCAGCTGCGCAGAAGCTTCACTTTTCTGTCCACCGCCATTTTTGCTTGGCAGCTTTGGATTTTGGTTCCTGGTGAATTCGTAGAATTTAGTCTGCAAACTAGCTTTTGCGATATATTCTTACGGAATTTCTCCTGCCACGTTCATAGACATCGTTTTGTGTCTTATTTGGATAAGTTTTGGTCGATAGTTTGTTACTTGCTAGATCGTCAACGATTTGTATAGCCAGTTCACCCTATTATCGTCCATCCGTCGTACTTGATAGTGTACTTGTTGTTTACATCTATCAATAGTTCTACGTTAATTTTCTACTGTATATTTATTGTCATATACTGTAGTTTATATATTCGTAGTCCTCTTAGGGTTCTTTTTCAGCGCAGTCTCAGGTTTGCTTATTTTGCCCGCCCTGTTACTGTGTGTGGTTAGTTCCCTTTCGTGATCATGACTTCACAATCCTCCCTGGGTACCGGTGCCATGGACGAACGTCCATGCCCGAAGTGTCTGGTCAATACCCTCCGAGGAGGGGAGAAACACAGTTTGTGTTTCGACTGTTTGGACCATGGCCCGGTATCTATGGAGGATTTGAGGTGTGATCTGTGCTGTTTCTGGCGTCCCTCTTCCTTCGTGCAGGCGACTGCAAAGTATTCTGAAGCCTCGTTGGCTCGTCAGGATGCTTTGAGGCTTGCGGAAGCTTCGGCTCCGCAAGTCCGCCAGTCGCCCAGGGAGGTGGAGACTCCGCCTGTGACGGCTCAGATTGCGTCCGGTGTTAGCCAGCCACTGGGGCTAACTCAGGACATGGTCAACGTGGCTGTCCAATCCTTTTTTGCACAGTCGCTGTCGTCCCTCCAGGGTCCCCTCCTGCCGGGTCTCTCTTCCCTGCTTGGACAGGGAGTCCCGGCCGGTTCTTCGGCTGCCCCTTCGTCGCAGGGAGAGCTTGCTCCCCCTGCTGGCAAGAAGTCGAAACCTTCTAAGAAGAAGGTTTCAGTTCTTGCCAAGGCGAAAGCAGCCGAGGAACCGCACTCCACCTTCGTCGTTCCTCAGTCGGGGCCGATCGAGGTGGAGG
Source organism: Terebella lapidaria (assembly GCA_949152475.1). Classification (NCBI taxonomy): domain Eukaryota; kingdom Metazoa; phylum Annelida; class Polychaeta; order Terebellida; family Terebellidae; genus Terebella; species Terebella lapidaria. The sequence continues at coordinate 5,047,464 of OX424570.1, read as the reverse complement.
GGTCCGTTGTCTCTTCCCCTGGGCCTTCCAAGAAGAGGAAGCGTGCTTCCTCTAAGCGCCGTGGTGCTGAGACCACATCGATGGTCCTCGATCAGGGCACGATCGGGCGGGTGGTGCTGGGGTCGTTCCTCAGGACCACTCAAGTCCTGTGTACGCAGATATAAGTCGCCGGACGGGCGCGATCGCTGAGCAGGCATTCCCTCGCCCGTTCTTTGATGTACCCTTGGGGTCATCAAGGTCTTCGATCGGACCTGTGAGGTCCAACGATCGGGGGGGGTCGAGTGGAAGCTGATCAGGAGTCGTCCTCCTCGGAGGATGAGACTTCGGATCAGGCCGAGGGTTCTAACTTCCGGTGGGCCTTGGAGTCGGTGGCAAGGCGTATGGACTTGCCGATCGATGCTCCAGGGCCCTCACGGGGAACCGGTAGGTTCGCGTCGGCGCCAGTTCGTCGGCCGATCCGGCTCCCTGTGGCTCCCGCGTTGGTTAAGTCTTTCGACAAGATCAACAAGGGAGTTACCGCTAAAAAGGATGTGGCTCGTGCGGAGTCGACATTCCCGACTAGCCGTGTTCGACCTGAGTCGATCGACACCTATCGGACTATAGAGTCCGAGGGTGGACATCAGACTTCCGTCCCGGTCGAAGACCCCAAGCTTCACCTGCTTTCCCGGAAGCAGGGTACGGTCTGGTCAGCTTATGTGAAAAAGGCTCGCCTTTCTCACTGGCAGACGCTGTCTCATCAATTGATGGGGCAGCTCTCGTTGACAGATCACCTGACCACCTTGGTTCAGGAGTTTGTGGACGAGGCGGATCTGGAGGAGGGGAGTCGCGCCAACATTCATGCAGCACTCGGCGTCTTGGCCGGAGTCGTGCATGCTGCTGAGCGTGACAGTGCGCACCTGGGCGCACAATTGGATCTCACCATGCGTGATGCCGATCTCCGTCTGCTTGACGTGTCCACTACGGACATCGCTGAGCTACGTGGGAGGCCGCTTTTCTCGTGCTATACCTACGCCAACCTCTCTCGATCGGATATTTCCGTCATGCGGGAACATCTCCGGGATGAGGCTATGGCCAAGGCTTTGCTTGGGAAGTCGGCGGGGTCTGGGACAGGCAAGAAGACCAAGGGTCAGAAGCCTGCCCAACCTCAGGCACCACATGCACCCGCTTCTGCACAGCCGCCCTTTCGGGGGGCGCAGCCTCCCCCTCCTGAGGGGGATGGCAAGCGTGGAGGCAAAGGGGGTGGACGCTTTAAGGGCAAAGGGAAGTCTTCTGCTAAGAAGTGACTCGTTGCAGGAAAGCGTAGGCTCTGTGGAAGGTTCAGTTCTGTCGGAATTCGATCTTCCACAACCTGGTCCAGTCGGGGGGCGCCTGGCTCCGTTCGTCCAGAACTGGAGCGATCTGGCGTCGTCAGACGATTCAGTCGTGGCATGGGTGAAGTTCGATCTCACCTTCAGATGGGAGGCTGGAAAACCACCGATCAGACCCAAAGCGTGGTTCTTCCCTGTGCCCGGTAATCGGGAAAAGTTTCAGCTTCTGCAGCACGAGGTGCAGCAGTTGCTAGAGAAACGTGCGATCGAGGTGGTCAAGGACGAGAGAGAATTCTATTCTCTCATCTTCCTAGTGCCGAAAAAGACAGGCGGGTGGCGTCCCGTTTTCGATCTGTCAAACCTCAACAAATTCCTGATCATACCCAGGTTCAAGATGGAGTCGGCGCTTTCCGTTCAGAAAGCTCTGTCCAAGGGGAAGTGGGCAGTCAGTATCGACGTCAAGGACGCGTAATTACATGTGCCCATACACCCAGCTGATCGGCGATACCTCAAGTTCGCCTTCGAGGGCTCGGTGTATCAGTTCAGGGTACTTCCTTTTGGAGTAGCCACCGCCCCTTACGTGTTCACCCGTATCGTAAGGGCGATGGCAGCCAGGTTTCGATCGGTTGGAATTCAATTCCACCATTACATCGACGATTGGTTAATCATAGCCGACTCCCCGTCTCAGGCTATAGAGCAATCCGGGTTCGTCATCAGGTTGGCGTCCAGCCTTGGCTGGATCCCCAATTGGGCGAAGTCTCATCTGTCCCCGACGAAGAGATTCGAGTATGTCGGGGTAGATTACGATCTAGATGGAGGAGTAGCTCTTCCTCCGCGGAAGAGAGTTCTCAAGGCGATTGCGGCGATGGATGTCGCGCTGACACAGTCGTCGATCACAGCTCGACAGTTTCTGTCCATCATCGGTCTGTTGGCGTCGATGGAGAAACAGGTGCCGTTCGGCAGGTGCTTCCTCAGACCCATTCAATGGTGTATGGCGTTGCAATGGCGGATCCTCACCGATCGACTAGACCAAGTCGTATCGGTGGACGATCGTGCTCGGGAAGCAATGCATTGGTGGCGGGACCATCGGAATCTTTTCCGAGGGATGCCACTGGCGGAGTATCTGCCCGATCGGACCTTCTTCACCGATGCTTCAGAATTGGCTTGGGGAGCTCATATGGACGAGCACGAACTCTCTGCTGTGTGGAACACGAGCGAGTCCCCCAGGGACGAAATGGCTGGTCTTCACAGACAACAGCACAGTAGTGGCGCATGTAAACAAACAAGGTGGAACTCGGTCGAGTCAGCTTTGTTTGGAGGCCGAGTGTCTGATCAGGTTTGCCTTCAAGTCCCGTCTGTTTATCAGGGCAAGGCACCTACCGGGTCGCAGGAATGTCCTAGCGGATGCTCTGTCGAGACCGGACAAGATCATAGGCACGGAGTGGAGTTTACATCCGGGGGTGTTTCGTCGCATTTGTCAGGCGTTCGGGACACCGAACATAGACCTGTTCGCAACCTCTCGGAATCACAAGCTCCCGGTCTACCTCTGCCAGAGAGCGAGGCACTGGCTGTGGACGCGATGTCTCAGTCGTGGGACGGGATGTTCGGGTATGCGTACCCGCCAACCCGGTTCCTAACGGAAGTGCTGCACAAAGTAGCCAGGTCTCAGTGCGAGATTCTGTTGGTGGCGCCATGCTGGCCGATGCAGGCGTGGTTCCCGCTGCTGCTGTCCCTCCTGATCGATGTACCACGGGTTCTCCCGATCGAGGACAGGTTGCTGAAGCAACCGGGGCGGGATATATTTCACGATTCCGTCCACGTGCTCAAATTACACGTGTGCTATCGAGCGATCCTTCCAGGAGGCAGGATTTTCTCAGCAGGTGTCCGTACATCTTGCGAGAAAGAATAGGAGATCCTCCTCTAAAACGTATGAGGCTATATGGAGGGTATTCGTACGTTGGTGTAACGGAAGGCGCATTGATCCGCTCTCTGCCCCTCTGAATGCAGTGCTAGACTTTCTCTGCTATCTCTTTGATAGGCTTAATTTGAAGCCTACTACGATCGAGGGATACAGGTCCATACTGGGCCCTGTATTCCGTGCTAGGGGGATCGATTTAACTAATAATCGTATCCTTGCTGATCTGTTGGCGTCCTTTAGGACGCAAAGGCCACGTGGAGTTCCTACTCTACCGGATTGGGACATGGCTTTTGTGCTATATTGTCTTACTAAAGCACCTTGGGAGCCTCTCAAGGAAGTTTCCTTGCAGAGGTTAACTCTTAAGACTTTCTTGTTAGTCATGCTAGCAAGTGGTCGAAGACGCTCAGATGTCGCAGCGATCAACGTATCACGAGTGGCATTTGGCGCGGATTGGTCCGTTTCCTTATACCCAGTACGTGATTTTATGCCTAAAACACGTGCTGCGGTTGAGGGCGGGAAAGTGTTCTCCCCTATCGTAATTCCGTCACTGGGCGATTACGTAGGACGGAATGAACCGGACGCTCTATTGTGCCCGGTAAAAGCGCTGAAAATCTACATCGATCGTACCAGATCGATCAGGAAAGATCGCAAGTTATTATTTATTTCCTATCAGCCTAATAGGGCTACGGATATCTCCACAGCTACACTATCCCGATGGGTGAAGGTTGTAGTGAGGACTGTCTATGCGGAGTCAGGTGCTGACGATCGAGTCACTTATAAAATATCATCCCACCAAATCCGACACATCTCGATGTCTTTGGCGGCCAGGTCGAATATTCCGTTGGAATATATCGTGAGGGCCGGAATGTGGACTAATTCTACGACATTCATCGGGTTCTATCTGTCCAATGCTGCCGAACTTCAGGACCAGTCGTCCAGATTTAGACTGGGTCCGCTGGTCGTAGCGCAGGCTATTGTTTGAACCAGCTGGACAGAAAAGTCTCGGTTTTAACGTGCACGTGTATATAAGCAACACTTTGTGTTTGTGTTTGAGTTCTTTATGTTATGGTCTCAAGTAGAGTTCCGTTTTCCACCGATGGGTGAAGAAGAATTCGTCATGTCGGAGGCAAGCGATCGCACCGCTAGGTGAGTATCTTTATTATATTACTAAAGATATATCGAAAATTTAGCATTTTATCGATTCGCTTGAAATCAAGACTATCGTCTGTTTTCATGACTCTCTAGCACTACTGCTCCACCGCCTATCCTTTGATTCTAAGGAGCATGTAGTAGTTTAGACTGGTGATGTATAAAATAAACTTCCCAAATTTTAATTGTAAATTTGCCGTTTATTGTTATTACTCACCTCTAAACTACTACAGTAAAGGCCCACCCATCCATCCCCGCCAGTTGTGTGCTAGGGGCTTCCTTTTGCCGTTTTTGGACAGAAAAGTGAAGCTTCTGCGCAGCTGCGCGCGCATATGCGCGGCGGTTTCAGCGGCAAAAGGAGCGCTCGAGTCATGCAGGCAGACGATCGTGCCTTGCTTTCAGTACGCGAATTTCTATCCAGAACGATCCAAATGATCGAAAAGGAGCATGTAGTAGTTTAGAGGTGAGTAATAACAATAAACGGCAAATTTACAATTAAAATTTGGGAATATTTTAGTTTTTTGATTTCCACATTTTTTCAAAATGGCGGCCGTTTTCGTCGAAAAATGGCCAATTTTGGACTTTGACGGTCGTTCTCTCAAAATCTGTTCGGTAACTTTTTTTCTTATTGATGCATAACACTCCTCATATGTACCCCTGTGACATGTATAAATTTCGTTGCCATTGAATCGCCCGAAGTGGGCCATTTTAGGCCCAAATGGGACTTTCCCATGTAAAATTCTCCTATGCTTAATAATGGGACATATTAAGCCTAATCTCCCACTTAATATTGAGTTTAGAGACTAGGAATCAATTGTGGACATATAGTAAATGATATATGCTGATTATTGTCATGACCTCGAATTTGACCTTCGAACTCATTTTCAAGGTCAGAGCACAAAATGGCTAATATCTCGCTTATTATCGACTTTACAGCTTAGGAATCAATTGTGCACATATAGGAAATGATATAGTCCGAATATTTTGATGACCTTGATTTGACCTTTGACCTCCTTTTCAAGGTGAAAGAACAAAACGGCTTATATCTCCCTTATTATCCACTTTATAGCTTGGGACTAAATTGTAGTCGTGTAGGAAATGATGTATGCCGAATATTTGGATGACCTTGAATTTGACCTTTGACCTCATTTTCAAGGTCAGATACAAAATGGCTATTATCTCGCTTATTATTGACTTTACTGCTTAGGAATCTATTGTGGACATATAGGAAATGATATAGTCCGAATATTGTGATGACCTTGGATTTGACTTTTGACCTCGTTTTCAAGGTCAAAGAACAAAATGGCTAATATCTCGCTTATTGTAAACCCCTTCAATTTCACGGCCGTTTAACTTCGCATTTTCACGATTTGGACATATTCGCGGACGTTTAATTTCGCATTTTTTGTAACATGCATATTACTGGTAACGCATTACAGAAGTATTTTCAAATAATATACTCACTAAGCAACCCAACAATTGGCAAAATACTGACATGAACACAACTGTATTTTTATTATATCTTTACATTATATCCATTATATCTTTATTTTCTTGCTTAGTAAACATGAATAAAATACAAACAGTCACAGTACAAAATAACTACTTACAAGTTAATTCGGTTTTGTTATGTTAAATATACATTATTTGTTCTTCTGTTTTATACCACACATATTGCAAAGTCAATTTCCGAATCAACAGCCAATTCAACCATGCTAATTGGGCTACTGACATCCCGTGATGTTCAATATTAAATATATTCGAGAGTCAAAATGCGGTTGGCAAAAAAAATTCGCCTTTACAATTCGAGAATCAATTGTGGACAGAGAGGAAATGATATATGCTGAATATTGTCATGACCTTGAATTTAACCTTTGACCTCATTTTCAAGGTCAGAGCACAGAATGGCTAAATTCTCGCTTATTATCAACTTTACAGATTAGGAATCAATTGTAGACATATAGGAAATGATATATGCTGAATATGTCGTGACCTTGAATTCGACATTTGACCTCATTTTCAAGGTCTCACAGGACAACTTGACTTATATCCTGTTTATTATCAAATTTACAACTTAGTGGACATACAGCAAATGATATACATGTATGCTGAATATTCTGATGACCTTTAACTTGAATTTTGATTTCATTTTCAAGGTCACAGGATATAATGACTAAAATCTCTTTTATTAACGTAGTCCGCTACAAACATGGAGGTAACGGAGAGTCAAAATTTAAGTCATTTCTTGAATATTATCTCTTCAAAATGACATTATTTGATAGAGTAAATGATCAGCATCCTAATACTGAAAAGAAAATAGGGGGTCACCGTGCTCGTTTCTTCTACATATTCGATCAAAATCACACATATTTACCTAAAATGACATAAATTCTGGCATTTTTGCACATTTTTTCGTCCATATTCACATCTTGCATCGTGTTTTCCATGAGAACGGATACGGTGACCCCCTATTTTCTTTTCAGTCTTAGGATGCTGAACAGTTACTCTATAGTATAAGTAAAGTTATTGACTATCGTCCGCTCTTCGGGATCCTCGAGGATAGTCCTCTCACCACGAGTCCTTGCGGACGCGCACCGCTATTCTGGATCCTGGCGGCGGCGCCGCTCACCGGAGGTCACTGCGGACACGGTAACCACTCTAGCATTAACGGTAACCAGGTAACAGCCCACCCGACACTCCCAGGCCTACGGACACCGTTCAGAAACTGGTTCATCACCACGGTGTTAGCTGGAGGGGCCTGGCGAGCCGCGGTCTGTCTCGGGGACGGAACCCCGTACAGTCCGACATGCTGGCCAGAGCCTATGTCACACGTCCCAGGAAGGGAGAGAACTGGCGATCCACAGGGCTTGCGCCCCCGAGTCAGCAACTTGTCTCTCCCAGCCCGGGCCTCCCCATGGAAATCGTCCCCAGGGCTCTAGGAGCCCACTACTCCTGAACAGGGAACTAAAAGCTCATGGCGAGCTTCGAGTGCATCCTGTCACTCCATCTTGGACAATCTCCTCGACCGAGCGTATATATAATACACCAGAAACTAAAGGCTGCACGTGAAGTATAATCAAACCATTGTTATAGTTTACTGGAGCGTAAATTACAATGCATTGCCGTGGCAACGCATGCTCGAACGGAGCGTGTCAAAACAAGGCCAAGAACGAAAAGGCCACATAAATGGCATGTATGTTTACAATCACCTGCCGCGTGCTTAGGGCAAAATCGCCACATTACCCCCTTCTTACAATGTTGGTCCCCAACATGTTCCGCCCGCGCCCAAAATGCTCGAAACCCGACGAAGGCTTCGCATGGCGGGGGCCGGAAGAAGGCAAGATGGCAACGCCCGGAAGTCACGGCGCAAAACTAGGACTTTAAGAGTCCCTTTTGGAAGAATGGGGAACTACCCCCGGACTTACGGAGTAAACTATAACGCGCTTTTTAATTTTGACTAAACCCTCATAAACAAGCTAAAATTTTGACCGAGGTGGTCCAAAACCGTGTGATGACCTTGGAAGGTCATCCGTTATAAAAGGACGGTGTGTCGAGTCTTTGGAATATCTTTAAGGTTGAACTTTAAATTTAGAAATTTTGTAAAATGACACACCGAGTGATCAAAAGTGATAGTACCTCTAAAAAGTGTTGGCGACCGCCCTGCCGGCCGGCTCTTCAGATCCGCAGAACGGGTCTGAGGCAGGGCGGAGCCGCGGGAGCAACTCCGGCACGCCGCCGCGCAAGTGCGGCGACGAGGCTAGCACTCTAGCCTTCCTCTTCTGTCATCGGCTCCTCATCCGTACTGCCTGTCTTGGGGTTTGGCGGCGGTGACGAGTCCCTACGCTGCGGAAGCAGCGGAACCGGCAGTGTGTAAACCGGTTACGCGGGCGGATGAGACAGGCCCGGTGGCGCTTGCAGGGGCTTATTCGGTGAGCCCTGCAACCCGGGTCCTGACGGAGCCATGACAACGGAGGCCGGCAGAGATGTGGCGCCGAGGTTCGCGATGGCGCGGAACATCTCTACCGTATCGAGGGTGCGCTGAGGACCGGCCGTGTGCTCTCCCCATACCTGGACTAGGTATGGGTAGATGGCCAGCTCCAAAGCGGCATCCGCCCGCTGGAGAGCCGCCTGGTTCCGGGCGGACGACTCGGGGTCATCGACGCCCTGGAGTAGGCGAGTCCGAGCGGCCTCGGCTTCGTCAAGACGACGCCGTAGCTGCTCATTCTCAGCCTCCAGGTGCTCCATCCTAGCGGCTACCTCTGGGGCGGGGGCGGACGCCCCGGACTGCTCGGCTAGAGCGGCGGTTCGACCCTGGTCGAACGCGCGCCGCTCAATGACGGCCAACAAAGTCCGGTAGCTCTCTAGGCTACGCCGGGTGCCTTCCATGAGGCCTTGGTCGTATGCAAGGTCGCATGCGACATGGGAGGCCTCGGCATGGCACCGGCTGAACCGGTCCAGAGAGCTGTCCATCTCCGCCACAAGGTACTCCGCCGCTTGAGTGAGTCGACCGCGCTGGGGGTTATCCCAGGGGTGCTCTTCTCTAGCGCGGACCAGCGCGGCCACACCTGCGGACCCCAAGTCACGAATGGCTCGGGGCACTGGCAGGTTCACCAACGCTGGGTCGCCGGGGATCCGGTCCAAACCATCGCGACGATGGCCGACCGCCTGGCCTACAGACTCGCGGAAAGTCTCGTAGGCGCTGGCGGTCGTGGGACCAAACCTCCGGCGTACGTCCGCCGTGGCGTCGAGGGGATCCAAGTCCAGGGAGGCGGTGCTTTGCCATCCCACGGACGTCCCCTCAACTACCAACGAGGACGCGGACGTCGACCTCGAGAGAGGTGCCGCACGTCCGCTGCTGCTCGCTACCGAGGGAGTCACACGTGGGGTCCTTGGCCGGACCACCAACGTGGTACTCGAGGAGGCGGAGGTGTCTGCCACCACCCGTCCCTCAGACGGACCCGCAGGTACCGTCACCTCGAGCAAGCCCGGGTAATCCTCCTGAGTCAGCGCGCCCGGGGACTGCAGGGGCGTCGTCCCGGCCGGAGTTGTTCCAGCGGACGAACCCTTCCCCTGAGTCCTTGTCGGGGCGCGCGGCTTAGGAGAAGCCACTCGTGTCTTGGCCGCGATCTGCGGCATTTCGGACACGACCATGGTGACCCGGTGCCGTTCTTCCACTGCCTGGGTTGCCGGCGGTTGACGGACAGCCTCTGCTGCTGTCCGGGCGGCTTCTGCCGCCTGGTACTCCACCGCAGTCTGGCCCATCGAAGCCGTCAGGCGAGCTGTGTAGCTCGAGCCCGCGGACACGATGCAAGACTCTTTCCAAGCATCGTCCATGACGCGCTGTGCGAAGCGCCATGGACCCCAGTGGAAGAATCGGTTCTTCGCCGTCCCTGACATAGTCATGAACGACGCCACCCGTGGTGGAATGTATCCAAAGTTGAATACAGGCCCTGCTTCATCACCAACAGTGTGAAGTCCCTCACCGCGGTGTGCACCCGCGCGGTGAGTGTTCAGGGCCTCCAAACTGGGGAAGTATCGTTGCTCCGGTCTACGTGAGTAGCACCTCTTGCACACGAACATCCTCACCCAGGGGTAATGGTACCCCGCAACGTGTCGACTCAGATGGTCGTAGGAAGGATACCTACGATCCCGGTTGAGCGCACGATGCGGGTCCTGATACCCGTCCAGGGATTCCGGACAGAGGAGGCATGTTACCCCGTTCTCTGTCTTGGGCGGTAGCCCGACACGCTCCTCGTCCGTGAGTGGACGAGGCCGTGTGAAAGGCGTGTCGGCCGCCGCACCGGCGTCCGCCGTGCGGCGCGCCTGCGGATCCCTGCCACAACGCGGGAGGAACATGTGTCCCTGACGTACCCCAGGTAGTTCGGGGCCAATCTCGGCCCGCAGCCTCTGGATAGAGGGCTGCTCCGAGGACGACCGCTTTTTCTTGGCCGCCCCCGAACGATTCTCCGACCTGGGTTGTCGGGGCACACTCTCCGCGCGTTGGGTGGCGACTCTTTGTTGCGACGCAACAAAAGCCCGACGTCCCGCGTCCAGTGCGGCGTCAGACAGGTTGACCCCGTCTTGCTCCGCACGCTTCCGGAGGAGTTCTAGGCGAAGATCTCCTTCCTTCGGCACGGTCCACTGGACTCGACCCCACCTCCGCAGCTCCGGTAGGCTTCTTTTTACCGGAGGAAGAAGAAGAGGAGGTTCCTTTTGGTGCCTGGATGGGCACCCGCTTACTGGAACCTCCTGCGCCCTGGCCGGATCCTTCGGAGGTGCCGCCCGCACCAGATCCCGAGGGATTAGGCGCCTTGGCGTCTCCGGATTGGCGGAGGACCCTGACTGGCCGCCCGGCTTAGGCACCAGCGGCTTAGGTCCTCCGGACTGTGATCCGGGTTGAGGCGGGGCACCGCCGGACTTCTTTTTCCGGTGGGTCCACTTCTTCTTCTTCTTCTTCGGAGGCGAGGAGACCGGGTCCTGGTCGGATCCGTGGTTGGCGGCCTCTAGCTCCTGCTGGGCCTTCCACTGCTTCTGGGCGATCTCCTTGGCTCGACGGCGAGTGCTTCGGGAGATGGGCGATGTAAACCCGTCATCCCGGTCCTCGGTCTCCTTCGAGCCAGACTCCTGTTCCTGGGCCAGAGCTTGGGATGCGGCTTCCTCAGCCGCGTCAACCTGCTCCGCCCAAGTCCCAGGTGTCTTCCGGTCGTGCGGACCAGACTCCGCAGGTGCGGACACCATGGAGTTCTCGTTGGAACCGGTGTCCGGACGGCTATGGCCATCCGGACGGGTTTCCGCACGAGTACTCTCATCCGGCCCCAGAGACGCAAGCATCTCCGGGGACGGGTGCAACACAATGTCGACACCAGCGTGTCCTACCTCACTGCAGTCCATCAACTCTTCCACACGGGGAAAAGGAGATGGATTTAAGAGCTGCTTGGCGCCTAACTTAGCCGAGTCACTCTCTGCAGGGCGGTCCACCGCGACCTCGCTCTCGGACTCGGTTCCTGTACCAGAACCAGAGCCGGAGCTGGATTCCGCAGAACCCACATACGCGCCTTCGGGGTTATCTCTCTCGTCATCCCCCTCAGGACGCATGGGTCTCGAGTATGAATTACCGCGCTCAAGAGACCCATCTCCGGACTTGATCTTGCGATCGTCGTCCGAAGGAAACTCCTTCCACCCGTCACTGCTTTCTGACATTTCAAGCGCTCTCCGCTTAAACACTGGGAGTCAGATCCGCAGACCTGTCTCCACCAGTGCCGAGTGCTTGAATGACCAGAGATTAACGAGTTACATAGCTTTAAAGGCATCAAGTGTTGGCAGTTATACTGCACGCGCACCGCATGACGCGTTCCCGTGGAAACGTCTGTCCACTGCATCTACCAGATCGACAGACAAATAAACGTTTTACACTATCTCATACATATACACGCATCTCCCCCCGGTGACTCCTATCATTCCATGTATACGGGTGGCTTACATACACAAGCCATGTAAGCCACCCGTATACATGGAATGATATTCCTTCGGCACGGTCCACTGGACTCGACCCCACCTCCGCAGCTCCGGTAGGCTTCTTTTTACCGGAGGAAGAAGAAGAGGAGGTTCCTTTTGGTGCCTGGATGGGCACCCGCTTACTGGAACCTCCTGCGCCCTGGCCGGATCCTTCGGAGGCGCCGCCCGCACCAGATCCCGAGGGATTAGGCGCCTTGGCGTCTCCGGATTGGCGGAGGACCCTGACTGGCCGCCCGGCTTAGGCACCAGCGGCTTAGGTCCTCCGGACTGTGATCCGGGTTGAGGCGGGGCACCGCCGGACTTCTTTTTCCGGTGGGTCCACTTCTTCTTCTTCTTCTTCGGAGGCGAGGAGACCGGGTCCTGGTCGGATCCGTGGTTGGCGGCCTCTAGCTCCTGCTGGGCCTTCCACTGCTTCTGGGCGATCTCCTTGGCTCGACGGCGAGTGCTTCGGGAGATGGGCGATGTAAACCCGTCATCCCGGTCCTCGGTCTCCTTCGAGCCAGACTCCTGTTCCTGGGCCAGAGCTTGGGATGCGGCTTCCTCAGCCGCGTCAACCTGCTCCGCCCAAGTCCCAGGTGTCTTCCGGTCGTGCGGACCAGACTCCGCAGGTGCGGACACCGTGGAGTTCTCGTTGGAACCGGTGTCCGGACGGCTATGGCCATCCGGACGGGTTTCCGCACGAGTACTCTCATCCGGCCCCAGAGACGCAAGCATCTCCGGGGACGGGTGCAACACAATGTCGACACCAGCGTGTCCTACCTCACTGCAGTCCATCAACTCTTCCACACGGGGAAAAGGAGATGGATTTAAGAGCTGCTTGGCGCCTAACTTAGCCGAGTCACTCTCTGCAGGGCGGTCCACCGCGACCTCGCTCTCGGACTCGGTTCCTGTACCAGAACCAGAGCCGGAGCTGGATTCCGCAGAACCCACATACGCGCCTTCGGGGTTATCTCTCTCGTCATCCCCCTCAGGACGCATGGGTCTCGAGTATGAATTACCGCGCTCAAGAGACTCATCTCCGGACTTGATCTTGCGATCGTCGTCCGAAGGAAACTCCTTCCACCCGTCACTGCTTTCTGACATTTCAAGCGCTCTCCGCTTAAACACTGGGAGTCAGATCCGCAGACCTGTCTCCACCAGTGCCGAGTGCTTGAATGACCAGAGATTAACGAGTTACATAGCTTTAAAGGCATCAAGTGTTGGCAGTTATACTGCACGCGCACCGCATGACGCGTTCCCGTGGAAACGTCTGTCCACTGCATCTACCAGATCGACAGACAAAAAAACGTTTTACACTATCTCATACATATACACGCATCTCCCCCCGGTGACTCCTATCATTCCATGTATACGGGTGGCTTACATACACAAGCCATCCCGGGGGAACCCGCTAAAATACTTCAGTAATTAACAGCAGTCATTAGCAATAGCTTTCGCACTGGCGATCAATGACGTGAAGTTAATCACCCTCGCAGGTTAAAGATTGTATACAATGTATCAAAAGCCAAACTACTTGTGGGTGTTACGATTGTTACAGGGTTCGGAAAAATCCGCTTGCCCGAGAGGGGATTCGAACCCAGGACCCCACGAACAGTAGTCCAACACTCTACCAGGTGAGCTAAAGGGATATCCCACTAGCCGAGCTAGTAGGAATGCTGACTACCAAATTGGGCGAACCCCGAATAGGCCCTGGCACATACTCCCCCCTCTTCGGAAATCTCGTCCCCGAGATTTGGGCAAGTCCCCCATTGGGCGCCAATGTTACAGGGTTCGGAAAAATCCACTTGCCCGAGAGGGGATTCGAACCCAGGACCCCACGAACAGTAGTCCAACACTCTACCAGGTGAGCTAAAGGGATATCCCACTAGCCGAGCTAGTAGGAATGCTGACTACCAAATTGGGCGAACCCCGAATAGGCCCTGGCACACGATTATGTCACCCTATCAGCAGCGATAAATAAAAATTTAACACCGCCCAAGCAGCAATGGAAATAAATCCACCACCACTTGCATGCTTTTCATAGATCACGGCATACAGCCTTTGATACAATGTACACAATCTCCTACACCCCTCTTGCGAAAGCAGAAATCTCCCGATTTCTTACTTTCTATTGCACCAGGGAAAAGAGATAAATCACTAAACTTTCTCATATATTTGGTAAATGAGTAAGAATAGCATTTCCACAGGAACTCGCGCACACTTGTGGCTTATAATCCTCCCATAAATAATAAATGAGATGGAAAATAAACAAAATCACTCCCCATAGCCGCTGGTACGCTTACAAGGCGATCGGACAAGCCCATGACAGGCGGACAGACAATTGGGCGCCCTGTGGGCGTTCATGACGCGCCCACTAGCATCCCCAACGTACAGCCCGGCCGCGGAGCAAGCCCGGTCAAACCTAGAGCCCAAACAAACGACTATCGGAGCACGGAGCCAATAGATTAGACGCGGAGTCGGCATGGGCCATAACCTCAATGGTTAGGGGGCGAACCCTTCATACCGGCGCCCAATCTAGAGGCGCCCAAAGATGGTGAAAGCAATAGCCGGCGGACGTCCGGAGCTGCCCGCGGACGGAGTCCAGGCCGGACGCCTACCATAGAACGGCGTATTGCCCTTATCCAATGAACATGAAATTGGAATTAAAAGCCACCACAAGTGTTGCGCATGTAACATACGACCCCCTTCTTAGAAGGAGGCCGGGGTTCCGGTCATTCCGGCCGGACTGCGTATTGTACAATCCGGACGAGAATGAGCGTCACCCGCCGCCGCGGCTGGTTCCGCACACGTGGACTTAACAACCGCTCCATTATCATAATGGATAGTCGGTTTCCTGCCGTAAGAAACCTTACTTACTATAACCTTAATTATAGTAATGGCACACGGGGGATAACTACACCGATGTGCGTCATCTTAAAGCGTCGCGGACGCCGGACGAGTCACGCAGACGAACCGCGGACGTCAGTCCTTACGTGCGGACACTATCCCCGCGTCCAAAGCCAGTTCCCCAAATCCGTGGGAAGGCGCTTCTCCCGTAGCGGACGTAAATCCCAACCTCAGTCTGGCCACTTAAGAGGCTGTTCCGGGACCAGGGGCGCCCGGCAGATCCACAAAAGTCGTCTGGCCAGCGTAGCCGCTGTGTTAACTACGCCAGACCACAGGCGAACTGATGCGGATAGGGTTGCCGCACGTCCCTAGCGCTGAAAACTATGGGAGGGCGGATGCGGAGCGGCGGCGTTACGACATGAAAGTATCCGCGGACCTCAACCCCGAAGATAGCCACAAAGTAGCCACCCGCGGAGGTAAGTCGTGCGGACTCTCACGGAACGACCTAAAACCCGTCCTTGGTGTGATAGACGGGTACCGCAGACGCATCCGCATGGGCAGAATGTTATTCCCACCCATATCGGGCCGGTGCACGTGGTTTCCGGCATGGCCGCCCGTCATCCGCAGGTACTGGAGGGAGTGGGGGTACCTGCGGATCGCCGTCATCTGGCTGATAGCCACCCAGTCCATCATCTGACGGGTCAGAGAGGTCCGGGAGGCCCACCATACGGCGCACACGCTCGTCCGGAGTCCGCGGATGCTGACCGGACGGATCCCATACGGGAGCATCATCCGGTTCCGCATCTTGAACGAGCGGATCCATGACAAGCGGGCCCTTGTACTTCTTCAGATTATCGATATGGACAACCAGAACCCTGTCCGGATCGGAATCCCTCCGGATCCGGTAGTCCACATCTGTCACCTGTTTCAGTACCGTAAACGGGCCTGTCCATGGCTTAGCAAATTTATTACCTTGCTTAAGCGGCGGATAATAATAGCGCACCTTGTCTCCTTCCGCGAAAGCTGGCCTAACCTTAGCATGGGCGTCATAGCCTCGCTTCTGCCTGATGGCAGACTTGTCCAGGCAGACTTGTCCAGTCCGGACGAGGGTGCCGCAGCACCGGGGCCGCTACCAAGGCCTGCCGGAGTCCTGAGAAGGCGTCAGCCTGCTCGGCGGACCAAACAAAATCGGCGCCCTTTTCCGTGAGGACAGTGAGGGGACGTGCGATCTCCGCAAAGCCGCGAATAAACCTGCGGTGGTAGCTCGCGAAGCCCAAGAAGGACCTCACGTCCACCACGTTACATGGCGGAGGCCATTTCTGTACGGCCGCCACCTTTGCGGGGTCTGGTCTCACTCCGGTGCCCGTTACCATGAAGCCCAAGTACAGGATTTCCTGCGCGAACAGTTCGCACTTACTTGGCTTCAATTTAAGCCCTGCTCCGCGGATGCGATGGAGCACCATCTGGAGGTTGGTGAGGGTTTCCTCGAACGACCGGCCATACACGACGACATCGTCGATGTAGACCATACATCGCTTCCAGAGGAACCCTTTAAGTACCATCTCCATGAGGCGCTCGAACGTCGCTGGTGCGTTACAGAGCCCGAACGGCATTACCTTGAATTGGTAGAGCCCGTTCTTGGTAACGAAGGCAGTCTTCGCCCGATCAACCTCCTCCATCTCCACCTGCCAATACCCGGAGGCCAGATCCAAAGCACAGAATTAGTGCGACCCGGCCAGGGCATCGAAGGTATCTTCAATGTGCGGGAGAGGATATGAGTCCTTCTGCGTGGCATCCATACGGGAGCATCATCCGGTTCCGCATCTTGAACGAGCGGATCCATGACAAGCGGGCCCTTGTACTTCTTCAGATTATCGATATGGACAACCAGAACCCTGTCCGGATCGGAATCCCTCCGGATCCGGTAGTCCACATCTGTCACCTGTTTCAGTACCGTAAACGGGCCTGTCCATGGCTTAGCAAATTTATTACCTTGCTTAAGCGGCGGATAATAATAGCGCACCTTGTCTCCTTCCGCGAAAGCTGGCCTAACCTTAGCATGGGCGTCATAGCCTCGCTTCTGCCGGATGGCAGACTTGTCCAGGCAGACTTGTCCAGTCCGGACGAGGGTGCCGCAGCACCGGGGCCGCTACCAAGGCCTGCCGGAGTCCTGAGAAGGCGTCAGCCTGCTCGGCGGACCAAACAAAATCGGCGCCCTTTTCCGTGAGGACAGTGAGGGGACGTGCGATCTCCGCAAAGCCGCGAATAAACCTGCGGTGGTAGCTCGCGAAGCCCAAGAAGGACCTCACGTCCACCACGTTACATGGCGGAGGCCATTTCTGTACGGCCGCCACCTTTGCGGGGTCTGGTCTCACTCCGGTGCCCGTTACCATGAAGCCCAAGTACAGGATTTCCTGCGCGAACAGTTCGCACTTACTTGGCTTCAATTTAAGCCCTGCTCCGCGGATGCGATGGAGCACCATCTGGAGGTTGGTGAGGGTTTCCTCGAACGACCGGCCATACACGACGACATCGTCGATGTAGACCATACATCGCTTCCAGAGGAACCCTTTAAGTACCATCTCCATGAGGCGCTCGAACGTCGCTGGTGCGTTACAGAGCCCGAACGGCATTACCTTGAATTGGTAGAGCCCGTTCTTGGTAACGAAGGCAGTCTTCGCCCGATCACTCTCCTCCATCTCCACCTGCCAATACCCGGAGGCCAGATCCAAAGCACAGAATTAGTGCGACCCGGCCAGGGCATCGAAGGTATCTTCAATGTGCGGGAGAGGATATGAGTCCTTCTGCGTGGCATCGTTGAGTTTCCGATAATCCACGCATAACCTCCACGAGCTGTCCTTCTTCTTCACTATAACCACAGGGCTGGCCCAAGGGCCAGCGGAGCGCGGGCTCCTTCCTGAACGTTCCTGCGGCAACGAGGGTCACCTCCGAGCCAGAGTCCATGAGGAACCGGACCGGCTCCCGTCCGAAGGACAGGGGCAGGTACCGGCAGGGGTCCCTCACCAGCGCGCAGGTAGGGCGATACCGTTCGCACGCGCTGGGCTCATCTACGGAGTCCTCACCATCCGCCTCAGCCGCGGAGGAGCCAGACTGATCCCCAAGGACTACTTCCGGAGAAGTCATATCAACTTGAGGTTCGTCCTGTCCATCAGCGGGTGGGGCGGCATCTGATGCCACGGAACAACTATCCCCGGATGTAGTGTTGGTCGCCACCACGTCCGGATCTAGTTTCCCTGCCGCGGGTTCCGACCTTGCTGTCCCGGAGGACCAGACCGGAAGGAATTCCTCCGTTGCGGGCCAGGGAGGGCTCCCTGGTATCCGCGCGACCGCAGGCATTCCAACAACTCCGGACACTTCAGCCAAAAGTGTCCCTGCTTTCCGCAGAAATAACAGGGACGGTTCTGGGCTGGTCCGGAGGTGAACGCGCAACATTCTGCGGGTCCCGGAGCTTCGATCCCGGCGCAGTGCGCAATCATCTGCGCGGCGCCGAAATCGTATTCCTCCATGTCGCACTCGTCCGAGGACGAGCACGGCGCGGCGACTGGTGCCGCATGGCGGGCATCCCTGTGGAGGGTGCCGGCGCACTAACCCACTGCGGGGTAGGTTCCCTGGCGGGTTCCCGGACGACCGGGTCCCGCCACGGGGTTACCTGCGACGCTTTGGCCGGAGGAGGGGTCGCCGCCTGCGCGGGAACAGCCGAGGACGGAGCCGGGGCCGGTGGCAACTGTCTAGGGCTGACAGCTACCTCGAGCGCAAGTGCGGAGTCTATCGCCTCCTCCATCGATCGCTTTTCATGGGTGGCCAGCCCGTATGCTAAGTGGTAAGGCTGGCCATCGATGAACTGATCGATCAGCATCGTCTCAAACCGTCTGGAGTCCATGTCCGGATAAGCTCTCCGGCCGAGTATGCATAGGTTAAACGCATAGTCTGTCACGGACTCAGTCGGTTGGCGGGTACGCGCTTTGAACTCTCGTTCAAACTGCCGCCAGTTGGTCGTCGGCATGAACAGCAGGCGAAGCTGACGGGCAACTTCGCCGAAGGTCACTGTTCCCACCGGCAGACACGGCATAACGCGGAGAGCTTTTCCTTCCAAGCTCCCCGCGAGGACATGCCCAGCTTCCTGCTGGGTCCATCCTTCGTACACGGCGATATGCCACACTTGGAGTAAGTAGTCCTCCAAGTCGGCGTTATCCCCGTTGAACCGTTTCCGCCACGAAGAGTGGTCGGGCCCGTCATCGCGTTTGTTACGCGCCTGACGTGCGGTCCCGGCTCCGGGGTCGTCCATGTACAGCGGCAAGGCCCGCGAGCCACTCGTGCCTGCGGCGGAGTCTGCTGGAGCAAACATCGACGCTGCGGACATGGGAGCAGGAAAGCTCACGCTTGCCGCCGGGGTCATTCCCGCTGAAAACCCACTCTGGCTAGGTGTGGGCGGCCCCCATCGAACCTACTGGGTAGGCTCCAGATGGGGCGGCAAAGCTTGGGGCCGAAGCCACCTGTTGCCACTGCCCGTGTGACACACTGTACGCGCCAGGGTAAGTAGACCACGCGGCTTGCGCTCCAACCGTCGGAATGGTCGACGCGGTCGCCAACGTGGTGCCTCCGAGCCGCGGAGCAGGCGCGGGTCCCATTGCGGGGGCCACTGGCGCCTGCAGACTCGGCAGGACTTGGGGAGGGGCCATGGGCCCAGTCATCCCCGGACTAAACGTGGCCGACTGATCGACGCTCGGAGGAGGCTGATTCTGCTTGAACTGTACAAGCGCCTCGGATATCAGCCACCTCTCCCTCTCCGTCAAAGGCCCCGAGTTGCCTTGTGACAGCGGAAAGGGTGAACGGTTCGGCCGGTCTGATCGTCCCTGGTGGGGCGACCGGGCGCGGTCATAGCGCCCTAAAGGAGCCAGCGCACTAAGAGTGTTAGTGAGCTGGTCCATTCCGCCTGATGCGGACCGCCTGGAATCCCCGCCGGGAGCCCTCGCAAGAGCTCCTCCGGCCGGAGGTGGCATCTAGAAACGCTGGTCCGCTTGCCCGGAGGTGCTCGCGCCGGCGTCCATTCGATCCCGGACATCCAGAGATGTCCCCTGAAAGAGTGTCGCCTGCCACGACTCCCGCCCGGACTTAGGCGGGCGCGGTGTAAAGCCGTTGCCAGCTCCACCTACCGCGCCTAACGGATCAGGGCTAGGCCCTGATCGCATCCTCGGTTGCGGCCCCGCGGGGCCAGGGACGCCGGAGTCGACTCTGTAGACGGGGTTTTGTCCACGGAGGTCTCCGCACGTACCTTACTACCGCCGGAGTCATCCGAAGATGTCTCACGGCGGTCGTCGCTCGACCGGGTGCGGTCCGCGACGTTTCCACCCGTTTCCCCCCCCCCCTTGGGTTCATTGACTTTATCTTTGTCCTTATCTTTCTCCTTTGTCATTCTTCTGAGTCGTCCTTGAGGAGCGGGCGATCCCCAGGGACGAAGGAGGCTACAACACTGTGACGGTAGGCTGCGATGGAACACTGTCGGACTGATCCTGGTCACGGCACCAATGTAAAATTATTGACTATCGTCCGCTCTTCGGGATCCTCGAGGATAGTCCTCTCACCGCGAGTCCTTGCGGACGCGCATCCGCTATTCCGGATCCTGGCGGCGGCGCCGCTCACCGGAGGTCACTGCGGACACGGTAACCACTCTAGCATTAACAGTAACCAGGTAACAGCCCACCCGACACTCCCAGGCCTACGGACGCCGTTTAGAAACTGGTTCATCACCACGGTGTTAGCTGGAGGGGCCTGGCGAGCCGCGGTCTGTCTCGGGGACGGAACCCCGTACAGTCCGACATGCTGGCCAGAGCCTATGTCACACGTCCCGGGAAGGGAGAGAACTGGCGATCCACAGGGCTTGCAACCCCGAGTCAGCAACTTGTGTCTCCCAGCCCGGGCCTCCCCATGGAAATCGTCCCCAGGGCTCTAGGAGCCCACTACTCCCGAACAGGGAACTCAAAGCTCATGGCGAGCTTCGAGTGCATCCTGTCACTCGATCTTGGACAATCTCCTCGACCGAGCAGCCTCCAGTGTATATATAATACACCAGAAACTAAAGGCTGCACGCGAAGTATAATCAAACCATTGTTATAGTTTACTGGAGCGTAAATTACAATGCGTTGCCGTGGCAACGCATGCTCGAACGGAGCATGTCAAAACAAGGCCAAGAACGAAAAGGCTACATAAATGGCATGTATGTTTACAATCACCTGCCGCGTGCTTAGGGCAAAATCGCCACATTTATATCATTTTGAAGCTCTAGATTATGTTGACACAGTTATTTATTTTAAAAAACTCTTTGACCCCTTCCCCTCTCTGTTTGGAGCGAACTACCTTAAGGAATTTGCAGCTTAATAATCAATTGTGAACGTATAGGAAATCATGTATGCTGAATACTCTGGTGACTTAAAATTTGAACGTGACCTTATTTTCAAGGCCACGGGAGAAAATAGCTATTATAATTGTATTGTCTGGTGACATATCTTAGCCCTTGCGCTAATTTTTATCTTCAAAGTTTACAATCGAATCCCTCTGAAATTTCGTACAAAAATAGCTAAAAATATTTCCAGGAATTTTTTTTTAGTTTTTTGATTTTCGCGTTTTTTTTCAAAATGGCAGCCATTTTCGACAAAAAATGCCTAATTTTGGAATTTGGTGGCCATTTCCTCAAAAACTGTTCATACAGTTTTTGAAATTTTTGTTTCGAAAGGTCGCCCTCATATACCTCTGTGATGTGTATAAGTTTCGTTGCCCCTGAATCGCCGGTCTGGGTGTGGCGGCCATTTTCATTTTCTCGACTGGTCCCAAATGATACTTTCCCATGTTAAATTCTCCTATGCTTTATAATGGGGCACATTTTTACAAATATCTCACTTAATATTGAAATTAGAGATTAGGAATCAATTGTAGACATATAGGAAATGATATACGCTGAATATTCTCAAGACATTGAATTTGACCTTTGACCCCATTTTCAAGGTCACAGGGCAAAATGGCAAATATCTCGCTTACTATCGACTTTACAGCTTAGGAATCAATTGTGAACATATAGGAAATGATATATTCTGAATATTGTCGTGACCTTGAATTTGACCTTTGGCCTAATTTCCAAGGTCACTGGATAAAATGGCTAACATCTCGCTTATTATCGATTTTACAGCTTAGGAATCAATAATGAACATACATGTACAGGAAATCATAAATTATTTTCATTACTTTGAATTTGATGTTTGAACTATATTATGAATTATATTATGAACATATAGGAAAGGATTTATACAGATTATTGTCGTGACCTTGAATTTGACTTTTGCCCTAAATTTCAAGGTCACATGACAGAATGACTAATATCTTGCTTTTCTTATTGGCTTCTTAGCTTAGGATTCAATTGTGAACATATAGAAAATGATATATGCTGAATATTGCCATGATCTTGAATTCGACTTTTGACCTCATTTTCAAGGTCACGACAATATTCAGAATATATCATTTCCTATATGTTTACAATTGATTCCTAAGCTGTAAAGTCGATAGTAAGCGAGATATTTGCCTTTTTGCCCTGTGACCTTGAAAGTGAGGTCAAAGGTCAAACAAAATGACCAATATCTAAAATGTGAAAACGTTGTCCGGTAACCTTTCTTAGCCCTTGGACTATTTTTCAATTCCCTTGATATTGCATGCAAAAACTATCGTAATGATCTGACCAATAAATGACATACACCTGTCTCCACAGTTGACTCTCCCATTGCGATTCCAGCACGACCGGATCTGATCATGTGTGTGGACACCGCAAAAATAGCTCATGTAGCGCAGCTTACTATTTCTTCCAAATTCAATGAAGGTTAAAAATGTGCCAGACGGATTAAATATTCGCTGTCTTTGTTACAAACACACAGGTAGTGTAACGTAGAACTGCTGACTTGCTGTCTTTGTTACAAACAAACAGGTAGTGTAATGTAGAACTGTTCACTTGCTGTCTTTGTTACAAACACACAGGTAGTGTAATGTAGAACTGTTGACTTGCTGTCTTTGTTACAAACACACAGGTAGTGTAATGTAGAACTGTTGACTTCTTGTCGTTCTTACAAGAACACAGGTAGTGTAATGTAGAACTGTTGACTTGCTGTCTTTGTTACAAGAACACAGGTAGTGTAATGTAGAACTGTTGAATTGCTGTCTTTGTTACAAACACACATGTAGTGTAATGTCGAACTGTTGACTCGCTGTCTTTGTTACAAACACACATGTAGTGTAATGTAGAACTGTTGAATTGTTGTCTTTGTTACAAGAACACAGGTAGTGTAATGTAGAACTGTTGACTTGCTGTCTTTCTTACAAGAACACAGGTAGTGTATTGTAGAAATGTTGACTTGCCGTATTTGTTACAAACACACAGTTAGTGTAATGTAGAACTGTTGACTTTCTGTCTTTGATACAAACACACAGGTAGTGTAATGTAGAACTGTTGACTTGCTGTCTTTGTTACAAACACACAGGTAGTGTAATGTAGAACTGCTGACTTGCTGTCTCTGTTACAAGCACACAGGTAGTGTAATGTAGAACTGTTGACTTGCTGTCTTTGTTACAAACACACAGGTAGTGTAATGTAGAACTGCTGACTTGCTGTCTCTGTTACAAACACACAGGTTGTGTAATGTAGAACTGTTGACTTGCTGTCTTTGTTACAAGCACACAGGTAGTGTAATGTAGAACTGTTGACTTGCTGTCTTTGTTACAAACACACAGGTAGTGTAATGTAGAACTGTTGACTTGCTGTCTTTGTTACAAACACACAGGTAGTGTAATGTAGAACTGCTGACTTGCTGTCTCTGTTACAAACACACAGGTAGTGTAATGTAGAACTGTTGACTTGCTGTCTTTGTTACAAGCACACAGGTAGTGTAATGTAGAACTGTTGACTTGCTGTCTTTGTTACAAACACACAGGTAGTGTAATGTAGAACTGTTGACTTGCTGTCTTTGTTACAAGCACACAGGTAGTGTAATGTAGAACTGTTGACTTGCTGTCTTTGTTACAAACACACAGGTAGTGTAATGTAGAAATGTTGACTTGCTGTCTTTATTACAAGCAAACAGGTAGTGTAATGTAGAACTGTTGACTTGCTGTTTTTGTTACAAGCACACAGGTAGTGTAATGTAGAAATGTTGACTTGCTGTCTTTGTTACAAGCACACAGGTAGTGTAATGTAGAACTGTTGACTTGCTGTCTTTACTACAAACACACAGGTAGTGTAATGTAGAACGGTTGATTGGCTGTCTTTGTTACAAACACACAGGTAGACCTCACAATTCAGAATATATCATTTCCTATATGTTTACAATTGATTCCTAAGCTGTAAAGTCGATAGTAAGCGAGATATTTGCCTTTTTGCCCTGTGACCTTGAAAGTGAGGTCAAAGGTCAAACAAAATGACCAATATCTAAAATGTGAAAACGTTGTCCGGTAACCTTTCTTAGCCCTTGGACTATTTTTCAATTCCCTTGATATTGCATGCAAAAACTATCGTAATGATCTGACCAATAAATGACATACACCTGTCTCCACAGTTGACTCTCCCATTGCGATTCCAGCACGACCGGATCTGATCATGTGTGTGGACACCGCAAAAATAGCTCATGTAGCGCAGCTTACTATTTCTTCCAAATTCAATGAAGGTTAAAAATGTGCCAGACGGATTAAATATTCGCTGTCTTTGTTACAAACACACAGGTAGTGTAACGTAGAACTGCTGACTTGCTGTCTTTGTTACAAACAAACAGGTAGTGTAATGTAGAACTGTTCACTTGCTGTCTTTGTTACAAACACACAGGTAGTGTAATGTAGAACTGTTGACTTGCTGTCTTTGTTACAAACACACAGGTAGTGTAATGTAGAACTGTTGACTTCTTGTCGTTCTTACAAGAACACAGGTAGTGTAATGTAGAACTGTTGACTTGCTGTCTTTGTTACAAGAACACAGGTAGTGTAATGTAGAACTGTTGAATTGCTGTCTTTGTTACAAACACACATGTAGTGTAATGTCGAACTGTTGACTCGCTGTCTTTGTTACAAACACACATGTAGTGTAATGTAGAACTGTTGAATTGTTGTCTTTGTTACAAGAACACAGGTAGTGTAATGTAGAACTGTTGACTTGCTGTCTTTCTTACAAGAACACAGGTAGTGTATTGTAGAAATGTTGACTTGCCGTATTTGTTACAAACACACAGTTAGTGTAATGTAGAACTGTTGACTTTCTGTCTTTGATACAAACACACAGGTAGTGTAATGTAGAACTGTTGACTTGCTGTCTTTGTTACAAACACACAGGTAGTGTAATGTAGAACTGCTGACTTGCTGTCTCTGTTACAAGCACACAGGTAGTGTAATGTAGAACTGTTGACTTGCTGTCTTTGTTACAAACACACAGGTAGTGTAATGTAGA
Organism: Terebella lapidaria; assembly: GCA_949152475.1. Lineage (NCBI taxonomy): Eukaryota > Metazoa > Annelida > Polychaeta > Terebellida > Terebellidae > Terebella > Terebella lapidaria. The sequence goes on along the minus strand of OX424570.1, from coordinate 5,022,263 downwards.
ACTGCTGACTTGCTGTCTCTGTTACAAACACACAGGTTGTGTAATGTAGAACTGTTGACTTGCTGTCTTTGTTACAAGCACACAGGTAGTGTAATGTAGAACTGTTGACTTGCTGTCTTTGTTACAAACACACAGGTAGTGTAATGTAGAACTGTTGACTTGCTGTCTTTGTTACAAACACACAGGTAGTGTAATGTAGAACTGCTGACTTGCTGTCTCTGTTACAAACACACAGGTAGTGTAATGTAGAACTGTTGACTTGCTGTCTTTGTTACAAGCACACAGGTAGTGTAATGTAGAACTGTTGACTTGCTGTCTTTGTTACAAACACACAGGTAGTGTAATGTAGAACTGTTGACTTGCTGTCTTTGTTACAAGCACACAGGTAGTGTAATGTAGAACTGTTGACTTGCTGTCTTTGTTACAAACACACAGGTAGTGTAATGTAGAAATGTTGACTTGCTGTCTTTATTACAAGCAAACAGGTAGTGTAATGTAGAACTGTTGACTTGCTGTTTTTGTTACAAGCACACAGGTAGTGTAATGTAGAAATGTTGACTTGCTGTCTTTGTTACAAGCACACAGGTAGTGTAATGTAGAACTGTTGACTTGCTGTCTTTACTACAAACACACAGGTAGTGTAATGTAGAACGGTTGATTGGCTGTCTTTGTTACAAACACACAGGTAGTGTAATGTAGAACTGTTGACATGCTGTCTTTGTTACAAACACACAGGTAGTTTAATGTAGAACTGTTGACTTGCTGTCTTTGGTACAAACACACAGGTAGTGTAATGTAGAACTGTTGACTTGCTGTTTTTGTTACAAGCACACAGGTAGTGTAATGTAGAAATGTTGACTTGCTGTCTTTGCTACAAACACACAGGTAGTGTAATGTAGAACTGTTGACTCGCTGTCTTTGTTACAAACACACAGGTAGTGTTACAAACACACAGCAATGTAGAACTGTTGACTTGCTGTCTTTGTTACAAACACACAGGTAGTGTAATGTAGAACTGTTGACTCGCTGTCTTTGTTACAAACACACAGGTAGTGTAATGTAGAATGGTTGACTTGTTGTCTTTGTCACAAACACACAGGTAGTGTAATGTAGAACTGTTGACTCGCTGTCTTTGTTACAAACACACAGGTAGTGTAATGTAGAACTGTTGACTTGCTGTCTTTGTTACAAGCACACAGGTAGTGTAATATAGAACTGTTGACTTGCTGTCTTTGTTACAAACACACAGGTAGTGTAATGTAGAAATGTTGACTTGCTGTCTTTATTACAAGCACACAGGTAGTGTAATGTAGAACTGTTGACTTGCTGTTTTTGTTACAAGCACACAGGTAGTGTAATGTAGAAATGTTGACTTGCTGTCTTTGTTACAAGCACACAGGTAGTGTAATGTAGAACTGTTGACTTGCTGTCTTTACTACAAACACACAGGTAGTGTAATGTAGAACGGTTGATTGGCTGTCTTTGTTACAAACACACAGGTAGTGTAATGTAGAACTGTTGACATGCTGTCTTTGTTACAAACACACAGGTAGTTTAATGTAGAACTGTTGACTTGCTGTCTTTGGTACAAACACACAGGTAGTGTAATGTAGAACTGTTGACTTGCTGTTTTTGTTACAAGCACACAGGTAGTGTAATGTAGAAATGTTGACTTGCTGTCTTTGCTACAAACACACAGGTAGTGTAATGTAGAACTGTTGACTCGCTGTCTTTGTTACAAACACACAGGTAGTGTTACAAACACACAGCAATGTAGAACTGTTGACTTGCTGTCTTTGTTACAAACACACAGGTAGTGTAATGTAGAACTGTTGACTCGCTGTCTTTGTTACAAACACACAGGTAGTGTAATGTAGAATGGTTGACTTGTTGTCTTTGTCACAAACACACAGGTAGTGTAATGTAGAACTGTTGACTCGCTGTCTTTGTTACAAACACACAGGTAGTGTAATGTAGAACTGTTGACTTGCTGTCTTTGTTACAAGCACACAGGTAGTGTAATATAGAACTGTTGACTTGCTGTCTTTGTTACAAACACACAGGTAGTGTAATGTAGAAATGTTGACTTGCTGTCTTTATTACAAGCACACAGGTAGTGTAATGTAGAACTGTTGACTTGCTGTTTTTGTTACAAGCACACAGGTAGTGTAATGTAGAAATGTTGACTTGCTGTCTTTGTTACAAGCACACAGGTAGTGTAATGTAGAACTGTTGACTTGCTGTCTTTACTACAAACACACAGGTAGTGTAATGTAGAACGGTTGATTGGCTGTCTTTGTTACAAACACACAGGTAGTGTAATGTAGAACTGTTGACATGCTGTCTTTGTTACAAACACACAGGTAGTTTAATGTAGAACTGTTGACTTGCTGTCTTTGGTACAAACACACAGGTAGTGTAGTGTAGAACTGTTGACTTGCTGTCTTTGTTACAAACACACAGGTAGTGTGATGTAGAACTGTTGACTTGCTGTCTTTGTTACAAACACACAGGTAGTGTAATGTAGAACTGTTGACTTGCTGTTTTTGTTACAAGCACACAGGTAGTGTAATGTAGAAATGTTGACTTGCTGTCTTTGCTACAAACACACAGGTAGTGTAATGTAGAACTGTTGACTCGCTGTCTTTGTTACAAACACACAGGTAGTGTTACAAACACACAGCAATGTAGAACTGTTGACTTGCTGTCTTTGTTACAAACACACAGGTAGTGTAATGTAGAACTGTTGACTCGCTGTCTTTGTTACAAACACACAGGTAGTGTAATGTAGAATGGTTGACTTGTTGTCTTTGTCACAAACACACAGGTAGTGTAATGTAGAACTGTTGACTTGTTGTCTTTGTTATAAGCACACAGGTAGTGTAATGTAGAACTGTTGACTTGCTGTCTGTGTTACAAGCACACAGGTAGTGTAATGTAGAACTGTTGACTTGCTGTCTTGTTACAAACACACAGGTAGTGTAATGTAGAACTGTTGACTTGCTGTCTTTGTTACAAACACACAGGTAATGTAATGTAGAACGGTTGACTGGCTGTCTTTGTTACAAACACACAGGTAGTGTAATGTAGAACTGTTGACTTGCTGTCTTTGTTACAAGCACACAGGTAGTGTAATTTAGAACTGTTGGCTTGCTGTCTTTGTTACAATATAGATAAAGCATCTATCGTTGCTATATAGATACTTTCATGATTACAGGGTGTTTGTACAAAATGTATCAGTTGTTGTTACGTAAATCAGCAAAGCACCTACCTATTGTCACAGTCTGCCTCAGTATCAAGTCGCGTGTTTTTGTGGGTTGTCATTGCAACCCTAATCATCAGTCGCCGTGAACAATGTACACTGAAAACCTGCTCAAATTGAACCTCTATTGAAAGAATTACCCGGGCGATAATCATAATTTTTGCAGAATGTGTGATGTTAGGCTGTTTCACCACACCTCATATATATGTTTCTAACCGCATATGATGGCAAATCGCTATAGAGAAGTAAGTATTGTGTGAATTCCGCAAGACAAACACCCACAGTACATGCCTATATTTTTTATTCTCTCACAGGTCATTAATCTGATTATTAGGTTTGGTTACCATAACAGTGTCTGGGATAGAATGAGACCTCACACGCAATACACAGGTCCCGAAAACATCACTTGCTTATGAATGACAAAAGCAGATCATTCCACATATCATTTCACCTCAGTCATTTTTCAGTATACATTTGTCAATTGGACATGTGATACTCGATAATATCATCAGTGGTGGCTAATTATTCCAAGCACTCGACACACCCAAATGTCCACACTGCATAATGACGTGGGTGTGTCCAATTACCACAACTCAATAGACAGATGGGTATACGTGCGTGTCAGGTCAATGTTTGTATGCTTCACAAGAGATAGCACTAGTCATGCTAAATGCATGAGTAATTGTCTGCGGATAACCCGTTACTACACGGGATCTGACTGGGAAGATGTTCGATGTATATATTGATTGTTCATTATCACATCGTGCACATTGCCACTTTTGGATATCAAGGGCATAAACAGCCAATCAAAAAGGGGGAAAACGCTGTTAAAACGCTGTAAAATGCCATACATACCGTAGCAAAATTGCTATATGTATTGGAAAACGGGTTCACTTTGTGGTAACTTATATAGCTTATACCGCAGCACAGTTTCAATGACCATGTCAGAAAATAGCAAGTACTATAGCAAATGGCAAAGAATAGCAAGAAAATACAGTCACTCTTACAAGAAAACACATGCTGTGTATGCAGACTATTCAAACTCGTGCATTAAGGAAGAGTGGCATGTGTCAAAATTCCGTGAGGCTCCTGGTCTGCATCCTAGCTGAAACCTGAGAACAGATATTGCGTTTTTTGTAGGTTTTCGTTAAGTAATGAGAACAAAGCCATATTATTGATCAGCATGCTGTGAAGTCGATCAAATGATTGAACAAACGGGCCTAACGGCAAATGGTTGATTACCTAAATCACATTAGTAGTGGTACCCATGGAAGGTAAGACATCAAAGATGTCAACATAATATCATAAAAGCCATGCATGAAACATTGACAATTACTTGGACAAAATTCTTAATGTGCGAAAAAATACCCAAAAGGACAATGACAAATTGTTCAATCTATCAATTTTAATCTATAAAGATTTTTCTAGACGTAGAATCAACACCCAGTATTGAGTATTTCGAGCGAGCAAAACAAGGTCCGTTATCCAATCTCATAGTCCGGGGACAGAAAGTCATTCTAAGTCATTCAGCATTCTGTGAATATATGAGTCACTCAGTCCTATGTGTAGGCCCAAGAGGACATGGACTTATTGCACGATTTCGACTCTGAAGATGCTTGGAAATAGAGGTTAAATTGTATTATGGACACCATAGGAAGCCAAACACGGTGAACCCTTTTCAGTTCCACACGGTGAACCCTCATCAGATTGGTCTTTGGCTTCTCCTATTTCACATATCGAGATTGTATAGTTTCTCATATTACATAGCTTTGTATGAAGTACTAGTATATTGTAATGTAGTTTCGAGCCCTATCAAAATTGTAAAAATATTTTCCAACTTTTCATGTTCGAGACGGTACAAATACACGCACAGTGAAATCTTCCTAAGTCGAACAACCAAGGGACCAATCAAAAACGGTCGGTTTAGGGAGGTGGTCGATTTGTCGAATCCTGACATATCTTGGTCTTATCAGTGAAATCCATTTGACAGTGTGTTTCGCTTTGCAATTCAGATGTGAATAAAATAAAGTTGTGTTCGTGTGTTTGTTTTTGTTTCTTGTTTAAATTTTGTTCTTGTCTGAATGTTATGTTGCTTCAATTGAAATGTTATTACAATCTAGATACTTGTATATGTAATATTTCTCCAGAACACCATGTACACATAGTGCGAGATTATAAGGATGTCAATAAAAAAACAATAACCACCATCAGCAATAATTTTCTAGTTTCTTCAGAATTTATTCAGATGACAACAAAAAAATAATCAGACATTACAGGCAATAGAATCATTATACAGTCACTGCGAAAAATAGTCAGAAATGTGTTTCTGTTTTGCCTTCAGTTCAACATCAAGAGCTTCGGTTTGAACAATATCTTCCAGATCAGATGCTTCGGTGAAAGCCAAACCCAGGCCACATTCTGCTAAGATACATTTTGTAAAAGTCTGCATTGATGAGGAGCGTGTGCTGTCTTCTTCATCGGCATCGGGCGGGTTGGGGGCGTCAGCAGCTCTTTCGGCGGCAAGATCGTCTACCAACGTCTGTTGCCAAGTATCGGGTAGCTCTTCGTTGCTATGGGCCTCATCATCAATGGCTGCATATTCACTGGGCTCAGTGATAGGCTCACTCAAGTGTGGACGCAGAGTCTGCAGCAGCTGTGCGAGGGGATGTCAACATTTTCTTCAGCATCTGGTGTTTGGTATGTCACGTAGCCACACTTAGCAAAGGACTTTGTGACGGTGGTCGTTTACACTAATTTACAGTCACTGACAGTACTAGCGGCCCATTGGCATGCATCTGAGACAGACACACTTTTGGCGGTTGTTGTGACACTGACTTGGTCGTCGATCTTGTTGATCATTGCACGGAGGAGACGCTTGAGGTACCCAGATTTAACAGCATGAATGATGCCCCGGTCTAATGGTTGAAGTTTGTATCTCGTGTTTAGGGGGAGATACAGCAGCTTGATATTGGAGGGGTTGATGTATTTTATTTTAATCTGTGAATGAATCTCCACGACTGCTCTGACTTCACTCCGGCAGATCCGTTGACTGTTGACAACATCTGATAATGATCAAGTCTCTCAGAGATGTGCACGAAATCCAGCATTGAGTATTTAACGCCTCCGGGAACAATTTGAGCACATTTTTTAGAGCAGATTTCCGCGTCACAGATAAGGTCACAATGGCCATAACAAGTCACTGCCGTTCTGGAGTCGCTGCTTTATGTCTAACAAACTACCAGTCAGCAGTCATTTAGCAGCTCCACCCCACTTGATTCTCGCGGATTGGTTATTGCTTCTCTGGCATTATCACCCCACCCTTCAGGATATCTCTCGGTTGCTATGGGAATTTTGTGGGAAAACTCGTGTTGGTCCACATCAAACTAAACAGACCATTGCACTGTACCACTGGTGCTTAAAACATGTGTTTGTAGTGTCCAAGTGCTATTGCGTAAGTTGCCATGTATCGGGTACTTTGAGTTCAGGTGTTCCATAGCGGACGGATAAACAACGTGTTCCAAACTGTGGACTTATTTATTGTTTGTTCCTAAACACACGCAACAAACATTACACTGGCGACGAGACTGGGAACGAACAGTGTCGTGGATGAAAAAGACACATGAACTTTGTGTGAATCTCACCGGTAAGCCCCCAAAACGAACTTTTAGACGCCCGCCCGCCGACCGTAACTTCGCGGAAAACACGCACCAGTACAAGTCGCGCCCCAAGTATGGCTATGTCAAATCTCCCCGGATTGCCCCAGTTTTCTGTGCATGAACCTGATGCTGGCCCACGATGGAAAACATACATCAGACGGGTAGAAAACATGTTCAAGGCGTTTGACATAACCAATGAACAACGACAGAGAGCCTTGTTGTTGCACTATGCTGGCGAGGACGTTATGGAAGTCCTAGAGACACTGCCTGACACGGGTGACGATTTTGCAACTGCAAAGGACAAACTCACTGCATACTTTTCACCCAAAGTCAACACTGAATATCAAAAATTCGTGTTCAGGAGCTCCAGACAGTCTCCAAATGAAACAGTCGATGCATATCACACACGGCTACAGAAACTGGCCGCAACCTGTGAGTTCACCGACAAGGATGCAGAAGTGAAGTCCCAGCTCATCCAAGGGTGCTCATCATCAAAACTGCGACGCCGCGCCCTGGTGAAAGAAACTACACTTGCACAGCTTATTGAACTAGCCCGAGCAATGGAACTGTCAGAGACACAGGCAACCAGTATGGAGACCAAACCGGACTCACTCCATGAGCCTGTGAATGCTGTAAAACAAACAGCCAGCAGAAGGAAACAACCTTCTACCCCCCAAAAAGCCAAGTCTCATTCCAGTCAACCCAAAAAGTGTTTCTTCTGCGGAGGAGCGTACCCGCACGATGGTGACTGTCCAGCGAAAAACACCACTTGTCAGTATTGCAGCAAGATTGGCCATGTTGAAGACATGTGTCTGTCTAAAAAACGAGCAACAAGCCCCAAGAAATGGCACAAACACAAGTCAGAAAAGGTCAAAGCTGTCCAAGCAAGGGAGGAAACAAGCTCTGACGATGACAGCTATGTGTGGTCCGTGATGCACACCTTCCACAAAGCCGGATCACTGCCACAAGTGACAATCAAACTCAGTGACACTGACATAAAAGCTGTAGTCGACACGGGAGCGTCAGTCAATGTGATGAGTCATAAAACATATGACTCACTGAGGTCAGACAAAATCCTCAGGCCTGTGACTGGCAGAAAACTCTTCCCGTATGGCAGTGAAACTCCACTGGAAGTCGACGGCATTCTAACGTCAACAGTCGCACACAAGACACAGGCAGTGGAAACCGAGTTCTTCATCCTGCATGGCGAAGGTGACACGCTGCTGAGCTACAGCACAGCTTCCAAACTTGGTCTCATCAATTTCACGTACACAGTGAAAGACCAACAGGTTGACAGCATCATGGAGAAATTCAAAGATCGATTTGTAGGCATCGGAAAACTACGAGGTGTTCAATGCAAGCTGCATGAGGATGAATCTGTCCAGCCATTCATACAACCACATCGACGCCTACCATTCCACATGAGAAAACGCACTGAAGCAGAACTAAAGAAACTACTGGATCTCGACGTCATTGAAAAAGTTGAGAATGAGCCGACAACCTGGGTATCGCCCATCCATGTGATACAGAAGCCCAAGAAGCCTTCAGAAGTACGAATCTGTATTGACATGCGAGCAGTCAACAAGGCGATTGTTCGTGAGAGACACATCACACCGACGCTAGATGATGTGATAGCTGATCTCAACGGTGCAGCAGTATTCTCAAAGCTTGATTTGAACGCTGGTTATCACCAGATCGAGCTTGCGCCTGAATCGAGACATCTCACAGTCTTTTCAACGCACATTGGACTATTCAGGTATAAACGACTGAACTTTGGCATTAACTCAGCCGCTGAGAAGTTTCAGAACCTGATTCAAACGGCACTACACGGTTTGCAAGGAGTCCTAAATATCAGTGACGACATCCTGATATATGGCAAGAACCAAGACGAACATGATGCGAATCTTCAATCATGTCTACAGCGTCTCCGAGAGAAGAACCTCACGCTGAATGCCCAGAAGTGTGAGTTCAAGAAGTCCAATCTCACGTTCTTCGGACACAGGTTCGGAAAAGATGGACTCTCGCCTGATCCAGACAAAGTACGTGCACTCAAAGAAGCAGCAAACCCGCAAACACCAAATGAAGTCCGAAGCTACCTGGGTATGGCCACATATTGTGCGAGATTTATACCTAACCTTGCCACAATCTCTGGGCCATTACGTGAGCTCACCAAGAATTCCAGAAGATGGAGCTGGAACAGTGAAACACAGCAGGCTATTGATCAGATCAAAACTCAACTGACGGATGATTGCAGAACAGCATACTTTGACCCAGCGAAACAAAGCGAGTTGATCGTCGACGCGAGCCCAGTTGGTCTCGGTGCGATACTGACACAACGTGACCAAGACGATCAGATCTCAGTGATTGCGTTTGCAAGTAGGTCTCTAACTGACGTTGAGAAACGTTATAGCCAGACCGAACGCGAAGCACTCGCTATTCTGTGGGGAGTTCTACACTTCCACATATACCTCTACGGAAAAGGATTCACAATCGTCAGTGACCACAAGCCCCTTCTCCCACTGTTTAACAAGCCAACAGCAAAAGCTCCAATGCGCATCGAAAGATGGATTCTGAAACTGCAGGACTATGAGTACACAGTTGTGTATCAGCGTGGGAAAGCAAACCCAGCTGATTACATCTCGCGACACCCCCTGCCAAGCAAAAACGCAACAAGTCGAGAAGAAAGACTGGCAGAAGGCTATGTGAACCAAATAGCCACACGTGCTGCACCAAGAGCTGTCAGACTCGAGGTCATCCAGCAAGAAACAGTACAGGACCCAGTACTGTCAGCGTGCATCGCTGCAGTCCAGACAGGACACTGGCATGACAAGTACAAACAGCTTGAAAGCCAAGCACACAAGGATGCCTTGAAACATCTGTACACCACCAGAGAGAATCTCACGATTTCCAAAGACGCTAACTTGGTCTTACACAACAGTCGTATCGTGGTACCAGAAACTCTACAGCAGAAAATGGTCGACATTGCACATGAAGGCCATCAAGGCATGGTGAAAACCAAGCGTCTACTTCGACAGAATGTGTGGTTTCCCGAACTAGACCAAAAGGTAGAAAACACCTTCGAAGCTGCATACCGTGTCAAGCAACCAGTGGCGACCCTGGTCGCGAACCCCTCAGCATGTCCCCACTACCAACGTCACCATGGAAGGAAGTGAGTGTAGACTTCGCGGATCTCAAGCATGAACACATGCTCGTTGTTGTCGACGATTATTCACGATTCCCCGAAATCGACTTCGTTCATTCGACTTCGGCCAAAGCTGTGATACCGAAGTTAGACAAACTGTTTTCCACGTTTGGAATTCCACAAACAGTTCGGACGGACAACGGTCCTCCGTTCAACAGCACAGACTTTGCCCAGTATGCTGCTTATGCAGGGTTCAAACATCGAAAAGTGACCCCAAGATGGCCAAGAGCCAACGGTGAAGTTGAGCGTCTGATGCGAACTCTGAAGAAGACGTATCGTGTCGCTCATGAAGAAGGCAAGTCGTGGAAGCAGGAAATCTTCAAGTTCCTTCGCAACTATCGTGCGACGCCTCACATGACTACTCAGGCAACACCCTCAGAACTACTCTTTGGTCGGACGATACGAGTTCGAATCCCTGACTTCAAAGCCGAATCCGACGCAGGTCATGATGTTCAAGTCCGACAAACCGACCGCAAGAACAAGAAGAAGATCAAGAAGTATGCGGACAAACATGTCAAGCTACAAACCAAGCCACCAGAAGTTGGAGACACAGTGCTAGTGAAACATGACGGAATCATACCAAAACACAAAACGCCCTACAGCACCAGACCGTATCGTGTGATCTCCAAGAAAGGATCCATGGTAACTGCTGCCCGCGATGGTCATGTAGTCACTCGAAACTCATCACACTTCAAGGTTCTGCAAGGTGAACACGCAGTACCAGGAAATGATCGTCAAGCCGCAGTGGAACAGGACTACGACAGTATGGATGAACTCGCACAACTTCCCCATGTTCCACAACCAGACCAAGCAGATGATCACGATGATGTTGCTGCGGATGGTAACGATGATAAACGTGAACAGCAAAGACGTCCCGTCCGTGACAGAAGACAGCCACAGTATCTGAGAGACTATGTTGTGTAAATGTGTTTGAATGTGTTGTTTTCTGACTTTTCAGTATGACATTTGTAACTTTCGTACTGCTACTTTGAACCTACAATAAGTAGAATATAGACGTGGAATCAATACCCAGTATCAAGTATTCCGAGCAAACAAAACAGGGTCCGTTATCCAATCTCATAGTCCGGGGACAGAAAGTCATATCAGGCATACGAAGTGAGAGAAAACAAAAATGACAGGGAAACTCATGAACCCCCGTAAATGGCCATCAGGAGGTGAAATCAGGTGTTCCGGAAAGAGTGAGCATTTCCTGCTCCACTAGTGGCACCCGTCATTGCAATGTTATGTTTGTGGTTAAAGCTGTAATCTTTTAAAAAGAGGGGAGAAATGTAGTGTCCAAGTGCTATTGCGTAAGTTGCCATGTATCGGGTACTTTGAGTTCAGGTGTTCCATAGCGGACGGATAAACAACGTGTTCCAAACTGTGGACTTATTTATTGTTTGTTCCTAAACACACGCAACAAACATTACAGTGTTGTGTTATTTAACCCTGAGACACCTTCTCAATGTACCTTGATTGACCTCCCTCCCCCTCCAATACTAAAATGAATCAATGGGATGTGCCCGGAAAATCTGCCTGCAAAATCATATATGCGCACTTAATTATACCTAAGATCACCGTGTTAACCCTCCGTGTGCTGGTAATACCGCAGTCGTTGGGTATTGGGAAGATATCAGTGAAATAGTATGCTTTAGATATTGGCACAACATGCTTTTTACGTCAGTCTGTTTTCTCGACTATCTTTTCAGATGAAATACGAGTCCACGTGGAATGGGAAATATGTTTTGTATTCCAGAGTTCGTCCCAAGTAAAATATTGCAAGATCAACATATTCAATCATGGGATAAAACGAACCGCATCCGATTGGAAGTTGAACATGTTGCACAAATTCAAGGAAATAGTAACACAGTCATTACTTGAAAGTGATCAAGTTCCTTATACGATCAAGTTTGCCAAATTTCGGATTTTTGGTGGAATATCCAATGCTCATTTCAAATCGGAAAACTGTAGGATGTGTTGAGCAGTTGTAGAGAATCTGTGACATATAATTTTGCAGTGTGATAAACATGCTCCAACAAACGGACATTTATGAAAGTGTCAGAGAACATCAAGAACCATTTCAAATCATTTTTTCTCCAATGAGAAAATAAAGATAATAGTAGATATACAATTGGAGCGGTAAACAATATAATAACATTGTATGACTGAAAATAGCCCAAGGGCTGTGAAAGGTTACCGGACAATATATATTTCAGATATTAGCCTTTTTCCCATGACCTCAAAAATAAGGTCATTGGTCAACTCAAGGTCACGAGAATATCCAGCATACAATTTATAGTATATCATTTATAGTATGTCCACAACCGATTCCATAAGCTGTAATGTCGATAATAAGCCATATCGTCGCTGTCAGAACAAAACCTCGTAGTAAAAAATTCGGCAAAATGAGTTTTTTTTACCCTGAGGCCATTTCCTGTCTTGTGCGAAAACCTCGTAACTCTGTAGTCAATAGTTGGGCTGTTATAGTCAAATTAAATTTTCCATGTATTTGGATTGGCTGGAATTTTGTCGTAACAAAACCTCGTAAGACACAAAGTGGTGATAAACTCTGTGAATCTTGTCATGCTAATACCTCGTATATATCAGGATAGCATGACACGCGGGTTGTTTTCCCAAAGTTTATGGTTGCTGCATGTTTGATTCGGGTCACGTCAACAAAAGGCGAGTAATCCCTGTACGATATAAACTCGTTGACATCACAATGTGTGCTACAAATTTCCCAGATCCATTACTTCTCCAATATATGCATTTTCATGTAGTTTCAAGGAAGTTTACTTTTAGGTATTATTGATGCCTGTTGTTTAATGGAATCATTAACTGTAAATGATTTTGCAGCTATGAGCTAAGTCCTGTTTTTTCAAGGCTTTGATAATAATGACTCAATGCTTCTTGATTTCTTGAATGTATTTTTGATGCATTCGTGTACATTGTGCTGATGTTCGGTATTGATGTATTGATAGAATACAGTGTTATAAATACGAGGAATGGTGCGAACAGTTTTTCTTCTATTGAACAAAAATGAATAGTGCAAACCTATCTTGTTATAGGATTGTTAAATTTTATTTCGAAGAAAAAATACTTTGAACGTGTGTTCTACAGAGCTCGACGTAAATAATTCAGTCAATTAATATATTCTGACGAATATTTTCGTCGAAGGGAGCAAATTTTTAGGCTGGATTTGAGAATAAATACATTTACCTACGGTGTGCATTCAATCAACCGGGTATTAACTCGATCAGGGACTCAAGCTATTGATCGTTGGTGATGTGTAATAATCGGAATGGGTTCCGAGTTCAACACCACAGCCTTCAAAATTGATATTTAGGTGCTTATGAATATTTCGACGGTACTCAAATTTAGTAGACACACTTCTCATATGGTATATATTGTCGCCTATTTTTACACTATTGACCAAAAACAACTTTTATATTGAATTTTGGACCGAAAACGGTGTTGAATTTTATAAACACCTTGCTATTTCTTGATGGGCGTACTCGATCAACGACTACAATTCATCAGTGTTCATACGAACTATACGGTACCAATTGCTTTCACATCGGTATTCGATCTGCATGAACATCGTATGTAGGCCTATATAATATGCGAACGGAATGAAATTGAAAACATTGCTAGAAATGAACGCGCCATTGACTTCTCTCATCCGGGGAAATCTGGTGCTTTGCACCAGGTATGATTCTTATAATGTTTTAGTCTACATAACTTATATACAGTGTTCGTAACAGGAATTCCGAACAGTTAGAAACCCCGTATCTCCACCATTCTGACAGATTATCAGGACAAATAACTCGTAACTTCCATGCATCAATCCGATATTCTAATTAACTTGAACCAGCTGATTTCCTGAACTTATGCTTGAATTTTCTCAAATTTTCTCAGGAAAACAAAAGTCACGAAAAGAATCACATAAATAAATCAAATACATAAGTTTTTTGTCTTTCACTCAAAAATGTGAAAAATGACATACGAGGTTTTGTTCCGACAGCGACGATATACTAGCCATTTTGTTCTCTGACCTTGAAAATTAGCTCAAAGGTCAAAATCAAGGTCACCAGATTATTCAAAAAAATATCATTTCCTATATGTTCACTATTGATTCCTAAGCTGTAAAGTCGATAATAAACCAGATATTAACCATTTTGTTCTCTGATCTTGAAAATGAAGTCAAAGGTCAAATTCAAGGTCACCAGAATATTCAGCATATATCATTTTCTATATGTTCACTATTGATTCCTAGGCTGCAAAGTCGATAATAAGCGAGATATTAACCATTTTGTTCTCTGACCTTGAAAATGAGGTCAAAAGTCAAATTCAAGGTCACCAGAATATTCAGCATATATCATTTCTTATATGTTCACTATGGATTCCTAGGCAGTAAAGTCGATAATAAGCGAGATATTAGTCATTTTGTCATGTGACCTTGAAAATTAGATCAAATTCAAGGTTACGACAATATTCAGAATATATCAGCGAGATATTAGCCATTTTGTCCTGTAACCTTGAAAATTAGTTCGAAATTCAAGGTCATAAGAATATTCACCATATATCATATTCTATATGTCCACAATTGATTCTCAATCTCTAATCTCAATATTCAGTGAGATATTTGGAAAAATGTTCCCCATTATGAAGCATAGGCGAATTTAACATAGGAAAGTCCCATTTGGGCCGAGTTTGGGCCCAAAATGGCCCACTTCGACCGATTCAAAGGCAACGAAACGTATACATGTCACAGGGGTACATATGAGGAGTGTTATGCATCAATAAGAAAAAAACGTTACTGAACGGATTTTGAGAAAACGACCACCAAATTCCAAAATTGGCCATTTTTCGTCCGAAATGGCCGCCATTTTGAAAAAATTGTGAAAATAATAAAACTAAAAAATAGCTAGCTCTCGAAAGATTTTGAGGCATTTTTGTGCAATATTTCAGAAAGATTCGGTGGTAAACTTTAAAGATAAAATTAGCCCAAGGGCTAAGACAGGTTACCGGAGAAAATATGTTTTAAATTTTAAATTTTAGCCATCTTTTCCCGTGACCTTGAAAATGAATTCACTGGTCAATTGCAACATCATTAGAATTTCCAGCAAACATGTATATCATTTCCTATATGTCCACAATTGCTTGCTAAGCTGGAAATTCAATAACAAGTAAAACAAATAGCAATTTTGTTCTACGATTTTGAAAATAAGGTCGCAGGTCGAATTAATGGTCATCAAAATATTCGGCATACATCATTCCCTATAGGTGCACAACTGATTCCTAAGCTGTAAAGTCGATAATGAGTGAGATATTAACAATTTCGTCCTGTGAACTTGAAAATGAGGTCAATGGTCAAATTCGAAATCACGACAATAATCTGCATATATCATTTCCTATATGTTCATTATTGATTCCTAAGCTGAGAAGGCGATAAGAAGCGAGATATTAGCCATTTTTTACTGTGGCCTTGAAAAGGAGGTCAAAGGTCAAACTCAAGGTCATCAGAATATTCGGTATATATCATTTCCTATAAGTTCATAATTGATTCCTTAGCTGTAAAGTCGATAATAAGCGAGATATTAGCCATTTTGTTCTCTGACCTTGAAAATGAGGTCAAAGGTCAAATTCAAGGTCATCAGAATATTCAGCATATATCATTTCCTATATGTCCAAAATTGATTCCTTAGCTGTAAAGTCGATCAGAAGCGAGATATTAGCCATTTTTCCTGTGACCTTGAAAATGAGGTCAAAGGTCAAATTTAAGGTCATGACAATAATCTGCATATATCATTAATCATATGTTCATAATTGATTCCTAAGCTGTAAAGTCGATAAGAAGCGAGATATTAGCCATGTTGTGCTCTTGAAATTGAAAGTGAGGTCAGAGATCAAATTCAAGTTCACGAGAATATCTAGCATATATCATTTCCTATATGTCCACAATTGATTTCTAGGCTGTAAAATCGATAATAAGCGAGATATTACCCATTTTGTCCTGTGACCTTGAAACTGAGGTCAGAGGTCAAATTCTAGATCACGAGAATATACAGCATATATGATCTCCTATAAGTCCACAATTGATTCCTAGTCTCTAATCTCATTATTAAGTAAGATATTAGGCATAATGTGTCCCATTATAAAGCATAGGAGAACTTAACATGGGAAGGGCCCAATTGGGCCGAGTTTGGGCCCAAACTGGCCCACTCTGGGCGATTCAAGGGCAACGAAATTTATACATGTCACAGGAGTAAATACAAGTAGTGTTATGCATGAAAAAGAAACAAAAGTTACTGAACAGTTTCTGAGGAAATGGCCGTCAAAGTCCAAAATTGGCTCTTTTTCGACGAAAACGGCCGCCATTCTGAAAAAATGTGAAAACCCCAAAACTAACTCTCGATATATTTTTAGGCATTTTTGTGCAAAATTTCAGAAAAATCCAATCGTAAACTTCGAAGATAAAATTGTTTACGGACGACGGCAGACAACGGACGCAACGTGACGGCAATAGGTTATCGGATCATAGGTCCAGCCCAGGGCTAAGAAAGGTTACCAGACAATATATATTTTGATTATTAGCCTTTTATCCCATGACCTTGAAAATAAGGTCATTGGTCAATTCAAGATCACAAGAATATTCAACATTTATCATTTCTAGTAGATCCACAATTGATTTCTAAGCTGTGAAGTCGATAATTAGTGCGATATTAGCCATTTTGTTATGTGACCTTGAAAATGAGGTCAAAAGTCAAGTTCCAGGTCATGGAAATGTTCAGCATATATCATTTCCTCTATGTTAGTAACTGATTCCTAAGGTGTAAAGTCGAAAATAAGCGAGAAATAAGCCATTTTGTTCTCTGACCTTGAAAATGGTGTCAAAGGTCAAATTCAAGATAACCAAAATGTTCAGCATATATCATTTCCTATATGTTCACTATGGATTCCTAAGCTGTAAAGTCAATTATAAGCGAGATATAAGCCAGTTTGTGCTCTGACCTTGAAAATAAGGTCAAGATCAAATTCAAGGTCATCAAAATATTCAGTGTACCGGTACATCATTTTCTATATGTCCACAATTGGTTCCCAAGCTATAAAGTCAATAGCGCAGCAAGACGTTAGCCATTTTGTCCTATGACCTTGAAAATGTGGTCAAATGTCAAATTCAAGGTCATGACAATATTTAGCATATATCACTTTTTATACGTTCACAATTGATTCCTAAGCTGTGAAGTCGATAATAAGTGAGATATTAGTCATTTTGTCCTGTGACCTTGAAATTTATTCCAAAGGTCAAATTCAAGGTCATGAAAATAATCCGTATATTTCATTTTCCATTAAGCGAGATATCAGCCATTTTGTCCTGTGACCTTGAAAATTAGGTCAAAGGTCAAATTCAAGGTCACGAGAATATTCAGCATATATCATTTCCTATATGTCCACAATTGATTCCTAAGCTGTAAAGTCGATAACAAGCGAGATATTAGCCATTTTGTCCCTTGACCTTGAAATTGAGGTCAAAGGTCAAATTCTAGGTCACGAGAATATTCAGCATATATCATCTCCTATAAGTCCACAATTGATTCCTAGTCTCTAATCTCAATATTAAGTGAGATATTTGGCATAATATGTCCCATTATAAAGCATAGGGGAATTTAACATGGGAAAGTCCCATTTTGGCCGAGTTTGCCGAGAAACTTATACACATAACAGGAGTATATATGAGTGTTATGCATCAATAAGAAAAAAAGTTACTGAACAGATTTTGAGAAAATGGCGGTAAAAGTCGAAAATTGGCCGTTTTTTGTCAAAAATGGCCGCCGTTTTGAAACAATTGCGGAAATCAAAAAACTAAAAAATACCTCCATCTTGAAATATTTTAGGTGTTTTTGTGCAAAATTTCAGAAAGATTCGATCGTAAACTATAAAGATAAAAATGTAGACGGACGACGAAGGACGACGACGGACGACGGACGCAACGCCACGGCAATAGGTTATCAGGCCAAAGGTCCGGTAACCTAAGAATGTAGATGGATGACGACGGACGACTACTGACGACGAACGCAACGCCACAGCAATAGGTTATCGCCACAGCAATAGGTTATTCTGGCTGTTTTCTCGAAAACTATTTGGTCAGTTTTTATATTTTTGTTTCAAAATATGGTAATTGGGGTCCTTGACGTTGTTTATAAAGATGGAGTACCTTGAACTGATCAATGAACCCAAAATTCACGCTCACATGGCTCAAAAAGAGGCAAAAAAATTGTTTGCCCTTTTTCCTGGAAACTATTCTAAACATATTGAATATCGTATATGGTTCACCTTTTGGTAACCTTGGGGTTGACCTTGAAGGCTAAATATCGAGGTCACGGGGACCTGAAATTTCTGAATTGGCATCTACAGATAAAATGTTGTAGCTAGATGTTATGTTTATGAGCATATAGGAAGTCATTTGGTAACCTTGACCTTGACCTCAGATGACCCTGAGTGCTAAATCTCAATGTCATGACTAACACGAAATGTGTGAATTGGCCTCTGGGGCTAAAACACTTGCACATACAGGTTAGGATTGCATCAGTAGCATAGTAGGAATTCATATATGGTGCATCTTTTTGTGACCCCGAGGTTGACGTCAGACAATTGTGAAGGCTAAATCTAAACGTCACGAATGATACGATATGCGTGAACAGACAAAATACTTGTAGATAGAGGTTATATTTGTATTATGAACGTATGTTGTTTTCCAAATTATATGCAGCACACCTAATGGTGACATTGAAATTCACGAAGATGACCTCGATTGGTAAATATCAATGTCATATCTCACATGTGGTGGTTAAACGAAAATTATTATCATTTTTGCGGGCGCTGCTGTCCGTTAACGAAACAATACACGCATGTTATTCACGCAACCGAGGACATCGAATAACGTTTTCGGCTACCCAACACAAGACGCGGGCCTCGAATGAAACTGCTCTATATTCGACGCCTGCGTCTTTCATTCGACGCCCGCGTCTTGCGAAACTAGTTCAAACGACTGTTTTTTTTTTTTTTTTTTGCAACTGATACTGAGAATCAGAGCAATCGGAACAGTCAAACACAAAATGCAAAATTGAGTCGTCCGTCGAATGCTACACAGGTTTACTGTTCTTATCAAATGTTTCAATTCTAGTCAGACTATGAAAATGATAATAATAGTAATAATGATGGTTTGCCATCGTTATTGTTATATTATTATGATTTTTGCGGGCGTTGCTGTCCGTTAACGAAACAATACACGCATGTTATCCACACAACCGATGACATCAAATAACGTTTTCGGTTACCCAACACAAGACGCGGGCCTCGAATGAAACTGCTCTTCATTCGACGCCAGCGTCTTAAATTCGACGCCCGCGTCTTGTGAAACTAGTCCGAACGACTGTTTCTTTTTTATTTGCAACTGATACATTATGATAGATGCGTTAGAATAGTGCGTCGGAGGGAGTGTGCTATGACCAGAGTGAGAATCAGAGCAATCGGAACAGTCAAACACAAAATGCAAACTTGAGTCGTCCGTCAAATGCTACACAGGTTTACCGTCCTTATCAAGTGTTTCAATTTCTAGTCAGACTATGAAAATGATAAGAAAAGGCTCGGGCAGACAATGACTGTCAGGCGTCCAATGGACCAAGTCGGGCCTTCAAACCGCCACAACGCCTGGCAAACCATCGTTATTGTTGTATTGTCCAGTAGCCTATATTAACCCTTTGACTGAAGAACAAAAATGTAATGCAACACACAATTCTGGGAATCAGTTGTAAATCTAAAATTTTTAATTTCATTTAAAAGGATTGTTATCCGTCAGGCAAAATACAATATGTTAAGTAGTATGTATTGGTAATAAATATTCTCCTGTAGGGTTTTGCATTAAGTTTTTTGGGTACCAATTTCGCACTATAAATAATTTATAACGAAAGCACGATAATTGTCAGTGTGGGACTAGAATGGGTCAGGTAGATTCCACACCACTGGTTCTTGTCCAGATCCACGTGGAGTGAGTGAATGTGCAGTGTACAGCCATTACTCAGTCTTTCCTTGTTAGCTTTCCCATTCTGTCATGCTGCACAACCAACTCCAAGTATGTTGGCATTTTATCTTACGAGGTATTGCATCTCATATGGTGTTATATATTGAAAATATTATCATGGGAAAATCAACGAAATAATTGAATAATAATTCGTTTTTAACAAGAACAATGAAATGAAAATCAACCAAAACAATGATTCCTGGAATAACTAAAATATTGTGAACGCATAATATCAGTAGGATGACCACGTTTGCATAACTTTATCTTGATATTTCGAATAAGCTGCTGAACAATCGTGCATTGCAATCATATATACTGAGGTGTTTTTTTGTTATTGTTGTTGTGTGTGCATCTCATAGAATTATTAAACTTCTTATGAAGTAAATTCTATGGAAGCCCATAGGTGAGATGTGCGGGAAAAAAATTGTGTTTTTTTCTATTAAAAACCTTGCACGTTCGAACGTAGAAAGTTCAAAACTACCACGTTCACACGTGGAAGCATTTAGCGCTATCACGTTCGCATGTGGTAACTTTAAAACTTATCATGTTCGCACGTAGAAAGGTTTTAGGCTTCCACGTTCACACGTAGAAAGTCAGAAGCTACCACGTTCACACGTGGAAACATTATATGCTTTCACGTTCGCACGTAGAAACCTTAAAACCAACCACGTTTGAATGTAGAAAGATGTAGGTTTCCACGTTCACACGTAGAAAGTTCCAAAGCTACCACGTTCACACGTGGAAGCATTTATACCTTTCCACGTTCGCACATAGAAGGAATTAGGTTTCTACGTTCACACGTAGAAAGATTCAAAGCTACCACGTTCACACGTGAAAGCATTTGATGCTACTACACCCAAATCTTTGCACGTGAGAACGTGGTAGCTCATGAAGTTTCCACGTGCGAACGTGGAAATGTTGGATGCTTCCACGTGTGAACAGGGTAACCTCGGACTTTTCACGTGTGAACGTAATAGCCTTAACTGTTTCCACGTGCGAACGTGATAGTGTTAAATGCTTCCACGTTCGAACGTGCTAGCTTTTTGCTGGAAAAGACATAGCATTTTTTTACGCGCATGTCACCTATGGGCTTCCGTAAAATTCATCCTATTTCATGGTTAAAATATTTCTAACTGTCTGTGGTTTGCATTTAGGATTTTGTTGGCCAGAATGAATTGGGTCATTGGCATACGATAGTGTCTGCATAATTGTGAAGCAACTGCGGTGGATACAATTGAACATTCTTCTCATATTGTATGGCGAAAGTAATCACATTTAGACCGTGGTGATGTGCACAGAGCCCGACCGCTAGGACCAATTTCCAGGCTGCTTCACAATTGTTAGCACACTCATGTGTAGACATTACCAACAAATGACGACTCGCAGCCTCAATAATGCATTCATAAATAGTGCGCTGGATGGTGTGGCGATGAATACCAATATCCTTTTATGCCTATTATTGTAAAACCCTGTCAGACTTGATTGATCAACAAAGTGTGGGCCAGCATGTATGATGAGCGTTTTTTCTGTGTCCAGGTTTATATCTATAACAGAAGGAGATCCTTGTTAAAGTTGGTTATGTATAAACGGTCCATTCCACTCCGGTTTATTCGAGTCTGATAAATATTTATTTTTTATCTTTTCCATGATTGTTTTTCTTTTTTTTTCTTTTCATCATGTCAAAAACCATACATTCAAGAATGACACATTCATTCAAGCAGATAATACATTCACACTGAAAAATGGCCAAAATGCAAAGAAAGTTTAATGGACAATATATGTTATATATTTTTGATATTAGCTATTTTGTCCCGTGACCTTAAAAAATAAAGTCACTGGTCAAGTTCAAGGGCACGAGAATGTTCTGAATGTATCTTTCCACATTAAGGATTATCCATCAATTTGTAGGTTAAAAGATGTAAAACGCAATGTAATAATTTGTACTGAAATCTTTGAGTGGTTCGTCTTGACTCCTTTTCAGGCAAGTACGAAAATTTTCTCCCAATTATTTTTGTCATGAATTTCTGATAGTTCGTCTTGCCATTTATTTTATATTCTTTTCTTGGGCGGGAATTGATTAATTTAGTATATGATTTGCAGACTTTTATGACCACATATTAAAGAGTACAAGATTACTGTATTAAGAAGATATTGGTCGTCTTAATTACAGTATATTATTTTCTTGGTAATATAAATAAATCTTGGTTTGATAAGTAAATCAGAGTCATTGTCGTTATTCTGACTGCAGCCACTATGCTGCCCCTGAGTACTACTAGTTCACTTGTATTATTTCATCAAATGTGTGTTGCATTTTAACGTATGCGGACCTATGCATTGTTATCTTTAATGTTTTCGTTCAAGTTTGTTTCAAAATTGTGTAGCAAAATACTTAGATATACTGGAGAGAGCCATTTGTTGTGAAAAGCCTCCAATTCTTCAATGCATATGATAACTTCATAATGCCTATAATAACTTGATAACTGTTCAGTAAGTTAATTCCTATTTCATGTTCATTGCTGGGTATTTGACAGTATACAAGTATCTTGCTGGAAGCCAACGGAAAAACAATTCTTGTTGAATATAAGGGGAAAATAAATTACGTGGACCAGATTGGCCAGATGTATATGGTTGATTGCACATACATACCTGGAGAGGACCCATGAGATAGTGTGTATCAGTGTGTGCTATGCATTATTTCTATAATGGTGGTTGCTAGTTTGCATGTCAATAAATACATATTCATTTCCCAGAATGACATAATTGTGTACCTTTCTATATTCAGAAAAATCTACCCACGCTTCCAGATTGTGGCCTGTTGGAGAAGCTTCCTGAGTAAAATGAAAAACAGAGCGAAAATACGGACTATTTTTTTCAGAAGATACCTTCCGGAAAGAACTTAGGAAGTCTGCGCCACACATTCATTAGTGTCTCCTGATGATGTACAAGTCATGTCACCAAGATGGAGGCGAGAAATTCGTCAGACCATCGCCTCTCTAATTCTGTTCATGTGGTGGTTGCTTCATGAACACTGGTGTTAATGCTCTCAAAGTTTAGGGTTCAAGGATCGAGAATTGGGTTGATTTCCTCCCCATTTTGGAACAAGCTACAACCTAATTTTATGGAAGAAGTTCTCCATGCTAATGAACTGTTCACACTTTGTGATAATTTGAACGAATACCTAAATTGGTACAATCATCAGTCCTGGATAATTCTGAAAATGTGTGTACGGTTCACTCTATGTTTGTTTGCCTCTTGCCTCTTAGATAAATATGTCTAAGATAATCTGACAGCTTCAGATATGAACGAAAGTACTCTTTGCTCATCAGAAATTGGCATAAATTTAAAAAAAAAAACGATTCATCAATTTCCTCGTTGTTCCTGAAGTTCAAGTGTGACTTTCTGAGTCAATTGTTCTTAATTGTTCTAAAAAGTGAATTAACAAAAAAGCAAAAGAAGCTGGTTATGACATATCTTAGGTTAGTACAGAATAGAAGTTTATTTAACAAAAGTAGTTACAGCTGAGTACAGAAACAACCAATAGAGAACAATAAGAAATATAATTACAATTGAAAAATTGATAAAAGAAACGCAAACAGAAACAGAAACGGGGAAATTAAAATGAGAATGACTAATAACACAAAGAGGGAACGAGAGAAGAGATGCGGCAGGTGTTCGCGACAACGAATGGAGGCAGTCGTCCGTGACCAGCAAAACAAATACAGAACAATTGACCAGACCGTCTGAGTCAGTATGGCAGGGACATTCACACCAGGGGGCAGAGACTGAAGCGTAGATTACAGTTCATGACATTCTGTGCAAGCCGGATTATCACACATGGGGAATTCAATATATCTATCCAAAGCGCTTGTTTTTACGGAATGGTTGAATTTTAGTCGATTGAGCTCACTTTCGAGATTGTTATCTGTTTGGTTCCAAATACTAGGGATGGTGAAATATATAGAGTTCTTCGAGAAGTTTGTTCTAGACATATGGATATACAAATAAATTGTCTTGCTTCGACGTGTTACGAAGTTAGTATTATTGTGTTCAAGTAAAAAAATATTGGACAACAATATCATTCAAGAACTCCTCAGGAGATATATAATATCCAATACTTTTTTCTACCCCACTCACTCTCATTGACGTGAAGTCCACATACCATATTCATCATAAAGTTACTGTGGTGTTATTATATCTACACGACATAATAAAAAGCATTTCATCTGCTCATTTTTGGTTAAATTGGAACATAAAATGGTGACATATGCAAACGAAGTTTCTTGTTCATAGTCAGGAAGAATGTACCGTCAGTGGTGACGGTACATGACCCAAGGTAATCCTGATGATCCCAATATGTTTTGCACTACATCATATCGTTATCATATTCATCATGCACTTCATCATATCATCCCCACATCATACACGGGTTTGAGTAGGTTTGAGTGGGTGGAGGTTTATTGAAATGTTGTCAATGTATCGAATATGTACCTTGATTATTCAAAACAAAAATGTTGGAATCAGCAGTGTTCTCTCCAAAGACACAGCTAGAATGGATCTTGATGCGGCCCACGATGTGCCGGACTATGTAGATACTAGGTCACATACTATGTTGGTGTTCATATTGATGATTGAACGCCACCTACATTTGCCGACAGGTGGCAGCACAGGAAAATGAAACGTAGTGGAAATACATATTGAACTGGATGATCGTGTTGACAACATGATTGTCCCATTGGAATGGCTTGCATCATCTACGATCCGAGAATGGAATACAATATATGTCTTCCAGTCAGTGAGGAATGTATGCAAAACACGTTGAATCTGCCTTGTACAGCGACAGTACACAGCCAGGGCTTTAACCAAAAGTGTCACGGTACTTTTGGTCAGAATACATTCGGCTCTCCTAGCTAGGATATCAAATATGTAAATGGTGTCGATACAATGATACATGGCATGACCTATTGGTTTATGTATTCACATGTGAGGTGCTGAATTCATTCACGTGTGACCACGTGTAGTTGTATGACTCGCATATACAGGGCTGACATTTAGTGCTTGGAGTAATATTGTTGAGGGAATTATACATTATGTCTGATAAGGCCCATGCTTTCGCATTCAGCGCAAATTATCGTAAGTGTACTCTGTATAAACCGGATCTTCAGGGGACACGGGAAAAAACCCGGTATGGAGAGAGCGCCGGTTTATCAAGAGACTGAGTCTCAAGAGTCTGATATGCAGATACCGGCCGACTTCGTTTTCACTGTTACCGGTACACAACATAACGTAACCTAAGACCGGCCAGCTATTTTAGGTACATCTAGTTATAAACTTTATGGACATCGGCGTAGTTAATATTATTTTATTGGTAATAGGTCAGGTCTGTATAGATTTATTGCAGAACACTCAAGTAAATAATTTGAGTCAATCGAATATTAATTGTTGGTTTTCAATTTACATCATTATCCTCTTGTGCTATTAGCACATCTCCAAACCAATTGCAGAATATACATAGTGAGACAAAATTGCGTGATGTCATAGAATTGTTGTCTGCGTTATAACATGCGCTGATTAATAATGCGTGTCACCCCAGTGATGAGCTTGCAGTGATTTACTCGAGAAATCATGACAGGTAAATCATGCATTCTTCAAACGACCCCTAACTGACGAAGTTTAGTTGTTGTTAATCACAATTGGTGAGCGCCATGTTCCTGATGTTGTTGTATTTACAGAAACATGTGACTGAAAAAGCAACCTTCGACATCGGTCTGTGATCCGATGAAGTATGGCTGATTACGATTTAGACGCCGCAATTTTGACTTGTTGAAGGAACGCCGGTTTGGACAATACGATATGGCCGGTTGGGTCTTAGGAATACGGCCGGTTTTCAGAATGGACAACATCCGGTATGTCGAGAGTTGCTTACTGTAAAAACAAAGGGGAAGAATTCGGGACCTAATCCGGTATATACAAGAGCCGGTTTCGGCAGAATACACTGTATTAGCGATAAATATCATATACATAATCGTATCAAAATGAATATTGAAAATTATACTTGTATGTCCTGGCCTTTTTTTGGCTTGTTACACTGACACCTATAAACAAATGAATATGGGTTCAGTATGAACACCACAAACATATTGTGATATGGTATCACAAAACGTGTTGTTTTTGGCATACACAGTGTGTGTGTGTACACATGCATTTGTCATCGGCTGGTTTCATGCAAAGAGGCACGATATCGCTCCATACACCCTTTCACATAACACACCCTCTATATATAGGTAATTGTGTGCATTTGACCATGTACATCTGGTCCAATCGGGCCAACTCAATTTATTTTTCTCCTTATATTCAACAAGAATGTTTTTTTCCGTTGGCTTCTAGAAAGATAAATGTCACATACCCAGCAATGAACAAGCGGCTTCCTGGTAACTGGATATTGGACCAAAGAATTTTTTCGACCATCAACACGGGTACATAAAGCATGAAGCGGGAATGAACTTACTGAACAGTTATAAAGTTATTATAGGCATGTATTCATTGTTTGAAAAATTGAAGTCCAAAATCCAAAATGTGTGTGTGGGGTGACACGCTGCCATTAAAACGCAAACATAGAAAGAATGCATAAAAATGCATAAAAAACGAAAATTGAACGAAAACATTATAGAAACAAGATAGAAATGCATAGGTCTGGTAACTTTCAATTGCATCACACATTTGAAGAAATAATTCTAGTGAGCTAGTAGTACTCGGGGGCAGCATATCCTTTTTGTGCCTGCCATCAGAAAAGTAACACTGACTTTGATTTATTTATCAAACTGAGATTTATTTTTGGTACCGAGAAAAAAATATACTGTAATTATGACGACCAATATCTTTTTATCACAGTAATCTTGTACCCTGATTATATCCAAATGAATGGTTTATTTCAAGGATGCAAATAACTTTTGAAAAACGTTGATTAGTAGGACACCACTCATTGGTGAATATAATATACACATGATATTGGATTACTTTAGTTTCAGAGAATCAATTCTTGAGCCCATTAATGGCATAATTGAATAAGATCAGATTAAACTAGGCTGTAACTTAATACGATCTATGACAAAATATGTGGTCAAAAAATGTGCAAATCATATACTAAATTAATCAATTCCCAATCAAGAAAAGATTAAAAATAAATAAATGGCAAGACGAAGTATCAGAAAATCATTACATTAATATTTGGGAGAAAATTTTAGTACTTGCTCGAGAAGCAGTTATTACATCGGGTTCCAGTTCACCAACAAATAAATTACTCTTGACCTACAAATTGAGGGATAAACCTTAATGTGAAAAGATTCAAGCAGAACATTCTCCTTACCTTGAATTTGACCATTGACTTAAGGTCATGGGACAAAATAGCTAATATCAAACATGTAAAACATATATTGTCCGTTAAACTTTCCTTGCCCTTGGGCTAATTATTAATGTGAATATATTATCTGCGTAAATTAATGTATCATTCTTGAATATGTGTTTCTGGCATAATGAAATGAAACTGAAAGAAATCATGGAGAGGATAACGAGAAGAAAAAATCAGACCCGAATTGACCAGAGTGGAATGGACCACTCATGCAGTTCCAATTTTAACATGGATCCTCTTCTGTTATATCTATAAACCTTGACACAGTCAGGATAATGCTTATCATTCATGCTGGTCCACAATCTGTTGATCAATAGAGCCTGATAGGGTTTTACAATAATTGGCATTACAGGATATTGGTATTCATCTTCACACCTTCAGGCGCACTATTTATGAATGCATTATTGAGGCTGTGAGTAGTAATTTGTTGATAATCTCTTTACATGCGTGTACCAACAACTGTGAAGCAGTCTGGAAATTGGTTCCAGCCGTCGGGCTCTGTGCGCATTACAACGGTCTAAATATGATTACTTTCGCCATACAATTTGAGAAGGTTGTTCAACTGTATTGAGAAGATTGTTCAACACCATATGAGATACAATACCACATGACATAAATGCCAACCTATTTGGATGGCATTCATACCCGCGCAGAACAATATACAGGCTGTTCAGTGAGTTGTGCAGCATGACAGAATGTGAAAGCTAACAGGGAAAGACTACTAAGTAAATGGCGCTACACTTCACACTCACCCACTCGACATTGATCTGAACAAGATCCAGTCGTGTGGAATGTACCTACTCCATTTTATTAACACACTGACAATTATCATTCGTTGGATATAACTTTTTCATACTGTGAAATTATGAACAAAAAGAATGTGTTACCGTTCCAGAAAATCCGCTCAACTTTATTACTGATAACAATAATTGCAAATGAAATTCAGTTTACAATATTTTAATTTATAACTGATTCTCAGAGTAGTGCCTAATTACATTTCTTTTATTACAGGCAACCAGTGGCAGTGCGATAGTAGATACGTGTGTGTGTGGATTGTGTTGGGGGGGGGGGGGGTGCTAGATGTGGGCTGACACATGATTGTGAGTGCAAGGGGGAGGTAGTGAAGTGATCATGTGGTTGTCGATTTTGAGTGCATACTAGAGTACATCGCAGCGAAATAATAAAAGTTAGTTGAGGGTAGTTTGTGTTTCTTTTGGTTCGAATATACAAGTAACGTTTTCCTCATTCGGATAAGTGGGTAATGATAATTTAGTTGTTCACAAACATATGGTCTTTCGTTAGCATATAAAGGGATGAACATTGCAAACCGTGTCAATTGTAATTGATCAAAACCAATAACGAGCACATGCCATGCGAAACGTCCTCTTGGTATGAGAAGAAAAGGTTTACCAAACAGACATGCGCAGCCACAGTCGTCCATTGATATTAGGCATAATGTGTCTTATTATAAAGGATAGGAGAATTTAACATGGGAAAGTGCCATTTGGGACCCGTCGAAATAAAATTAAAATGGCCGCCACACACAGACCGTCAATTCAAGGCCAACGAAACTTATACACACCACAGAGGTATATGAGGGGAATCTTTTGAAACAAAAATCTCAAAACTGTCTGAACAGTTTTTGAGAAAATGGCCGTCAAAGTCCAAAATTGGGCATTTTTCAATGAAAATGGCCGCCATTTCGAGGAAAATGCGAAATTCAAGAAACGAAAAAAAAGCCTTTCCTGGGAATATTTTTAGCTATTTTTGTGCAAAATTTCAGAAAGATTCGACCGTAATGTGGACGGACGACCGACGACGGACGACGGACGCAACGCCACGCCACGCCAATAGGTTATCGGACCAAAGGTCCGGTAACCTAAAATTACAAATGCTAGTAATGGATCGATGTTCGATGCACATATATAAGTGTGGTGGTGTATTTGGGATATCATGTCTATAATTGTCTCTTTTGTATGAAGATGATTATGTCCATTACTGTATCTCAGGGATTGAACATAACCAAACAGGCATTCCACTCTGTATATCTAGGGCTGGAACAAATGATAAACTGCTCATCAAACATTTGTTTCAATCAAACAGCCGATGCGAAATAGAATCCATATGCCACCGATCGGGACTTTTAGTATCACGATTTCTAAATGAACAATTTATTTGTGACCATGGTGCTAGAAGAGCAGGACACTAATCCACATCTACAAGAGCCATAAATTGTGTGATATGGTCATGGGCCATGCCATAAATGCTCTATGTTAGCAAGAGAATGGCCATAAACAGCCATGATACAACTTGGCAGAGCAATCTGTGGGGATCAGGTCCAAGAGAATCATAATATCTTCTCCCATCTACAGTGTACTCTGTATAAACCGGATCTTCAGGTGACCAGGGAAAAAATCCGGTATGGACAGAGCGCCGGTTTATCAAAGTCTGAAGAGAGAGAACATCGATCTTCTCACCCGATATGCAGATAACATTTTTCCTATTTGAGAGTACCTATATCTAAGCTCTATCTTCAAGCATTCTAGGAGTAAATCTGTGTCCGCTCTCTTTATCAAAAGAAAAGGTGGGTAATTTTGAAATGGCCCAAAATGGATAGTAATGTGGTTTTGGAGAAACAGAATTTAATGAGCCATAAAAAATTCAAATCACAGACAGGCGATTCGAAAATGTATGAATTTTTTTTGTAGAAATGGCCGCCAAAGGTAAAGGTTGACCATTGTTACATCAGAAATGCCATTGCGAAAATATGAAAAAATATGAAGTACCTCGTTCTTGAATTCTCTTCAGGTATTTTTGTGCAGAACTTCAGAAAGATATGACCGTAAATTTTAAAGATAAAATTTTAGAGAAACAAACGCATGATGAACACAATGTCATGCCATTAGGTTATTGGATTGAAAGACAACATTCTGCACTGCCCAAATGGCCATCCGTCGATCGGTCAATCATCTTATTCAAGAACTATAGACAAGCCCTGTAAATTGTCCCTTCATGACAATTCAGAAACATCATGTACGTGGGAAAGTAACATCCAGTGACCTTGTAGAGCGATACATTGAATTGATACATGTGAATGGAAACATGTTCAGGGTAGTTTCAGGGTAAATTTGATCATGTGATATCATAATACATTTTTGTGAATTGGCTATTGAAAACACCAAGATCGAATTAATGGAATATCGTTTTACAACAATCTGTAGATTCAAAACAAGCTTCATTAAAACAAGGGTTTAGGGCTATTAAATGAAGATCATGAAGACTCAGATGTTGACCATATCAACTTCATTCAACCAGTGTTGTTCTTCAGTGTGGTGTGTTCACTTGCATGCTCAGTTGTCAGTATTAACTTGTATTAAAATCAGTAGACTTAGAATCGGCTTCTTTAGAATGATGATCCAGTGATGTAAGTAAAGGTCATATGGCAATGTTAGCATGTGTTTCGGTGTGGTGTTTCAAATTTAAAAAAAAGAAAATGCACCATATAGGATGGGCAGATTTCTTCTCAAGATTATGTGACTGAGAGAATGTGCTGTGATTTTAAAGCTGTCCTTGAAAAGTTTGGAAAATCCTCATTTAAATCATTGAAAAATTTGTTGCCATAATTGACCTCAATGCATTTTGAATGTGAGGTGTTTCATCCATAAAAAAACACGAATGGAACATTTAAAGGGGATTAATAGAAAGTAGCACTACATCTCATCAAATGATTTTCTTTACCTTGTGCAAATATTCCATTCTCGTTCTGAGATGCATACTTGAATGGAAATCTGTAGACGATAGTGATGACATAAATCCTGTATCCTGTCTGCTTTTGTACTAAAACAGATGATGAGAGCAGTCATTGTTGATTTACATAATGTATAAATTATTGCTCGTTCTGAAAGCAACATACTGCTCACGTCCACTTTGAGGGCATATCACTGACGATTTCTATCTGTTTTCTCTTGCCTTTGTGTTTCTTTGCACTCAATTCATCAGCGGCAACTGGCTGTGATTTAGTTTGCAAGCATGGGGGTGATACTGAAAAACGTCAGTATTTGACTATTGCGGCTCTGACTGTGTTGACGTTTAGAATGAGCTCAGAGACAGATCATCGGAAATGTTGTTTGTTCGTTACATGATATTTCACGATATGAAAATACCTGATTTATACTGGACAGTGCAAAATGAAACGACATTCATACATTGGAAATAACACTCACACCACAAGACTGGACAGTGCAAAATCACTGTGGCGATACTAGATGCACTAACGATACGGACAGTAAACACTGTCAGTTTGGTTTTTAACCGTATTTTATCAAATGACAGGTCCATTTGTGATAAATGGTTACTTCGAAGGTAGCGTAGTGTTTTGGTCAAAGACATGCGTAGTTATTTCAAGCAGATCACGCTTTCTTGTCGAGATATGTTGAGGAAAAGAATTAGAGATAAGATTCACCAACGACAGAAGTGAGATTCCCTAACGATATAGGCCTAATACGTGTATACATGTATTGTAATAGGTCCATATCATTAACAGCATTGTTAATTCGTTGGTTTATGCAACATCAATTAGGGAATGTCACATTAAAAATAGGAAATTTGTACTAGAAGATCATCTGTAAACATCAACACAAGTCAATTGGTACTTCATTTCACGTTTAACATTTAAATAACGTAGATTTGAATTAATAAAGAAACGATCGTTAGGGAATCTTCACATTTTCGTTAGGGAATCTTCGAAAAATCTGAATCGGAATCTTTACAAAAACAATCGTTAGGGAATCTTTCGGCTTTTTTCAGACGAGTTTTTCATGCTCAAACCAACATAAATCGCCATGTGGTTGAAACGAACGGTTGTTTCGTGCGCATAAGAATCAGCAGGTGTTTGTGTGTATCGATCACAATCGTAATTATCGGGAAAATGTAGAAAATTCAAACCAACCGCGAGTGGTGTTCGCCATTGCGGGATGCACTAACGATCATTAGTGCATCCAGTCTCGCCACAGTGAAAAATGATATACTGGACAGTGCAAAATGAAACGAAAATAACACTTACACCACATAATCCTCTTTTTCACATGAATGGATTGCGTGTACAGTACACCTTTCAGTTGATCAATGGTAATATGCAAATGGACAGCACACAATAATAATATGCAAATATAGAGATTGGCACCATAGTGAACTTCGTCTCCTCCACACTGTGTAATGATGCATACATCGTTCAGCTTGTGAAATTGTGACACTAATGACACGGGATCGGTTCTGTTTATACTATAGATCAACTTTTGACAGGAAAAAATTACAAATATGGTCGTCTACAAATTTGAGAGCAAATTCCGTATATTTATTTTTGCATAGCTTTCATCTTAGTGCTCATATTTCAATGATTTTTTTTTGTAAAGGTTTTCTCTTGTTTATATGCTGAATTGTTCACTATGTGAACAATGTACTAGCAAAATTCTAACGAAGCTGGCCACAAATGGATATTATTGGTATCCAGTCTTGCAGTGGAATTGATGTTTATTTGGGCAATCACTGAGATTTCACACAATGCTGAACATTATTGCCAGCAACACTGCTCGAGCAGTGACTGGCGCCGAGAATGTATCGGTGGATAAGAACAGAGTCATCATTATTCTTCGGAACCATATACCTCGAGTTAGTGCACATTGTACTGGACATTACTGGATATGAGACCCGGTATGTTCCGGCTGAATGTTCTGGTAATTAATGTTCATTTAGAGCGATTGATGAAAATAGGAACATTGCCATATACATGTAAATAATCTTAGATACCAAAATGAAGTTATTATGAATCAAAACGTACTTATATTTAGCCATTGGCTACTACTCTACAATCAGTAAAAAATACCCTTTTTTTACAGTGTATCCATATTAATTTCCTTTTTTCGGCTGTTTTTTCCTTTTGCATGAAGGTTTACCTTGAAAAATAACTTGCACCGTTTGCATATGTCATTCGCTATGTACCAGTTGAGGGATGGACATCAACATAATAATTCCATAACGTCATTTGTGTATGTTCGCAGAATCGATAGTAATATTGATCTGTACTGTACTAACATTCCTTGTGCGACATCCAGCACCATTGATTAAGCTTACCCCCTATTAGTTATATACTTCCAGGTACTATTTTATCCTTAGGTAATATCAGCATCCGTCAGTTGTCTTCACCAACTGATGAATGGACGTCGACCTAATGTATTCAATAACATCTCTTGTATTTCAAAAAATCACAACCACCTGCCGCTGATGAATTCAGTGCAAAAACACTACAAACTGAAGACAACAGATAGAAGTCAACAGTAACATGCCCTCCGCGTGAACGTGAGCAGTATGTTGCTTCCAGGACGAGCAATAATTTACATTATGTAAATTAGCAATGGCTGATTTCATCATCTGTTCTCAGAACATAGGCTGATACTGCGTAGAAATTATATCGTTGTTTTCGTTTAAAGATTTCCATTCTTCAATGTGTCTCCTTGATGATCAACTCACATCGCAAGAATCGAATTCCTGTGATTTTTCACATGTCTACGTCACACGCAAAGATGAGGTTTGATCGTTTCATTGGTCATTTAGTGGCTGCTCTTTCTACAGA
Source organism: Terebella lapidaria (assembly GCA_949152475.1). NCBI lineage: Eukaryota > Metazoa > Annelida > Polychaeta > Terebellida > Terebellidae > Terebella > Terebella lapidaria. The sequence goes on along the minus strand of OX424570.1, from coordinate 4,988,026 downwards.
CACCAGAAATCTATCGGCTAGCAATGGAAGAAACAACAACACAACATGGTAGCTCTTTTTTTCCTGCTGACCGTGACATTTTTGCGCTGTTGCTTACTGCTGATTGTTCCGTTCCCAATAAATGTTATAGTGATATAATTACACATAACAAAAATACCAAATGTAAGTGATAGATCGATGTAAATATATGAAATGTGGAGGTGTATTGGGATATCATGTCTATATATTGTCTCTTGTGTATAAAGTAAATATGTCCATGACTGCATCTCAGGGCCTGGACGAAACCAACAGGCACTTCACTCTATATATCTACAGCTGAAACTGCTCAAACATTCGATCTAATCAAAGAGCCGAACAGAATGAAATCCATATCGCATGCCACCAATCTGCATTATCGGCATTTCGATTTCTAAATGAACAATTTATTTGTGACCATGGTGCTAGAAGAGCAGGATACTATCCTTATTCACAAGAGCCATAAATTGTGTGGTATTGTCCTTGGCCATGGCAGCAGTGATCTATATTAGCAAGAAACAGGTCATGATCAAGTCCAGGAGAATCATATCTTCTCCCATATATCATGTGTTCCTATCTATTCATGCTTTGTATGGTTTGTACATGTTTATGGTAACAATTAATCCTATAACAGACAAAATTTTTACACAGAAAGGCAGTGGTGTTTGCTTTGCAGAAAGCACCATAGCTCATTGTCAGCTAAGCTGGAATTCATCACTGATCATCATATAACCCATTCTCGCCATAGCATAGAACATAGTATTAACTAACACACCCCAAACTTTAATGATACCATTAAAAAACCTAGAATGGATCCAAAGATACACCGGTGTCATCAGGGGCAGATACTGTGTAAAATATAGTTGATCCTACTGTACACCTGACGGAATTAATATTCAACTACCCCACAACCAGTTAACAATGTAGAAAACCAAAACAAACCTGATGTAATAGATGTATGACAAGTACCTATTGAATAGCCAATTGCAAGACAAAAGGCTACTCTGTGATGGTATCCAGTATTTGAACATAGGACAATACTGTTTTGCATTTTATTGTGAATGAATTAAGTCCATCAAGTCGTTTAGCGAGGGATTTGTTTCATTATCAGGATTTGTGTATCGCTGTGTCCCACGATATCACATTGGATATTATGTATTTGGAGCTACAGGGTTAAGGATATCTTTGTTGATGGTACCCTATATTCGCAACTAGGACACTACGGTTTTGTATTTTATTATGAATAAATACATTTCATGAAGTAGTTCAGCAAGGGACTTGTTCCATTTTCAGTATATGTGTATCACTTTGTCCCACGATATCACATTGGATATCCTGTTCGGAGCTACTGGAGTAAGAATATCATTCTGGTATCATCACATATAAGTATTACATATACGGCTATAAGTATTTATTTCGCATCGATTTACTGGGCTAGGAAATTTTATGGGAGAAATGTATTGTGTTAAGTAGCAGCTGTTTTCCACTGTAATTGCTGTTTTGACCTTTCTAGATCATTTGAGCTCAAATTCAAGTTCACCACTGAAAACTACATATATGATTTTCCATTTGAAAGTGCCGATTTTTAAGTTTATCCTGAAGTGTTCTAATAATTTATTCGATATAGCCCCCATTGTGAAGGGGGAAATGGATGACATTTTGAAAAATGTCAAAAAAAGTCCAAAACATTTTCCTATTTGAGAGTACCTATATCTAAGCTTAATCTTCAAGCATTCTAGGAGTACAGTTGTGTCAGCTCTCTTTATCAAAAGAAAAGTTGGGTAATTTTTTGACGTGAAATGGCCCGAAATGGATAGTAATGTGGTTTCGGAGAAACAAAATGTACTGAGCCATAAAAAATTCAAATCACAGACAGGCGATTCGAAAGAAAAGAAATCATACAGAATGCATAGAAATGAATTTGTTTTTGTGAAGATGGCCGCCAAAGGTAAAAGTTGACCATTTTGACATCAGAAATGCCATTTTGAAAAAAAATGCGAAAATAAAAAATTTATTAAGTACCTCGTTCTCGAATTCTTTTTAGGTATTTTTGTGCAGAATTTCAGAAAGATATGACCGTAAATTTTAGAGATAAAATTATAGAGGAACAAACGCATGATGAACACAATGTCATGCCATTAGGTTATTGGACTGAAAGATATCATTCTGCACTGCCTAAATGGCCATCCGTCCATCGGGCAATCATCTTATTCAAGTAATATAGACGAGCCCTGTAAATTGTCCCTTCATGACAACTCAGAATCATCATGTACGAGGGAAAGTAACATCCAGTGACCTTGTATGAGCGATACATTGAATTGATACATGTGAATGGAAACATGTTCAGGGTAGTTTCAGGGTAAATTTGATCATATGATATCATCATACATTTTTGTGAATTGGCTATTGAAAACACCAAGATCGAATTAATGGAATAGCGTTTTATTACAATCTGTAGATTCAAAACAAGCTTCATTAAAACAAGGGTTTAGCGTTATTGAATGAAGATCATGAAAACTCAGACGTTGTCCATATCAACTTCATTCAACCGGTGTTGTTCTTCAGTGTGGTGAGTTCATATTAAGTAGGTATGTTCACTTGCATGCTCAGTGGTCAGTATTAACTTGTAATAAAATCAGTAGATTTAGAATCAGCTTCTTTAGAATGATGATCCAGTGATGTAAGTAAAGGTCATATGGCAATGGTAGCATGTGTTTCGGTGTGGTGTTTCAAATTAAAAAAAAAGAAAATGCACCATATAGGATGGGCAGATTACTTATCAAGATTGTGTGACTAAGAGAATGTGATGTCATTTTAAAGCTGTCCTTGAAAGTTTGGAAAATCCTCATTTAAATCATTGAAACATTTGTTGCCATAATTGACCTCAATGCATTTTTGAATGTGAGGTGTTTCATCCATAAAAAAAACACGAATGGAACGTTTAAAGGGGATTAATAGAAAGTAGTACTAAATCTCATCAAATGATTTTCTTTACCTTGTGCAAATATTCCGTTCCCGTTCTGAGATGCATAATTGAATGGAAATCTGTAGACGATAGTGATGACTTAAATCCTGTATTGTGTCTGCTTTTGTAATAAGACAGATGATGAAAGCAGTCATTGTTGATTTACGTAATGTATAAATTATTGCTCGTTCTGAAAGCAACATACTGCTCACGTCTGCGTTGAGAGCATATCACTGACGATTTCCATCTGTTTTCTCTTGCCTTTGTGTTTCTTTGCACTCAATTCATCAGCGGCAACTGGCTGTGATTTAGTTTGCAAGCATGAGGGTGATACTGAAAAACGTCAGTATTTGACTATTGCGTCTCTGACTGTGTTGACGTTTAGAATGAACTCAGAGACAGATCATCGGAAATGTTGTTTGTTCGTCACATGATATTTCACGATATGAAAATACCTGATTTATACTGGACAGTGCAAAATGAAACGACATTCATACATTGGAAATAACACTCACACCACAAGACTGGACAGTGCAAAATCACTGTGGCGATACTAGATGCACTAACGATCGTTAGTGCATCCCGCAATGGCGGACACTAAACACTGTCAGTTTGGTTTTTAACCGTATTTCATCAAATGACAGGTCCATTTGTGATAAATAGTTACTTCGAAGGTAGCTTAGTGTTTTGGTCAAAGACATGCGTAGTTATTTCAAGCAGATTATGCTTTCTTGTTGAGATATGTTGAGGAAAGGAATTAGCGATAAGATTCACCAACGACAAAAGTGAGATTCCCTAACGATATAGGCCTAATACGAGTATATTGTAATAGGTCCATATCATACAGCATTGTAAATTTGTTGATTTATGCAACATTAATTAGGGAATGTCACATTAAAAATAGGAAATCTGTACTAGAAGATCATCTGTAAACATCAACACATGTCAATTGGTACTTTATTTCACGTTTAACATTTGAATAACGTATATTTAAATTAATAAAGGCAAGATCGTTAGGAAATCTTCACATTTTCGTTAGGGAATCTAACGAAATCGGAATCGGAATCTTCGGAATCTTTACAAAAACAATCGTTAGGGAATCTTTCGGCTTTTTCAGACGAGTTTTTCATGCTCAAACCAACACAAATCGCCATGTATTTGCAACGAACGGTTGTTTCGTGCGCATAAGAATCAGCAGGTGTTTGTGTGTATCGATCACAATCGTAATTATCGGGAAAATGAAGAAAATTCAAACGAACCGCGAGTGGTGTTCGCCATTGCGGGATGCACTAACGATCATTAGTGCATCCAGTCTCGCCACAGAGAAAAATGATATACATGTACTGGACAGTGCAGAATAAAACGAGAATAACACTCACACCACATAATCCTCTTATTCACATGAATGGATTGCGTGTACAGTACACCTTTCAGTTGATCAATGGTAATATGCAAATATAGAGATCGGCACCATAGTGAACTTCGTCTCCGCCACACTGTGTAATGATACATACATCGTTCAGCTTGTGGAATTGTGACACTTTTGACACGGGATCGGTTCTGTTTATACAATAGATCAACTTTTGACAGGAAAAATTTACAAATATGGTCGTCTACAAATATGAAAGTAAATATAATATAATAAATTACGTATATTCATTTTTGCATAGCTTACATGTTAGTGCTCATATTTCATTGATTTTTTTTTGTAAAAGTTTTCTCTTGTTTATATGCTGAATTGTTCACTATGTGAATTCTAACGAAGCTGGCCACAAATGGATATTATTGCCGGGGCCCCCAGGGCCGCGACTTACTGGAGTAACATTGAAAATGTTTGCCGGAAACTGGTATTATCGCCCAGAATCTGGTATTATCGCTCGGAAGTTCGATGGGTCGAATTAAACCCGTACATTTTTTTCTTGCTTCAAATGCCAGCATTTCTATCGTCATTCGATAGATGGGGATACTGTACGGGCAAAATTCATGCACGCCTATTTTACTCGTTCATGATCATCACCTCAGATCACTTCATATCATGATCATATCACTTGATGTGGCACACACTGTAACAAATATTCGATATTGGAACACATCAATACTTTTACATATGCTGACTGTTAATACACCCCTTCATGGCATAAATTACTCAAATTGAAACATTGGGAGATTAATATGTCTCAGATCTATTCGGTTTACCAATATAGTCTAAATGGTTGATTATAGTAAATGTAACATTTTGGCATGTAAAAGAAGCATGCCCCAAAACACCAAGACTTAGAATGCGTCAAACTTTGTAGGAATAATCAACACCTTACTGAATTAATAAATTGCTCAATTTTCATACTATGAAAATATTATTTATTTATTTTATTTCGATCCTCTAAAATGGGGAAACCCATATAAATACATACGTTAACAACATCAAGTGCAAGAGCGCTTAGACTAGATCTTGGCCTACTTTTTCCAACATTATTAATTCAAAATAGTCACGAACATTAATTATTCAAGTTAGTCACGTTTAAACTCCGAACATAAATCATTGGCCCCGGTTATTGCTCTTGATGCCTTGCATCTGCGATTTTACTTGTTCGTATCTAGTCTTGCAGTGGAATTGATGTTTATTCGGGCAATCACTGAGATTTCACACAATGCTGAACATTATTGCCAACAATACTGCTCGAGCAGTGACTGGCGCCGAGAATGTATCGGGGGATAAGAACAGAGTCATCATTATTCTTCGGAACCATATACCTCGAGTTAATGCACATTGTACTGGACATGTACTGGATAAGAGACCCGGTATGTTCCGGCTGAATGTTCTGGTGATTATTGTTCATTTAGAGCAGTTGATGGAAATAGGAACATTGTCATATACATGTAAATAATCTTAGATACTGAAATGAAAGTTATTATGAATTAAAACGTACGTATATTTAGCCCTTGGCTACTACTCTACAATCAGTGAAAAATACCATTTTTTCACAGTGTCTGTATATTAATTTCCTTTTTCGGCTGTTTCTTCCCTTCCATGAAGGTTTACCTTGAAAAATAACTTGCACCGTTTGCATATGTCATTCACTATCTACCAGTTGAGGGATGGACATCAACATAATAATTCCATAACGTCATTTGTGTATGTTCGCAGATTCGATAGTAATATTGATCTGTACTGTACTAACATCCCTTGTGCGACATCCAGCACCATTGGTTAAGCTTTCCCCTATTAGTTATATACTTCCAGGTACTATTTTATCCTTAGGTAATATTAGCATCCGTCAGTTGTCTTTACCAACTGATGAATGGACGTCGACCTAATGTATTCAATAACATCACTTGTATTTCTGCAGACACATGTGCATAATGGTACTAATTGAATTCTGAAGTAATAATAATAACTCACGGCCGATCAGACTGCATGCCAGTGGACCACAGTGCAGCCATATTGCCAACCACAACTTCTGGGATGTGAATATGACTGAGCTCTCGGAGATGCAGATAATCTATTTTTAAAGCACACCAAGGACAATTTGTCACGTTTTGTGGAGCAGATTTCGCCGTTACAGACAAGGTCACAATGCTCGTAACCAGTCACTACCATTCTTGTGTCCCTGCTGAATATGGCACGAACAGCCTTTTCTCGCAGCTTCACTCCACCCAACTAATTCTCGCCAGTGGGTGATTGGTTCTGTCACATCCCCTGCTTTTCATCCTCCCACCTCCAGGGATATGGATGTATTTGTTGCTGTGAAAATTCCAATACCATCAGCCCTTATGAATGTAAGATAATGCTGCATGTATTCTAACCTGTCAACTAGATTATATGACAAACGTGATGATTTCAATTTTTCCATAGTCAATTTCCTTTTTCTAAGCAGCAACATTCCTATGTCACCGGCATATGGTGTGTTTGTTTCAAAACTTATACGCTATTCCAGAGCTAGATGCAAATATGAGGACTTTGTCTATCGTAGTGCCCAGCTAGTCTCTAAACTGCTGCGACAAGGATATGTTATACCAAGACTTATAGCTGCGTTTAAGAAATTCTATGGACGTCATCATGATCTGGTTGATAAATACAGCAAATCCATGTCTGCCATGCAACTAGATCTATTTTCATGTTGATTTTGGGGAATTCATGACGGGTGCCACTAGTGGGGCAGGAAATGCTCACTCTTTCCGGAACACCTGATTTCACCTCCTAATGGCCATTTTTGGGGGTTCATGAGTTTCCCTGTCATTTTTGTTTTCTCTCACTTCATATGCCTGATATGACTTTCTGTCCCCGAACTATGAGATTGGATAACAGACCTTGTTTTGTTTGCTCGGAATACTTAATACTGGGTATTGATTCCACGTCTATTCCTTACATATAATATTGTGTTCAATTAATCTAACATACATCAACTACTTTTTCCGTTCTTATGTTTTGTTGTATAAATGTTTGTGTAAAAAACTGCATGATTATATTATTATTGATAAATATTCTGAAGCCATGTAACCTAGGGGAAACTGATATACCGTATCAGTGATGAGATATATACGTATGCTGAACGAAAACTGTGCCTACATACAATTTAATCATTGGAAGTTGTATGACTTTTTTTTTTCCTAAACGGAAAGCAAGTAGTGCAGTTGTCTGGAGAAGCAAAATTTAATGTGATGCAGTAGTCACACACGTTTTTGAAAACATGGTAGACTCCATCTGGTATTCTATGACAATCAGTGTTATCTGTCAGACATGACAAAAGCGTATTTGTCAATACAAAGTTAAAAAAAATTTATTGTGGGTAATTTATTTCATTTATTAGCATCATCAGTCTGTATTAGTATATATTGATGAACTTACCATATTATGGTAATAAAATTCCACACCGCTGGTTTTTGTCCAGATCAATGTCAAGTGAGTGAATTTGAAGTGCAGAACCAATTACCTACTAGTCTCTCCTTGTTAGCTTTTCCATTCTGTCATGTTGCACAACTCACTGAACAGTCGATACAGTGATGATGTTATCTGTGGGATCATATGACTTGGTATGACACCTGAGCGTTGCTCTGGTGATATAGGCAATTATTTCATGCTATATTACGGTGTATTGTGTCTTAATAGGGTTATCAAGTGAAAATCGATGAATTATCTCCTCTTTAATGGCAGCACTGAAATAGAAATTCGTTTTCATTGAAAACAATAATTAATAAAATAGCTAATGTTGTGGACATTCATGCTTGTCAGTATGATGACAACAAGTATGACTCCTATGCATTAATATAATATCATACCCACTGAGTGTCATTGACTTAGCAAACGTCTACCGAACATGTCTTGGTACATGTACACATTTTTTTCTACCCATTGTCGAATTGTACTTGTGCTTTTGTTGGCTCGTAAGAAGCGCTGCGAATAATTGTGAAGCAATTGCAAAATATTTTCTCAAATAGTGTAGTAAAAGTAATCACAGTTAGACCATGGCAATGTGCACAAAGCCGGACGGTTAGAAACAATTTTCAAAATGCTCCACAATTGTTGGCACAGGCATGAGTGAATATTACAAAAAAGACAAATCACAGCTTGAATCATGCATTCATGAATAGTGCATTGGATGGTGTGGAGATGAACATCAAAATCCTGTAATTTCTATGATTGTAAAACCCTGTCAGACTTGATTGATCAACGAAAGGTGGACCAGCATTTACGTGCATTTTTATGACTGTGTTGGAGTTATAAGAAAAGGACCTGAGTATGCGTCTTACGCTGGTTATTCGTGTTTCTTAAATAACACAAGAATGGATGATAATTCCTGTTGTGGTCTGATTAGATACATGATGTGAGTACCTGATGATGTTGGACGATAGCAAGAAATCGAAAAGACATCACATACATATTTTGGCACCCCTTATGTTAATTGTTGTGCCTACATGCATTTTCACGTTTCGCGACTACCATGCAGATGAACCATGGTCAAAATTAGCTGTTTTTGTTGCTGGCCAGCGCCAAGAAATGTAGCAAAAAATAGATGTCGCCTCTCAGCAGTTTGACCCCAACGTTGTTCAGCAGGCGATGTAGAAAAAAGATTTGGCAGAATTTTTATGACCTTGAATTGTAAATTTAAAGGTCAAACTATCATAAAAAAATATGTAAATCAATTTCTGCAGACAAAAACGGTTGTAGTCAGAGCTTAGGACTCATATTATGAACATATTGGACATATTGGTGGATGTTTTAAGGACCTCGGAATAATTTATTGACGTCTGAAAGAATGTGTGACTTGACGTGACTAATTTGGATTTAGTTACTTAGACCTATATACAGAGCATTCATTCCATATTATGGGATTTAGGAGAAAATATGGCATATCGTTAAATGACGATGAACTCGACCTGGGATGACCTTGAATGGTGGAATTCAACTCCATAACGTCAACATGTCAATTATAGCCACATATATCAGTTCATAGTTAACTCGTTTTTGACTTTATATCAGTAAATTATTAGCTCATGCAGTAAAGGCGTCTTCGTTATCGTCTTTATCCGATTATTCACTGAGATATGATTGGGATATGATCAAGGAGAATCAATGGCTGATATGCGGTGTGAACGGTTATCGATAATGCTAAGTTTGTATCATGTATGAGTAGGAGAAATCATCTCTGACACTTGTAGACTCTGAATAGTATCGACAAGTCCTGTGTGAAATGACTTGAAGAGAGCTCTTATTTGGTATTATCATATACTTAAGGCATTTATGGGCTTTGCAATGTGGGCCACTTGCCCGTCTCATAATTGTTTCTAGAGATCGGCAAAACATACGGAAAATTCATAATATATACACTTTTCATGAAAAAATGACATAATTTACACCTTATTGGACTCAAATATTAGTGTATGTGTTGTGTATGATTACAGAGTATAAGAGCAGATGTGAAATGCAAACTGATTAGTTTTCATTTCTTTATCGTTACTGCCAATATTATAGATCATAATATATATATCAGTAAAAGACTTGGGTAGAAGTTAAAAACACGCATACTCAAGTCTTGTTCCTGATGTTAGACCATCAAACGCAACCCGTGTCCATCAAATGTGTGATTGTGCTTTAATTGGTCTTTTGAGTGATTTGTCTTGGTTTGTATCACTACCTGCACTTTCATGAAATGATTTCTCAGGAATACCCTGATCTGGTGGCATCAATGATGACACAAGCTTTCCGTAGAGAACATCAGAAGTCTGAACAAAAGAGCCACAGAGTGATTAGTGTCTCCTGATGATGTACAGGTCATGTCACCAAAATGGAGGTGCGGAATTCGCCTCCCTGATTCTGCTGGTGCCGTGGTTTCTTCATGGATACTAGCTTGACTGCTTTCCCCAGACATAGACGTCTTGGCTGGCTAATATAAGTAGACTGAACGTCGTTTGAAGGCAGCACAAGATTTGTTGCGTCCGGTGATATTCATCAACACCCCCTGAGGAACTGGATTTCAAACATCGAATAGCATTAACAAAGTGTTATTAACATTGTATTATTCATCACTTAGCAATAGAGGAAAACTATATATACAACTATAAGGAGCGACGATTTCTCTCAATATTGTGGTATACATGAATATCCATGTTATGGAAGATGGAATTTATTTTTCGTTGATATCATTTGTATGACGAGTTGTACATGTTTTCAGAACAAAATTCGAAATAGTATTAATAATGTACATGGTCCTGTTTGGCATTTCATTGAATTCAATTCATTCAATCATATAAATCATTCATTTTACTCCTATGTTTACTGTCGAAACTAAAACAGTGCAAACACTGCACATAGATATTCATTGTTTTTCTTCCATAGGATCAGCCGATACAGAATACATGTATGAGTAACATTCCATACAAAATACATGTATGAGTAACGTTCGGTACAAAATACATGTATGAGTAACATTCGGTACAAAATACAGGTATGAGTAACATTCGGTACAAAATACATGTATGAGTAATATTCCATACAAAATACATGTATGAGTAACATTCCATACAAAATACATGTATGAGTAACATTCGGTACAAAATACATGTATGAGTAACATTCGGTACAAAATACATGTATGAGTAACATTCCATACAAAAAAAATGTATGAGTAACATTCCATACAAAATACATGTATGAGTAACATTCCATACAAAATACATGTATGAGTAACATTCCATACAAAATACATGTATGAGTAACCTTCCATACAAAATACATGTATGAGTAACATTCCATACAAAATACATGTATGAGTAACATTCCATACAAAATACATGTATGAGTAACATTCCGTACAAAATACATGTATGAGTAACATTCTGTAAAAAAAACATGTATGAGTAACATTCGGTACAAAATACATGTATGAGTAACATTCGGTACAAAATACATGTATGAGTAACATTCAGTACAAAACACATGCATGAGTAACATTCGGTACAAAATACATGTATGAGTAACTTTCGGTACAAAATACATGTATGAGTAACATTCGGTACAAAATACATGTATGAGTAACATTCGGTACAAAAAACATGTATGAGTAACATTCGGTACAAAATACATGTATGAGTAACATTCGGTACAAATTACAGGTATGAGTAACATTCGGTACAAAATACATGTATGAGTAACATTCGGTACAAAATACATGTATGAGTAACATTCGGTACAAATTACAGGTATGAGTAACATTCCATACAAAATACATGTATGAGTAACATTCGGTACAAAATACATGTATGAGTAACATTCCATACAAAATACATGTATGAGTAACATTCCATACAAAATACATGTATGAGTAACATTCGGTACAAAATACATGTATGAGTAACATTCCATACAAAATACATGTATGAGTAACATTCGGTACAAAATACATGTATGAGTAACATTCCATACAAAATACATGTATGAATAACATTCGGTACAAAACACATGCATGAGTAACATTCCATACAAAATACATGTATGAGTAACATTCTGTAAAAAAAACATGTATGAGTAACATTCGGTACAAAATACATGTATGAGTAACATTCGGTACAAAATACATGTATGAGTAACATTCGGTACAAAATACAAGTTTGAGTAACATTCGGTACAAAATACATGTATGAGTATCATTCGGTACAAAATACATGTATGAGTAACATTTGGTACAAAATACGTGTACGAGTAACATTCGGTACAAAATACATGTATGAGTAACATTCGGTACAAAATACATGTATGAGTAACATTCCATACAAAATACATGTATGAGTAACATTCCTTACAAAATACATGTATGAGTAACATTCGGTACAAAATACATGTATGAGTAACATTCGGTACAAAATACATGTATGAGTAACATTCGGTACAAAATACATGTATGAGTAACATTCGGTACAAAATACATGTATGAGTAACATTCGGTACAAAATACATGTATGAGTAACATTCGGTACAAATACATGTATGAGTAACATTCGGTACAAAATACATGTATGAGTAACATTCAGTACAAAATACATGTATGAGTAACATTCCGTACAAAATACATGTATGAGTAACATTCCGTACAAAATACATGTATGAGTAACATTCGGTACAAAATACATGTATGAGTAACATTCGGTACAAAATACATGTATGAGCAACATTCAGTACAAAATATATGTATGAGTAACATTCAGTACAAAATACATGTATGAGTAACATTCCATACAAAATACAGGTATGAGTAACATTCCATACAAAATACATGTATGAGTAACATTCGGTACAAAATACATGTATGAGTAACATTCGGTACAAAATAAATGTATGAGTAACATTCGGTACAAATTACATGTATGAGTAACATTCCGTAACAAAAAACATGTATGAGTAACATTCTGTACAAAAAACATGTATGAGTAACATTCCATACAAAATACATGTATGAGTAACATTCCATACAAAATTCATGTATGAGTAACATTCCGTACAAATTACATGTATGAGTAACATTATGTACCAAAAAACATGTATGAGTAACATTCTGTACAAAAAACATGTATGAGTAACATTCGGTACAAAATACATGCATAAGTAACATTCGGTACAAAATACATGTATGAGTAACATTCGGTACAAAATACATGTATGAGTAACATTCGGTACAAAATACATGTTTGATTAACATTTGGTACAAAATACATGTATGAGTAACATTCGGTACAAAATACATGTATGAGTAACATTCGGTACAAAATACATGTTTGATTAACATTCGGTACAAAATACATTTTTGAGCATCGATATCTCTATGGGCAAATTGCACTGCTGGGATTACGATTTCTAAATGAACAATTTATTTGCGATCATGGTGCTAGAAGAGCAAGTACTATTGTCATTCACAAGAGTCATACATTGTGCTCTATTGTCCTCGGCCATGGCAGAAGTGTTCTATGTTAGCAAGAGAATGGCCATAAACACCTTGATAAAACTTGGCAGAGCAATCTGTGGGGGCGAGATCCGGGTTAATGATAATTCCCCCCTCATCTGTTATGTTTCCCATACAAATGTTCATTGTGTGTTGTGTACACCACTATGACAACCAGTGGACAATCTGATGAAATTCGCATTATTATATACCCGAAGACACATTAGGATAGTAAAGAAACCTGATTGGATACTAAATGATCACGTGGTAGGTAATATTTCCATGTGTTCCGAATACTTGCGGTTAACATTTTTTTCGATATTCACCTGCGGTCAATATCGCTTTTTACCGCATTCACAGGCCCTTAGTTACATGGTGTTTGCAATGAGAAGGTTTTTCTTTTGAGATACCTTATTTGCGTGACAACGTCTGACCGACTGTCAAACATGTCTTTCCCGCATTGTTCTCGTGAAGGGACGGTGCATGCGTGCAGAGCAGAATTCTGTTTCTGGCATTAATTTCACAACGAACTTCATATATTGTCAGCTTGAACATTGCGTGTAAATTCTTCTAGGAACATGTCTGTGATATAAGTTTGGTATATAATAAAACAAATATTGACCTTTGTTGTCGGTGAATACGTTGTTATCTTTCCCTCCCTCGCAAGCTCGTTGAATACGTATTCTTCGAGAGGGAAAGATAACAACGTATTCATCTCCACAAAGGACAATATTTGTATAATGTTTACCCACCAAATTATTGGTATTCACTTGGTGGATACTGTGTTGATCTCTCATCGTCAGTCATCATGGGATTCACCAATGATCCTTAAGGAAACGCAGTCTCGGTATAAATGGGTGTGTCCCAAAAGTTTTTGTCTAACCGACAATGAGAATTAACGTTTTGTACATGGACAAATTTTGGGTGTTCGGTGTCCAATTAGATTACACTCACTTACTATATTGCACCAGTTGTGGAATAGTGACTCAAAATACATCAGTTGACCAGAAAGTATTCATCAGACACTTCAGGAACTCCCCATCGTGCATTATTGATGTCACCACAGCAAATGATCATTAAACCTGATTCTCTGGTCTGTATCACACTATACCAAAATCATGACCAGCCTCATCGTGTCCTCAAGATAATGCTTGAAAATATTGAGGAGCCACATCTTATTGAGAAACTGTCACGATATTTGTTGCATGATCAAAATTTGCAATTGGTTCCAATGCAATTTGAACGTAAAATCGCTTCATATTCAAATATTTCTATATTCAATATTTCTATATTCAAATATTTCTATATTCAAATGTGAATATGAGGTAACATAATAATGATTTCAATTACCAATCAGGAGCCAATATTTTGCTTTGTGTGGCATAAGGCACGTGTTAAAATAATCAATCGATGATATATAAAATTTCCAGTTGAAAGGTCCTGGTGGACCATAGACACACCACATACTGTTATCGACGGATTGGACAAAAACGAAACCGCTAAGCTAAAGTCAAGGTCCTGGAGAGGTCAAGTCAAAGATATTATTTCTTCATATGGACGACACTGAAAGGGACCTCGACAAGTAATAGTGCAAAGCGGTATTAGATCTCATCCAATTATTCCCTGTCCCTTGGTAAATATTATACTCATGTTCTGACATGCATAATTGAATGGAAATCTGCAAATGCAAATAACGATGTAAATCCTGTGCAGGGTTCGCTTTCATTCTAAGAATAGACGACTGGATCAACACTTGCTATTTACATAGTTCATGATAATACTGGTTTTGGAAGCGATATACTGCTCAAATTGACACATGTGTAAAATGAACGAATTGGCATTTTATTGCCGAGATAATCGACATATGAGTCTTAGATAACAGTATAAATGAAGCACTGTTGTTTACACATCCCTTGTTGTGTTAACACGACAATATGGTACTTATAGTCAAGCAAGTCGAGCAATCTATTTTGATCATTTGCTGGGTATATTTAAATTGCTTTCTTCAGGTGTACAGTAAGTGTAACTAGTCTGCACACTGTCTGCCCTGATGACGTCAGTGTGTCTTGTTAAAATGTTTGGTTGAGCTAGCCTTGTTTCTATTTCAATAATGTTTTCGATTGGTAGCATCAAAATCTTGTGTTGTTTGGTGATAATAGGTTCATACATATAATTAACCTCCATCCGATACCATACATTGCGACTAGAAGGCAAATCCTCCCGACCCAAAACAAGGCAGAGCAATAAATAATGTGAAACATAAAGTGAAGGCAAGGAAAAAAACACACGAACCACAATGATGTGAATGATACGGAAGCCCATAGGTGACATGCGCGTAAAAAAATTATGTCTTTTTCAGCAAAAACCTAGCACGTTGAATCGTTCTACGTGTGAACGTAGAAACCTAAATCTTTCTACGCGCGAACGTGGAAAGGTATGAATGCTTCCACGTGTGAACGTGGTAACTATGAAACTTTCTACGTGTGAACGTGAAAACCTACATCTTTGTACGTTCGAACGTGATAAGTTTTAAAGTTCCTACGTGCGAACGTGAAAGCATACAATGTTTCCACGTGTGAACGTGGTAGCTTTGAAACGTTCTACGTGTGAACGTGGAAACCTACATCTTTATACGTTCGAACGTGATAGGTTTTAAAGTTTCTACGTGCGAACGTGAAAGCATATAATGTTTCCACGTGTGAACGTGGTAGCTTTGGACTTTCTACGTGTGAACGTGGAAACCTGAAACCTTTTTTACGTGCGTACGTGATAAATTTCAAAGTTACCATGTGCGAACGTGATAGCGCTAAATGCTTCCACGTGCGAACGTGGTAGTTTTAAACTTTCTACGTTCGAACGTGCAAGGTTTTTAATAGAAAAAAACACCAATTTTTTTCCCGCACCTGTCACCTATGGGCTTCCATAGAATGATCTGAAAGCAGCTCAGGCAATGAAGCACACCATATATGGCCATCTCTTATCAAGGCCTTGATCTCGTATCAAGGTGTTCACAATTGTTCCACGTAAGGACGTGGATCGCCGGCATGTTTTTAGGCCTCTCCTGATGCTGAGAAAGAAGATGCAATACACCTCATTTATACCTTATAAGTCGATCAAACATGCACCCAACCCAAACAGTTGTGTTAGGAAGGTGGCCGAGTTTTTTTTACCAATTTTCAGTCACTCGTGTTAGCTGCATATAGAATACAATTTTGCATTGTGCATGCAAATTTAACATAATTCTCCCGTATACACGCTGGGGAACCAGTCCGCTAATCCCGAGTTTGGTCGACGCATCCTGGGGTTTGCAACGAACATCCTTCGAGAAAAATGGCAACCCCATGAACGAGACAGTCGCGACTCGAAAGTAAAACACTGATATGCAGGATACAATAACGTACCATACCAAAATCAATTTGCGCAATATTGATAAGGAAGTAGTTAACAGCGGACAAAATAGCCTGCGGTAGTGCAATAAATTGTGGAAAGCACAGTTTCGAGCCGACCACGTTGTTGCAACGCTAAACCTGTAGGCAACGCTAAACTTGTGTATATAATCATGGTTTGAATAATGTACACTGCGGCAGGCCATCCAGGAGTAGCCTACATGTACCGTATGTACGCAATAAGTTTATTGTCCTGCCGTAATGCCTATTCTTGGGCATTTAGACATTCTCGGGGATGTTTATTGCAGTTTGCCCAGGACAATCTTGGAATATAAAATGTTTCTAATTAAATATTAGCTGTAAATTTCTTTCCAATTAAAATCGAAAAACATAAATTCATAAAAGTTTTCTATATGTTTATTCAATGATTGAATACATGCATATGAAAGTTTGTTTTATTCAAAATTATCAAATTGAATCCATGTGTTTTCCTGCTAGTCAGTGTTCTGGCATATGATCTGATAATCAGCTTTGTTTAATCCAACTTGGTTATTGAACATAAGTTACATAATTTTGCCATATTGTCAAGAAATAAATCAAAACCATCATGGTAAAGCGCCCTTCCAAAACGGCCTAGGGCCATTTTGGAATGCTTGCCCTGGACCTTCTCGAGATTGTCCAAATTTCCAAGAATGACAACTCATGTAAAATGCACATAGGCCCTACAATATTTTTTTATGGCAGCGGAGCTTTTAGTTAGCGATGCCGTGTAGTCAACTGTAGTCATGAAATGCCTAAAATTATGTCAAGAGGTATTTTTCAGTCTTTTGATTTTCGAATTTTTTCAAAATGGCGCCCATTTTAAACGAAAAACGGCCCAATTTTGGACGAAGAACGGCCAATATTAATTTTTTTTTGTTTTGAAAAAAAAACTGCCGCAAGTATACTCATAGATTGTTTGAAGATAAAGCTTAGATATTGGCAATTTCAAATGGGAAGAAGTCATATGTGATGATTTGTGTACTGACCTTGGACTTGACCTTCTAAACTTTTATAGCGGAGCGCTCAAGGCCGAGAGGCCTCTTGTATTATATCATATGCCTAACCGCTATGAAACATTTTGTTATGTAAAACACCTCTAGATATAGTGTTTTGTGGTAGTTTTTTTCTTGTTTTGTTTTACAGTTGTGTTGTATGAGGCCCAGATATACGTCGGATGGACGATTGAGGACGGCACATAGGGCTACTGCGTCCGAGTCACTTGAATATAATTTATTCTGGTTATGAAAAAGGCAAATAAATTGTCATGATTGTAATACTAATAGTAATGTGTGGCCCTTATTATAACATCATACTGGGGATACAAATCTAGGGCCTACAAATATCAACATTGACCTGAATAAATATCGGTAAGCTATCTTGCTGCCAAAAAGTGGGACAAACCACGCACCACCACTGCATAGGTTTACCACATTCCGCTTGCTTTTGTTCCTGGTTGTATATACACTGTACATACCGCCGGCTTACTCGTTAGTCCGGACTAACGAACTAACTCAATCAGATTTGATGTAAACCCTCTCCTATAATATAAAGCCACAAGTAAATTATAACAATTTCATCATAGATTTCATGGTATATCCACTTCAAGTTACATGATGGATGTTTGGCGTTTAAGTGGTGTTCCCATATTGTCTTCGACTCAATGTTTTCATCTTGGACCCAGGATGCGCGCACAATACATCCAGGATGTTCGTTGCATAACCCAGGATGCGCCAACCAAACCCAGGTTAAGCGGACTGGTTCCCCAAGCGTGATATACGCTTTGTTGCACTATAGCACCCGTGCAGTAACTGTTGGTTGGTCAGTTTAACTTGATAAGAAATTGAACTAGGGTTTCCTTGTGGTGGCATATTGAAAATTGGCTTATTGCCATTGGGCAAATGGTTTTGGGTGATTATGTAGGTAGTTGACTGGTGCCAGAAAGTTCTTTTGATCATTGACTATTACTTATACTTGTGATAACTTGGGACGTGGTTCAATACAAAATTGATATAACAGCCTTGATACCAGCAGGAAGCCATTACCATGTGATTACGATAGAATGGCGTGTGCCATGGTAATAGAAAACAAACACTGAACATTTAATATCCATAACACATCCTCACGCCCTAGTTACATGAAGCGTAACAAAATAATATTTTACCAATACGAATATGGTTTATAGAACGTGATCATGTGTCCTCGAGACAGTCTTCGAATTCATTTAGAATCCACATCTGACTGAGAAATCGTTGAGATACTTGATGCATAAACAAAATGCCCATGAACGTTGAACATGAAAACGCTCCATGCTCGAAAATTGGCATATTTGTCTATAGATGAGCTAACATAATATTGGATTTCAGTTACGACTCAATAGGTGGGGTTTCATTTTGAGTTACATTTTGGTCAGGGCATTTTGGTGATATATTACGACGAATCATTGATCGACAAGAGGTATTATGTATACACCATAACGTATTTGAGAGCAATAATAAAATGAAATTAGCACACTGGATACAGATATCGACCAATTGGACAAAAACTTACCTTTATTGCAAACTTAAGGTCCTGGAGATATTAAGTCAGGGATATTATTCCTTCATATCGAAAATACGAAAGCGATCTTTCAAAGCAATATTTAAACAAGGCAATATTCTATTTCTTCCAATTATTTTCTTTGCCTTGTGTAAATATTTCTTTCTTGTTCTGGCATGCATAATTGAATAGTAGTCTGTAGATGCAAATAACGATGTAAATCCTGCGCAGTATCTGCTTTTGTTCTGAGAACAGATGATGAAATCAGCCATTGCTAATTTACATAAGGCATAATGCATATAATTCCTCGCTTTAGGAAACAATACACTGCTCCTCTTGCCAAGGTTAAAATGTGTTTATGTTACGTTCATCATATAATCGAAACATTCACGAAGAGAAAATATTGTGGTAATGAATTCACAGAATAACTATAGTTCCGTAACTGCTGGAACAATTCGTCATTGCTATGTGCATGCGAACGATTATCGAAAATTATTGTTCTTCCACTTGGTTTTCAACCTAGCTCAGTACATGCTCAAGGAGGATTCTTGTGGTTCATGGCGTGCTGTACACTATTGTGAAGTGTATACATCGCTAATCATAGCTTTCGTGCACACGTCAGCATAGAATCAATTCCAGGAGCATTTGAAAGAGTATTCTATAAGCATGTGTCCTATTCGTGAAGGCTCCGGAAAGTGTTCTCAAGAACCCACTATGGTATCAAACTGAAAGCTTTTCGAGCTCTGTTTGTAATGAATTCGAGTAGAGTACTAGAGGTGTGCAGAAGGGATTTGCATCAAAATACCTCCCTCGTCGTCTATCGGGCTATTCGGATAAGAAATGAGCTCAAGGGCTCAGATAGGTTACCGGAGAAATGTATAGTGTTGAGCCGCAACTGTTTCTTTTTTTTTACCATAATTGCCGGTTTGACCTTTCAGTGTCACTGGAAGTCAAATTCAAGTTCACCACTGAAACACCAATGGATGATTTTCAACTTGAATATGCCAACACTCAGGCTATATCTTGAAGTGTTCTAGGAGTTTGCACCATACAGCTCACAAAAAAAACAAGAACAAATTTCATTTTCTTTTTTATTCAAAACAAATAATGGCTTAGTTTTGGCTGAAACATTGTTTTCGGCGACCTGTCGAAAAACATTCAAAATGGCCAACGCACACAGACAGGTGATTCAACTGGTACGAGAGTTATACACGTCACAAAGGTACATTAGGAGATTCTAAAAATAAAAATGTCGAAATTCTAAATCGATTGGCAGCTCAGGTCAGCAATTGGCCGTTTGTAGTCGAAAATGGCCACCCTTTTGACAAATGCACGAAAAGAAAATACAAACTAAAAACTTCCCTCTTGAAATCTTTTCAGGTATTTTTGTGCAAAACTTCAGAAAAAAGTTATCGTAAACTTTGCATATAAAAACGTGGATGACGGACGGTCCAATAGATCCGTTTCGGTAACCTAAAATTACAACAGAGAGCATATCCGAGAATTGTTCGAAAGCAAATATTTGTGAGGACCTTACGAATCTACTTTCGGATGATATTTTATTCTTTTCAGGATTTTTTCAGGATTAATTCAGTTTCAAAAAGAAGGGTTATCTAGAGAAATCGAGACAGGCAGTGAGACTGTTGAATCCAGCTGTACAGGTTCTTATCTCGAATGTGATGTGTCATTCGATAGACAACTTTCAAGAAGCACAGTCAAGAACATAAGATGTCAATCTTATTCTTGGCGAAGCAAAATGTTCGGACCCAATATAGTGATTGCTACGTCATTGACAATCAACCCGTTTTTGCATGATGCAAATCAACACGAGTAGAATAGATATATGTTCGGTAATTGAAGATGAACATACACGTCAGTCCAATACAGCGTCAGTCACTATTCGGTGTTAAGGTATCCATTAGTTGACAGTCTATTTCGCTGCTGTTTGTGATATTTTGGAGAAAGTGTTGCGTAAACAGACGATGAGAGTCTTTGATCTGCGATCAATAATAGCGACGTAAACTTAATGAGTCAGTCAGCAAGATGAATGCCTGGAATTGATTAGTTAGCCCGTCCAGTCCATCAAAACACATTAGGTAACACTGAGGGAACAGCGTCACTATAGTGACTGTGGTAATGGCGTGCTCAGCTGCTGGGTTCCCTTTAGTGGCACCTCGATATCTTACAACATGACATTAGTCAATTTGTGAATATGCATCCCGCGTTATTGGACTATCTATGGACATTCTTTCAGATAGCTAGCGAGTGATGCTAGTATGGAATGTACAACAAAAATTAATACACAACGAAATCCAATCGAGTGAATCGCCCGGTTTGATACAACACATGATACAATACATGAGTCAACAATATCTTCTCATTTATCTTAGATCATCTTTGGACCCAAATCACACGAGTTGAAAAAAACACTGCAGTTTTTCACATAATGCAGGGGGTGACACTTCTCGTGTCCAGTGTATGTAGGTACGTGATGTGAACAACCACTTACACCACAACCTCATCATGTTGATTATTCGAATGAAAAACCTTACAAAGTATGTGTGTATGTTTTCCATAAACGTTCTCTGACCGATACAGGACTAATATCTAATGATGTCATAAGGGCAGTGAACCTTCCCTGAACCCCAGGGGCCATTGGTCCGTTGGACGACTGTGGCTGCTCCAGTCTGTTTGATAAAAAAATTTCTTGTCGTACCAAAAGGACGTTTCGCACGGCATGTGCTCGATATTGGCCTTAATAAATTACAAATGACAGTACGGTTTGCAACGTTTTATCCATATATCCGAGAGACAACATTTTGCGAACCACGGAACGCATTACCCACTCATTTAAATAAAGCATGGTACTTGAATACTCGTACCCAAATATCGATTGTCCTTGATTAAATTTTATTAGTTCGGTGCGATATACTTCATGCACTTAAAATCGACAACCATGTGATGACGGACTTCCCTCCCGTGCACTCACAGTCGTATGTCGCCTCCTCCCCCCTCCACACACACACACACACACACACACTCACACACAGCACAAAGGAGGCGGCTGCTGCTGCTGTTGTTGCTGCTGCTGAGATTGACCGCTGCCGCATCAGCGCCAGAGAGATGCAGGCCAGAGACAGCGTCGTTACCCAACCTTCCCGTGCCGGGCGGGCAGCAGCTAATATCTGGGCGCCGGTAGTGAATCCCCGACTTGACGGGACCAGATGACAGAGCCCGCGCCAGTTAGTGACAGAGGAGAGACGTGGCTCGACAAATCCTGGTGGATGGGAGGATATCAGAGATAGATTTGGGAGTGGCCAGTATTGCAAGGCGACACCACCTTGGAGTACTACAGGTGATCTGTCGTATTTTGGGGATATTTCTTCTCGGATTACTATTTCTGTGAGGATTATTGAAGAAGAGCTTAATTATTCTCCAACGTTCATCCCCTTGCGACATCGAAGCTGTTGGTATGTAGCCTGCCCATGTCAAATATTTGTGTTCCATATAGAGTGCACTCTATCAGTACAGTCAATACAAACGTATTTATTTTTGGGGTTACGTTATGGTTTTCTAGGCTTTTTATTTTGTGTTGATAGTGCTAAGTTTACCTGTAATGGCTGATTCCACAATCGTTCCTAATGTGAGACCCTTTTACACCGGCGCTAATAGTGTGCATAAACCGCCTGCTAGCATTACACTGCATTGTTGTTACAACTGTATTGCCGCACCAAATCAATAACGTTGGGTTCAATGCAGCCTCGCAGTAATTACAGACTGATATATCAGCAGTATTGCCACTAGATAGAACTGCATCAGCTCTTTTGCCTGGACAGTTGCTGATCTGACCCACTCTCGGGCATATATCGTGGTCCGGGCGGAACCCTCGACTCAGAGAGTGCATGCATAAAGTCTTGTCAGCTGGTCTACTTGTATAACATATGGACATACCAGATAGCACAGCTGATTTGAACGGGGTTGAACGATGATGAACTCAGGACTATGGTTTTGATGTGTTGTACGACGCCGCGGGTATGAGCTGTATTGGCGCCGAAATGATAATAATATAGTAATACTGATAGATTAAAGTCAAAGTAGCAATGTATCATTATAATGTTTTATTCCTCTTCAGATAAAGACATTGTGGATATTTAGTGATAAAAATGATGTTAGCGGTAATTGGTAGTTAATAACAGCGACATGTAATCTAGTATATTGAGCGAGGATTACAGTCGCCTTCTCATGCCGATGAAAAAATAGCTTCGGCAGTTTCCGTAATCGTGACGTCAGTTGAGGCAAAATGTGCTTTGATGGCTGGCCAAAAACGTAAAATACGTAATTTGGGCGGCCAGCTCAAAGATGGAAAACCACTCCAGAATGCATGAGATTCAGAAGAAAACACACTAAATCCAGCAAATTCTGGACATCCTGCAGTTCAACAAACCTCCGTTCCGGGTGAATAAATAGTACTGATTCTAAATATCAAGACAAGAAATGCGGTATTCCCGCCATCTCACCCGTGCACTTGAATAGTCAAACATACACCACGGGAATGAATAATGCGACATGCAGTTTACCTTGCTGGCTACATGTACTTTCAGTTCTGCCTCAACTGACGTCACAAACCACGTGACCCATACTAAAATCGGGATCAAAATCTTCGGCAATTTACGGAGGGAAGGCCTATTTGATTCAATTTCTCGAAACCTATTGATTGTATTTGTAAAATTCGTTCGAATTCACTGAGAACTATTCACAATAAACTAAATGAGAAGCACTTTCGTCGGCATGCTACTAGGTCTTTAAACTGAAGTTATCATTCACCAAGCGCTCCTTTTCTGAAATCGATTTCTAATGAAGGGCGCTGTACATTTTA
Organism: Terebella lapidaria; assembly: GCA_949152475.1. NCBI lineage: Eukaryota > Metazoa > Annelida > Polychaeta > Terebellida > Terebellidae > Terebella > Terebella lapidaria. The sequence goes on along the minus strand of OX424570.1, from coordinate 4,963,777 downwards.
CCCCAGTCTAGGATTACCCAAAGCTGCCACAATCCGGCGCTACACGCAGCATCCTATTGAATGGCCGGTACCCATTCAATCCTGGGTAGAGATAGACAATGGATGATGCACACCTTGCCTAAGGATGTTTGCGAAAAAACACAATGGTCCAGACGGAGTCTCGAACCCATGACCTTTGCGGTCAGCAGCACCTTATCCACTGAGCTACCAACTGCATCACAGCACTTGGCATGATATGACGTACCACTTGATAACCCGGGGCGGATTTAAGGGTTTAGAAAAGGGGGGGCCGAGGCACGTACTGGCTCATAGTGACGTAGCCAAATAGGCGTGGGGTCTGAGAAGCCAACGAACTCCAGACGCTCTGTTGTGAATTCTGAGACTCTGGGAGCTTGAAAATGTTGCTATCAAACAGACTCTTTTCATATAAAACCATATACTCTCAACTCAAACAATAGTCAATGTTCATTATAAAGTGAAGAATAACTAACATAATTTGACTGCATTATACCTGACACATATAAACAGTGGGTTTTTTTGCCATATAATACACTATACAGGGGCGGATCCAGAATGGGAAGAGAGTAGGCCCCGGAAGCCATAACCATTTTCATATTCTGCGACAGCTAGATTCCTGGCCTCTCCTGCATATAAATTCTACCTAAATATCCAAGGATACCTCTGCTCTGAAAAATTGGTTGCAAGCAAGTTTCGGCCAGGGCCCTGAGGCCCGTTTCTGTGTTTCCGAGGCCCGTTTCCCATTTCTGAGGTGCGTGTTCTGTGGCAGCTTCCTGGCCTCTCATAACTATACATTCCATAAAATCCCACTAACATACACTATTATCAAATATATTTCGCCATCAATTTTTTTCAGGAGGGGGTGGTGGTGGAGGGGTTAAAGAATATCCGTTTTCATTCTCTAATTAAAAATTATTATTTCCAATTAATTAACAACTGATGTTGGCATGTGTTACCAGGCATCCGGCATTGTCTTTATATTGTAATTTGAATATGTTCATTTACTAGCTTATATCAATTCTGATAATATCAGTAGCATTATGTACACTATTAATATGTCATTTTGGTGTGAAAATGATTGGGGAAAAATTATTAGAAAACAGTTTGACTGGTTACAATGTCAGAAGCATTTATTTTCGCTAGATTGACGAAACAATGAGGCATGAGGATTGATGCTTAGGATTCTATGTCATGAATTTCATGGCTTTCAGAAGTTTAAAATGTGAAGAAAACACTGCCTCCCCTCACCCTTAAATCCGGCCTTGCATTCTGCATTCAATCAGACACACTGACGTAGAGAATAACTAGGGATATAAAGCCAGATAACTGAGCTTCACAGGCTATCGTTTTGCCTCAACCTACCCAAACAAATGGATAATTAGGAAACTAAGCAACTAAAATGCTTCCTGGGTTTTGCGGTAGATTCATTTGCTCTATATTTCCATGATGGTATTGATTTGAGACTAAAGAGAGATAATGTAACTTATTTAGAAAAGTGAATCAGAAGATACTTTCAGGGGTGAGGTCTGGGGCCCGCCTAGGGCCCCAGATGCCAAATGCTTTCTTGGGTTTTTTTTTACATTTTGGACTCAATCTGACGATTAGAGAACCCATAATGCCATAATGAGACGTGAGGACGAAGATGTAAGTAATTGTCAAATGTGAAATAGAACATACTTCTAGGCGTGAGGTCTGGGGCCCTTGGGCCCAGAATCCAAAGTTTTGTGGTATGCTTTGTACTAAGAATCTGACAGCCTGTGGCCTCAGAAGCATAATGTTTTGTTTGTTTTTTAAATTGTATTGTCATGTGAGCTATAATTGGCAAATGTGGAGCAGAAATACTTTCGGGCATTGGGATCAAGGGTCTTCGGGCCCAGAAGCCAAATGGTGTTTTGAGTATTGTAGTACAGTCTGTACGAAATACTGACTCTGACCATTAGAGAACCTAGGTATATATTATTCCATGATGAGATTTGAGTCCAAAGAGGGCCATGAAAATTATTGTGAAGTGTATGGCAGAAAATACTTTCGGACGTGGGGCCTGGGACCCTACTAGGGCCCCAGAAGCTTAATGTTTTGCTGAGTTGTATGGTACATTTTGTACTTACTCCGACCATAGTACTCAAAAGTGCCGAGGTACAAAAAAATTCATGATGAGATGGGAAAGAGAAGATACTTTCATGCAGGCGTGCATATCCATTTAATTCCATGATGAAATTTGAGAATGAACAGAAGTATCAAATCTTGGTAAAACCTAGAAAAGTAAAATGCCTAGCAAGATATCCGTAGGGGCCCACTGAAGTACGAACCATGTCATAGGCCTACGCCGAATACATATTTATCTGGTATTATATAGTCTTGCCCTAATTTCTTTCCTCCTCCCTTTCTCTCTCTCTCTCTCTCTCTCTCTCTCTCTCTCTCTCGTCATTTTCGCCCACAAAAGGGGGCGGGGTCCGGACCCCATGGAACCCCCCCCCCCTTAAATCCGCCCCTGAACCCGTGTGTACAGGTACACTGAAACTGCTATGTTATAAGTCACAGGCGTGAATGGAATTCAATGCAAATTTTACCAACCATATACATAAACAATTGGGCCCTAACGGGGTTTATTGTATTCCCTATTGAATATAGAAGAACGTTAAGCATTCTCTAATCAAAATCGTCAGCCGACATACTTTTGCAACGGTTGCCTCAGTGCCTTTACTGTTGTGTGGAGTCAATATACAAATGTTAATATCTCAATACGAGTATCTATTGCATATATCTTATCTGACACGCGGAAACTGTAGGCTTCTGACTCAGCTATACTTGGTGAATTCCCCCAGAAGCACGGAATATAACAAATGTCTCCACAACAGTTACGTGAATACATTTGCAACTGTCGCATGTCCCGCATTCCTGGACAGCAAGCATTGACCACGTGAGTCGTGGTGGACACCTGTATGCATCAGGCCGAGTGTGGGTCTAGAATCTAGCTTGTGATGCTGATTCTGTAGCCAATGATGTCCCTTAGTAGAGTTTCGAATTGAGACATGATGGAAAAGGGAAAACTGATTAATATGTATGGAGAAAACACTGCAAAACTTCATATTAACCCGTGTGTGATTGGCTGACCGCTGTCACCATAGTAACCACGGGTGGTATGGTATGGAGCTATCGCCCGCCTGACAAGGAAGAGGAGAGTTATTCAATCCCCCACGACCGATATCGTTACGTGGACGACTTCAAGTGGATGACATCATTGAGAGGGAAATTATTTATGTTCCGATCGTGACCACTGCATACTCACGCTCAACCCCCCCCCCCACCCCCACCGATACTGCAGTATGAACTAGATGTGAACTATGAGCAAACATTTGCCATGTCCCACAGCCCGTATTGATATAGGATAGGATAGGATAATGTTTATTCAATTTCAAACACAAACATAATACAATGTATATACATAGGATAAGTTATCATCTGGTATTATATGAGAACAGTTTGAAAATGAGGGACCAAAATAGCTATTGCTGTCTTCCTTTTGGCCCCAGTAACATATTTTACAAGAGTATAATTTACAGACATGGCAACATAAAATGATTATTTATTAACAGAAATATCGATATAGAGACATGTCTCACTACCATACTAGTATATGAGACATATGGTACAATGCAATCACAGTAGATTTGAAGAAAGTATATATTCATATAAAATATAATGAAATTTCGAATACATTTATTCATAATTGAGTAGATTATTTTGTAATTATTTGTTTGAACTAGTCATTGTGGAGCTTCATAACTAATATAATTATTGAAATATATGTGATATCTTGGGTGTCGAAAATTTCAGGGGCAGTGAGGTGCATTATGGCTCTCAGGGACCGGCGTAGAGCCAGGAAAAAAAGGGGCGGGAGAGTTTGAGTAGATTGAATGACCAAGAATGTTTCAGGAATATAATATAAGAATAAAAAATGTTGCTACCAAAATAGTAAAAAATAATCATGATTTGCATATCATGATTTGCATATCATATCATGTATGGGATATCGTTGATATTATTAATTAAATGCAACTCGGACACTGTTTATTTGAGCATGTTACGACATCTGAAAACGCTGATATTAGATCAGATTTGACAGTTTTCTTCATTACATGTTTAGATACAGCCAACTGAGAAGCACTGATTTGTGAGAACCATTTATTCCAAACAACAGCAAAATTATATGCCGGTAGTTTCCTTGCAGCACTTGAATCACAACGTGGAACATATATATCATTGCTCATTGCATCTGTATACAACACAAATGAAGCCGCACTGTGAAACAATAGCATAATTCAAACCTGTGTAACGTTGCCTAAGGCGATATGAAACAATTAGTTGTAGTTATAGTAAAATCAAACCCATTGATGAGGTTAATGGTAATATCAAACCAGTAGATATGGTTTTGGTAATATCAAACCAGTATGTACTTAATATGGTATTTGTAGGTAATGTGATATCAAACAATAGTTGTGATTATGCCAATTTCAAACCAGTTATGTTAATAGCATTAACTTGCTACGTAAAATAATCAGTGTTTCTCTTCATATATTCGATTTCCCTCTTTTTACTCACACAATGGTAGGCGGAGAAATAAGATCGTCAACATCATGTCATGTGTGATAAAAGTTCTTCAAATGTATCCATGTCAAAATGCTAACATTTATGGTATGGTCTCTGATTGGTGCGATTTTGTGTTCACTAAAGTCAGAAAGATGATATCATTAATTATTAGTGTTTTTAAAACATATCTCAACCAGTTATGAAGACATGACAGCTTTAGCGGAAATTTGTGCTAACCTTTTTACCTACTTAACTAATTAATGAGTGTTCGTGACAATACAAAGCATTACGTTAATTAGGTTAATGAAAGTTCTATTTTCAACCATATATGATTCGCGCTTTATTTAGCGTACACTTTGTTTGGCATGATATGTAATCAGTGTTCAATTACCAGAACCCCGAGATATGTTCCATAGCGCCATTATTACATTGAATTATTTCCACAAAATGTGGATGAGAGCCTTCTTGAAACCCATTTAATAATGTTGAACCTAATTTGGATATCAATCCCGAAAGTCCCCAACAAGCATGTTACTAAGGGCCGTATGTAGAGTATGATTGACCTGGTGACACGGGACATCTCATTGGTATGGTATATTTTCCAATATCAGCTAGGCTCCATGTGATATTGTCTTTGATACCATGCAAATGTATCGAACCACAATAAAAACTAGCAGATTGATGCAATTTATTCATGGCACATCATGAATAATCGTAAAAATAGCTAATTAGGTCCAAAACTTCAGACAGAAATCACAGATTGACACAAAATTCCTACTCTCTCGAGATCGAATGAAGCTATTGACGTTCTGTTAGAGCCAGCACACCAGAGTATGCGTTCACCAGCTGACACCACGTGTCAACTTGCATTTTGACTTGAATTTGACTCCTTAAGGATGTTTGAGTGTTACAATGTTTACCGTGATTGTCAATTAATCACGCTACTCCAAATAAGCTGTCATCGTCCTTGGAAGAGACATCAAATGTCAACAATAGTGTGACTATTCTATGAGCATTCCCTCGTAACTTGGTTGCCAAGGGTGCAGTAAACCTTGACAGTGTTCCAACACTCATCAATCTCTCCAGATGGAAATATTGCATCTCGGACCTGCCTGGTCACTCTCAGAGAGCAAGTGTCACGTGGGTCGTGTTGGATTGACGGTAATATGGATCCTCGCTGTGGCGTCAGTTTATTACGGTTGCATATCTTTCATTGCTTCGCCTTTCTTATATCATGCTTACTGGAAGAGCGGAATAATTAAGTACACAACTACAGCATCCTCTTAACGCACACTTTGTGAGACGAACTGTACTATGCGAGAAGATGTAATGCAGGGAAATTTTTGATGTTATATTCCCCAAAACAGGCCGAAACAATTATGTCTAGCACGGTATTTGGTTATCCGGGATTGTGATTCGGGTAAACTTCAACGATGGTCTTGGTCCAATTTTAGTAGCACCTGATTTTCGGTTACATCCTCCTCCTATGAACCACAAACCCACAAGCATGTAATCAGTACAAACGCAAACAGTGCACACTGACATGGGGTCCATTAGACTGCCGGTTGCTGCCTAGTAGACTTCCATACAGCGGGAGTGATCTCCGAGCGAGCGCTGCTCTGTGATCGAGCTGGTCCCTGCTGCTGTAGGAATTGAGCGCCACTACATCAGCATCAGGGCCGCCATTGCCTCGGCGTTCCTGCACACACACAGCAGTCGATTCCTAGTCCACCAGACACAGGCAGGCGACTTGCGGCAGTCAGTGACGGAGCAGGGTGGCAGCTTGACAAACCCATATATCTCGATGACAGCGGGTACCCTGGGACTGGACGGTACTGCAAGGACGCAGAGATTAGGATAAACAGTTATATTCTGTGAGCATCCCTTGGTGTACTCTTCCGTGAGGATCACTGATGGAAATTATGACCAACGATGTACGTGTATCGGCGTATATAGTAGGAGTTCTACGTGTCCCGAGAAGAAAGCATAAGAACTGTGAGTAACTGGGTTATATATGGGTCAGTTTCATATTTTCTAAACGTCGTATTGCATTCATCATTCCTGTGATTTGTATTCGTGACTTGATAATGACACTCGGAATGTCTTTAGATGTGAATTTTGTACAAGTGATGCATTGGATAAGAAGTATATCAGGTAGGAGACGACTGAATATCGTTCAGTTCAGTTCACTTCAACCAAAATAAACCAAAACCATATAGTTATATAGATCTATATCGTATGCCCAATCTTATCTGATGCTTCCTTTATATTTCTTCACGCTGATCTCATATCAAATGAGCAAGATATAAGGTAGTATGATATACGATGATCTCATATACAATGAGCAAGATATAAGGTAATATCACATACGCTGATCTCATATCAAATGAGCAAGATATCATGTGATGTGATATCCTAATCTTTTATCCAGATTGATCTGATTTGGGACTTATGCGTTCGTCATTTCCTATCAACACCACATATTTTGTTCCGTAGTTCCAAACAGTGTGTTCAGTGTGATATTGTAGTACAATACTGGTATCTGTTTTGAGGCACATGGTTTCTGGGCAAGCATGATGTATTGGCTGAACTCAAACTCAACTACTTTGGACAAGCATGCGTGAAGAGGTAGGCCTCACGAACACGCCAGGCTTGTAACGGAAAATAATCACGTTCCGCGAGGACCATTGGATGGAATTGCATCGATGCCATCAACATCATCATAAAGCCAAGTGAAAGTTTTGCAGGGATGTAGTATTATCCTGAATAATGATGCAAACCTGGTCTGCATCTGCAGCGTTACTGACATAAATAAATCACAATACGACCAGACTTGCTGGGTATTGCTGACTTAAGGTAGAGGGTTGTGAGATTTTGGTTCGTTCCATTTTGCTAGCACTGACTGCACATCCTGTTTGCTCAAAACTTGAACATTCACATTCAGCGGTGTGTACAGAACGCCACTCTGTCATGAGAGTGTCGTGGCTCGTGTTCGTGTGCACATTATTAATTACTCCCTGAAACCCAATGCCCAATACTCAACCTGAAGCACTGCGAGTTACTGAATTGTTGTGTTGTATAAATGACCGAGGTGGGATATTGGCAAGTGTGTGTACAATTAATGTTTTACACTTGCTCACTAGACAATTTATTTTGTCATCATATTACATATATAACGGTGGCATATTGCACCGAGGATGTTGCCATGGTAACGATCCTTTGTAAAGGGACATCCATCACCCGCCGAGGCGTCTTCACGGTATAGGTCTGTACGTAGACGACTTCCAACCGATGACAGGGAATTAGTCGTGAGTCACCTGTGATCCTCAACACATGACAGTTACCATGCTTGGCCAGTCAATCATAACCTGCCTTGTAATTTAGGAAAATAGCAAGTTGGTGCATTATTCGCAATCAATCTCTGAACAATACATGTAGTTATGCATCACATCTCCTACTAGTCTGCTCGTGGGAATTGACACTCAGTGGGACCATTCTTTCAACATTGTGGGAAATGAGAAGTGGGCCTACAGAGACGTGATGAGTATGGTCGGTGCGTGATGATTCGCTCATCAAAACCAATGTCATTGGTTCCAAGTAATATCGAAGCCGCTGTTGTGCGACACTGATACATGTAAGCTGGTCGTTCAGTGTGATTGCTGAAGTTTCAAGAATTATTGTATTTCCTGTTCGAAATCAAATAGTATTGAGCACGTTTTAGAGCAAGTTCTATGGCCATCCTGCAAGTGTGGTAGATTGTGTACTACACATTCTATGTGATATAGGTTAACCAACACTACAACATTCCCTCGAACACGTAACCAAACATAGCACACGGCGCTCAAATATTCAGCATCTAACACCACATGTCCTTGATCTAATTCCAGTAGCCATTTGCCAGCACGGTACAATCACCTCTGACGTCCTTCAAACCCAGAAACATGTGATTAATGCAGCCCATGTATCCACATGTAACCTATTGGCCTTTATTATTCCCCCGAGCACCTCCACAGTCACACACGACATTGCTGTGGGATCAGCTCACACTCGACAACCATGCCCGTGCTGACATTGACCACTAATGCAAAGCGTCACAATGCAGGCGAGCCGTGCACGTTGCCCGGGGGTCGCTACACACAGTTGGTATTCTCGGTGTTCAATGCCTCGGTGTTGGTTCCTGGGCTGGGGCATGGCTAGGCGACAGGTAGATGACCCCCAGCTTGTGGCAGTCTGAGAGAGACCGAGACCACTGCTTGACCAATCTATACATCTAGATGAAAAAGGCACAGAAAGACAGCGACTTGGCAGTGCTTCCGACTGAGAATACTGATAAACGTAATCCTTGGACAGTTTGTCATTTTTCTCTGAGGATTATCGAAGTCGAGCCAGAGACCCCTAACTCGTTGCGAGAACCCCTAACTCGGCAGGCCAGAGAGCGCCGCAGGTAGGCCTACAGCCAGGAGCACTTCACTGTGACGTCAAATAGGGGTAAATGGGGTAACACAATGGTACTTGCAATGGTAAACTGGGTTAGCAGTACTTGGTGGTGATATTTAACGTGCATATCCTCAACATCGAGCATGTTTACAATTTACACTGCTCTAGTGCTGATAATATGACACCATGTGTTCCCGCCATGTAGTCATCAATCATAACAAGTGCCACTCGGCTTGTCGATACTGGGACAGATTCCTGTTTATCGTGACGAGGTGTATAATAAATTATCACAGGGATCATAAGCAATGATATATTGAATAGCGTATCCGATCTTTCTCTTTGTAAGGCTCGACCAAGTCAGTTGCTACAAATCAATGTGAGTTATATCACGTGACGTTTCCCTAGAAGTAGTACATCTAAAAACTCCTTTGAAGTTTTTTGTAGACAAGGTGGTAACTTCTCGGATTTTTTTTGCGTGAGTTTTTTTCAGGAAACATAAAACCCCTGCTGATCTGATGCCATGCCGTATCTGATGTAATTGGCCGTGAGCCGGGAGCAGAGTTAGGCAATATCAAAGAACTGCTTCCGTTATTAGAGAGATTACCTGATGTAGATGTTGTTCAAAGAAACGCATAAATCGTCTAGGGAACATGTGCTGAAATGTTGAAATCACAATGTTAAAGAATATATGTGGATAGAACGTTAGAGTGCATTATTTCAAGTATATCGTTTGATGGTTTGAGAGCTTATGTGTATCCTATTCACGCAAGTTGTGTACGTCTTATTCACAGAAAACTCAATCTCGTTAACGACATGAGACCAGTAACTAGACACATGTGATCCAGCGCTTTGTGCCCGCTCAGTATGTCTTCTGGGAATTGGCCGGGCGCAGCAGAGCACCAATGATTTGTCAGAATTGATTTAGACTTTCAGTGCAGACATTCCCAGGCCATTGGTCTTGTGACGGAACATGTTCTGATGATTGCGTTCCTGATTTGACTGCAGCAAAAAGCCCCATCACAGATATTTGCATCCCTAATGTCCTCACCAGTAGTGCTTGTTTCCATAACGACGGTTGATGAGAGCAGCTGAGGCATCAAATGGTAGGAATCCACTTACCACTGCCCCACTTCCCTGGTCATCCTGTAGACACGCTATTGTAGTAGTCCAGGGGACGCATTAGCACCATGGTAATTGCTGGACCATGTGAATGACCAATGTAGCAGTCAGTCAGCAAATGGTATGCGAAACTGGTCATATTTTGGATCAATGGCTCGGAAGATTCGATATTGGCATCACTTGAAGTCTCATTCGTTAGCTGTTCAAGCACTTTGAGGTTATAAAGTGGATAAAATGAAATATGAATAAATATGTAACTCGTGCATATGTTACTCAGTCCTACATAGTCACCCAGTCTTGCATTATAAAATGGGCGAATGCCATTCCTTATAATAGTTAGATAGATCTGCACCTTCGTGGAATTTCAGGTCATTCATGGAAGCAAGTCTGAGTGAATCACAGGATTACACATTTCGATATATTACGTGTGTCCAATACGCATGCCAAAGGACCCGCTCTTTGGATGTGACATGTGGTCATCAAATGGTTGCTGCGAATATTTTTGAAGGTACCTCCAAACCCCGAGATGGAATTGCTGATACTATCGTGTTCTCAGTTGGAATAATATGGTGCATCATGTATATCGTGGTATCAGTTGACTACACTTATCAATTGTTAATATATTCCATCATCAAAGTATAGATATCAATAATACACACAGGTGAGCAGTATTCTATTCATCTGCGAAAAAGCATCGGCTGACAATAAATAAACTCCGTCATATTGAGGGAAAATAGCCTACTAATAAAATCTTTCTGAATGCTGGTATATCCACAACATAAAATGCAGAGAACGAATAACATAATTGCCATCCGAATGGGTACACTGCAGAGGCCAGTTCTGGCATTTAAGCAGCATTAACCATAACAAGCAGATGTTGATAATATCAATAGAGATATGTATATATATTGACCCGTACTATTGAATACAGTGTTCTGTACCAGGAATGTTAACGATTGCAATATGAATAGTTGGTTAAAGTATAACTCCAAAGTCAGACCCACCGACCAGATCGTTAAAAGGAATTTTGTCCTGGCTGACACATGACACCATTGGAAATTCTCTATCTTTCGTCTTGTTCTAACCCAACTTCTATGCCACTTCTGATAAATGGACCCTGGCCCACAGGACCATTCTACAGAGTTCCATTTTACAGGCAGCAAGCACAGCAAGTGGAAGAAAAATTACCGGCGGTAGCTCATACTGTCACGACACCACATCGCCTCTAGGATGTTACCATGGTAACGTTCCTTTGTATGGGGACATCAGTCACCCGCCGGGAACTTACTCAACATCCTCACGGTATGGGTCTGTACGTGGACGACTCTCAACAGATGACGGGGAATTAGTCATGTGTCACCTGTGATCCTCAGGTCCTGATAGTGACGTCAAGCCGTCCACGGTTACAGTCACAGCCTGATATATACACAACATATAAAGAATATAATATCATACCCTACGTATACCGGTAACATAGAGCAGAGTTATGGTCCCTAATTCATATACACATGATCATAACCACAGCTCCATATTGATACGTATGCCTATGTACAGGTAACGCCCCCATCGACGTTGACTATTGGGGGGAATCTTCGCACATCTCGGCACAGGGCGTGATTGCTTTCACGACCTCTGTCATCTATCTCGACACACAAATCCCCAGCAGTGTTACCATGGTAACGAACACCACCACCCTGGGGGTGTTGAGGGTCTCTACAGTTTGGCTTCTCGGGAAATCGACACCAATTCTATTTATCTCCGGCCTTTGGTTAAAGACAATGGATAGATGTACTTGTCGCCTTCGTACAGATAGAAAAGGCCGCTGCAAGTCCAACAAGGGGATACACTACACTATACTATACATTGCACTTGCTCGCTCTTGCTCAATAACAGTATATTTGTCATGTTTCTGAAGACATAATTAATGCTGGTTTTTGCAACGTGGGTTGTGAATGTCTTGGCGGTGAAATATCTGGAAATGTGACACCGTGAAATAATGGACCTGCAGTATGGATAATTGCCAGGCTTAAGAACATACAAGTGCTAGAACTGTTTTTGCTCTTATTTTATCCAGGTTTGCAAATGGAGCATGTACTGGGCAGAGTCTGGCGCTTCTAACTCAATCAGAGGGTCCCCGCAGCGACATTACTCAGGGGATTGATTTCTCCCTACGTGAAGTGGCTGCATTCATCAGTGTTTACAGGAATAAATATGTAAAAGTTGTATCTGAGCGAATAGTAATTGCATGTCTGGATCGAATGACGAACAAATTTCGACGCGGATCGCTATTATAAATAAAGCCCAAATAATCTCTTCTAACGAACGGTTCGGATTGGGATGTGAAGATTGTTCGTGATTTTGGATGTAGCCTCAAACATGCCCTGGATTAATATTCCACTTGGAGTTTTACATCAAAACGTAAAGAATTGGTCGTCGGCCCGCGGGACTACTGATTCAGCGAGCGCTAGCAGAAAAACCCTCGGATATCTCAGCTCACAGCGCCCCTTCTGACACTGATACAAGACGGTTCTCTAGCAGACATTACGCGGAGCATCAACACACAGCCAGGATGCCGGTGGTGGTAATGCAGCCGAGCGGTCACACGACCATCTCCGGATCCAGAACTGGTCCTAACAGCCACCTCTGTCTGTCTCTCTTCACACTCATCATCTTCAACCCGCCCTTTGGTACGTATTCCACCACAATATTTACACATCTGGTCAACTTCTAGCGGCTTATCTAATATATACTCAGATTGGTACGAGTTCGTGCCCCGATAATTGTGACCCCCCCCCCCAACACACACACACACACACACACACACAAACACACACAAATGTTTCAACAGCTGTACCATCAAGGCGATTGAAATGTATGTTTCTGCTGCAGTTTTGCCTGGAATATCACTCAACGAATGTTAGCAATTACAACTGTCTGCAAGCTGTCTATTCTGAGTTCACCCATCAATATACTCGTGTTATATAACTGTTGTCTATCGTGTCTCCGACAGGTCTCGTGGCCCTGGTCTTCTCCATCATGTCCCGTGTGGCCGCCCCCGTGGACTGGGAATCCGCCCGGGTCAAAGGGAAGATCGCCATGTTCATCAGTGTCACTGGGATAATCGTAACGTTTGTGGGCGGTATGATAGTCGTGTTAATATTGTTCACAAAGGATTCGTAGTGCTCAACCCACCGAAAATGCGCACACATACCCCCATATGAAACCTATTTGATGTTTTAGGAATTACGAGTTTCGTTCCCAGTTTCATTTCACTGGAGTTTCCATGGCTCGTATCGTTCAGTTTCGGGAAGTATTCTCATTGGAGTGGCCTCTTGTAGAGAGGCATATTATCGAGTTGCACACTGATCTCACGACTGACCAGTATTTTGGAAACAAGTGGTAGTATGTAAGCATATTTTCCATGACGCCCAGACGAATATAGTGTGAATGAATGCAGAACATTGTTGTTTTGTTGGATTGCAGATAAAACATGTTGCACGGTCCTGGGAATTGAGATTTGTCAGTCAGCATCGTTTTAGTAGCACGTGTTACTGTGTATACTTTGAGAATGTCACAGTATGAAATGTGAGTTTGAAGCATTTTACATTTGCAATGTTGTGCGACACATCTGTGTGGCAATTGGAGCTTGTAATGGATTTCTTCTGTGGTTGAGAGACGTAGCAGATGTTCTGATCAGTGTTTTAAGTGACAGGGAAAAAATATGTCTCTGTCTCGATTCGTAGAGACTACAGAATAACGAAATACAAAACTAGTCAGATATTTTTGTTGTGATATTTGTAAATACCTATTCGTGTATATTCTTAGTAAATGTGTTCAAGAAGGTTTACGTACGTTTGCAAAAATATATCACCGTGTTGACGTCAGAATGGTTAGAAATAATTGATAGAACACATAATACACTGTATAGGATCAATGTAGTGTTTGCATTGTCACACGTAATGTATCTCATAATCAAATGGTACTCAGTAGAATGGAAAGTTGGTAAAGTATATATCTCAAACTATCCATCAACACTTACACTAGATTACTCGCTATACAATGCTGACGTATGTGCATAATACTGAGAAAAATACTGTTTCCGCTCACGACATGTATAATCAACGACAAAATATAATATACTGTCAAAACAGGCAGCCAGACGGCGAAGTGACAATGTAAAATCACATGCATTGCCCGACAATGAATCACAGTTTAATACAATACAATAAAAATACTTCACTACCTGGTTTGCGACTGTTGACAAAACGGGGTTTCACCTTTTGGTGCGAACTTCATAAACATCCAATATTCAGCCAGAAAATTCACATACACTCAAACGGAAGCGCGCATATGGCAAAGTTTCCCCGTAATATTTTGTTATCGCAAGCTTTCTAAACAAACTGCTCCAATGCGGTGATGAAACAATTGTGATTCAAACCAATCAGCCACGTTTAACCTATCTACTTGAAGCTATAATCACTTTTAGAATTGACAAAATGTATTTATTCTGTAGTAGCTTTGTCTTGTCTATAGAGTGAGAAATCGTACAAATTTGGGTCTGAAAAAGTGTATCACGTGCCTAAATTGAGTTGCCAAATCAAGATTCAAACTCGGGCCAGTCAATCTCGCATCAGTTTTTTCCTCAAAGCGGCCCGCCTTGCGTGCGAGTCCTACACAGAGTCTCATGACATCATTGGTATTTGTCTAGATACTGTGGCAACCGGCAATGCATCCAGGCCGATCATCCTCTATCCACTGTTTTCATGCACGATTAACGGCAATTTTCTAAGTAGCTGTTGTCGAACTGTGCATATTTCCTATCTATTCCCGACTATCTCGAGATGTACTTTCAAGTTTGCGTGACAAACAAGAATGCTAAATTTGGCTGATTTTAAAATAGATTCCAACTTTAATACAGACTACACACCTTGGAAACGATCAATATGCCATTTCAGGTTGTTGTTTACATTATCACAAAATGCAAATCCTTCGCTCACATTTTGCAATGTCTAGTGTGCTTCACTAGATCGGCCATCTGGTTCTATGTTCTCGACGATACATGTATGTTAGCCAATCCATCTACTTCAATATATTTCAACACTGTTTTAATGGTCAATTAGTGTGGTACATGTAGACAGTGGACAATTACATTAATTTCGCTCAATTCATATCCTTCATGTAGTACAGACATTTAAACGAACATAATTCATTTCTGAAATGGTTATTTTTAGTTTAGAAGTGTATCCATGAATGTATCCGAAAGTACCATTAGCAGTATAAAATATCACTTTCAGTCGTATCACTCATGACTTTATCTGGCAACACGAAAGGGAACATGCGATACCAAGCTCGTGAATTAATGATATATCATCTTATGTTATTCAGATAAAAGAACCCACTCAATCAACACGACTCCATCTAAAACATTCCAAAGACATTGCTCAGAATGACATATTGCGGGTGTCGTCACGAGCTTAAACGTCCTGTCATGTTCCATTCCCATATTGTTCTGGTCCGAATGGAACTTGCAGCAGATAAGAAAGCATGAATATGTATGAGAAGGAACACGTGTTGTAAGTTCGAAATAAATCAGTGTTTCTTATTTCCTGTGCCGAATGTCCAAGTACCTTTCATGCTTTTTTCAAAGACGAACTGGGCATTGATCTGGAACAGAAACAAGATATAATAATAATAATGTAAGTGTAGATCTGAGCAGGTGGTGCTGGGAACGTGTCATTCGATATTTACTAATTACTGCTATCATTTGTTGGCGTGGTATATATATAATTATTTTCTCACCAGTGATTACATCACTGACGTTGCGTTTGGTAACGTCATCCGAACGTTTTGATTCATGTGAAACCTGATAATCTATCTAACAAACCTGAAAACCTATCTAACAAGGTTATATAGTGGGCACATGCATGATAAAGGCCGTTGATCCAGGAATAGATGTGTAGATATCATACAGTATTTGTGCATTTCACCTTCATATTGTTATACGAAGTCTATTTCCAGTATGATCAACAATACTATATCAAATTATTGAATGTGGATCACTTGTGTTCTTTCATCATATCCATCTACCAATAACATACAATATAAATACATTCAGCAGAGATCAATGGACAATCATATCGATCGCAGAAATCGTGTTGGTAAATGAATTTAGTCACAAACTAAGTGGACATAGAACACACAATCTACATATCATGGCCTATCCGCTTTGCTGAGTTACTAATATTGCAATAGATGGAAGGCACAGTTGATGACGGAATGCCGTCCAGGGTGCAATGATGCCAATACATTATATAAGAAGCATACGGGTTGGATCTCTGGGGATACAGAGAGCTGTCACTGATGTATTCACACTCATGCTGACGAACACCAATTACAGGTAATCGATATACCGGTAGTTATGATGTTAGCCGAACCTGTAACAGTTCTTCCACCACTGGCGTGTCAAGACGCCTGAAAATAGCCACACCAAGACATCCTCGGGTATAATCAGTTACGACATGCTCCGTGCCGCCATAATTGCCAGGAATTAGATGTTCTCCCGTTGGATTGATATGGCTAGCTATTCTGTGATACGTGATGCGACTGAGCAATGGCGCTATATTCAAGTATACAGCGCCATGAGAAAATATTAACATGTATCCATCTTATGGAAATGGTGTATTTTAGTCGGTTCAGTCAAAAAAATGGTGTCATCACCAAGCATGTGAGATGGATGACTGCTATAATTTGTTCTTCACATGCGATCAACGTTCAAACCATGTTAGGACACACCAAGTTGTAATGTTGGTCGATGGGATCGCCGCATTTTCAAAATTGATTTTCACTTTCTATAAAAAAAAATAGCCGCTACGAATCTTCACATCAATCTTTTTTTTATA
Source organism: Terebella lapidaria (assembly GCA_949152475.1). Classification (NCBI taxonomy): domain Eukaryota; kingdom Metazoa; phylum Annelida; class Polychaeta; order Terebellida; family Terebellidae; genus Terebella; species Terebella lapidaria. The sequence continues at coordinate 4,946,714 of OX424570.1, read as the reverse complement.
TAGCGGCCGGATTTGTAAAACGACAACGAACGATGGCCTTGAGAGAAAACCAGTGTACAAAATTCGGAATAGGTGTGCAAGAAATGCAGAAGATGGTTAATAGCTAACAAGCAATACTATTGTGTGATTGTGATGAAGAATGTGCGGCAAATAGGACAGACGCACCATAGATATCAGTTCTTGGATGACAAATAAGTTACGTTGAGAGCGTTATGATTTTTAATGAGACTTGAATTTTGCCTTAGACGCTCCCAAATTTCCTCAAGTCCGCGCTAAATAGCGCCATGAACACTGAACCGGATGGTTCTCGAAGCTGCTCATGTATGTAATTTCAATGATTTACATGATTTTTTTTACAATAAATCAACTAAGATTTTAATTGTTGCTTTGATGTGATTCTCCGTGTAGCACTATTTGCAGGTGACAGATCTGTGATACATAAGTGTAGGATAATAGGAAAACTATTGAAAATGTATCTCCGCATGTTATCATGTTGAAAAATTTATTCGTTAAAAAAAAATTTCTATCGAAAATGTAACTCCGCATGTTATCATGTTGAAAAATGGAAAATTTACATGTAAAAACATAATAAAATCACCTCCGTACAGAAATTTTGGTAAAAAATCCATCGACCAACATTACAATTTGGTGTGGCCTCATGTACATTCACATGCCAGAAACTCGTGTTCAGTAGAAAAACCGAGGCTGTATATCTAAATGCTATATCGGAAGAACCAGTTTGAACTATATCTCAGGAAATACATTTTTTGGTGAACTTTGTTATACATCAACTGGATAGTTTATATGCATATTTATAACACTCGTCAAATTACATGGAATAAGATAGGAACCAACTGATGATACATATAATTGAAAAATTATGTGGTGTAGAGCGTGTGATGAATTCGACTTCTTCTATTCCGTGGACAACAGCTGATATTATCAGAAAAAAAAACAAATGTTAAAAACAATAAAAATTGCATCATCAGATCCCGCTATTTATCCACAGACTAACTGCGCATGATATTCATTTCCGCATTTTATAACCATACTTGCACAAAATATATGTCACATCATGCACATTAGCAATGTCATTACCGTACTATCACGAATTTACAATATTCAACAGCGTGTATATGATCTGATCATTACAAATGGTTAAAACTTCCACATTAAAACTTCCACTAGGATCACATGTTGATGTCGTAGATACATGTAATATGCAATTAGTATGAATTGATGGTCAAAGTTTAAGGTTGATATTCCATCCAATAATCGACAACAGTATGATATGCTGTGCTCTAATGCTAACCGTCCACCTAATGTATGCCATTTAATCCGTCTCTCGCGTTTTTAATCCTGATTGAAAATAGAAGAAAGTGCGGCATACCTTACATGTGCCCCCGTAATCTAGTGTACGTGTAACATGTGTCTTGTTCGATCGCAATCCTGAAAAGTTAGGAGCTTCGTGTGACCATCACCACACCATCAAATGTATGCGCGTCAAAACTAATGAGAGTATGATGATTTTTAAAATACATCTGTCACGTGGATAAACACAATCAGTGGATGCTTCATAACGGGCTAAGGATGGACTGCATATCAGGAACCAGTGATTGGGAGAATCATACAAATTGATCATCAAAAAAATTCTTTCCACGCGTCAGCATAACAAAGGTTCGTGAGAAACAAGATTTTGTGGATATGTTGCAGATTTGTACACAAACACATTCAGACCCTTGTTCTGAATTCAATAAAGATTTAAAATATATCAGACGGATTAAGTATGGCACTCATTCAGTGGGTGAGTAGTATTAGTAAAGTAGAGTGCGCTACATGGGCCGACATTCGTATTATACGATTATACTTCCTGCCTGACATTGGGGAATATCTTCAATTTTCTACTACTTCATGTTCGTATTGATAACTTCGCCATATAAACACAAATTTATCCCAATTTTTCGACATAGCTGCTGCAACTCTGGTAAATGAAGACTGCGGCAACAAGTCTATTTTGTTCGAATATGCAGTGAATACAGAGAGCTGAACATCGCTGATAGATAACGAGGTGGATCTTCCATTCATTTACATCCTTCGTTGTGAAACTTTCTGGAGAGTTGGGCGACAAGATATAAATCACCAGTTGAGACTTACTTCCATGAATATGTGGTATTTATAGTGCAGCAGATATGTAGAATAATTGTGGGTTTGGTGGTAAAAGCACCAAAATTGGTAAAAATCAGGCTGAGTACATATATATAAATTTTAGCTACAATACCAAGCCAGATTTTGCTAGAACCCAGAAATATGGCCAAAAATTCAAAATGGCCGCCATCGCTCGTATCAAAATATGGAAATGACCATAACTTTCTTAATACCTGACATACAAACACAAATAAGGTGTCCATTCTTATGTTTTGTGACCTGGGGAAGCCAATTAGAAACTCAGATTCTACATACAGTGACCCACAAGGTGCCAATTTTCTATATGCCCCACCAAAACACAGAAGTTTAACTTCAGAATTCATAACTCAACTTATATAGACGTGGAATCAATACCCAGTATTAAGTATTCCGAGCAAACAAAACAAGGTCCGTTATCCAATCTCATAGTCCGGGGACAAAAAGTCATATCAGGCATACGAAGTGAGAGGAAACAAAAATGACAGGGAAACTCATGAACCCCCAAAAATGGCCATTAGGAGGTGAAATCAGGTGTTCCGGAAAGAGTGAGCATTTCCTGCCCCACTAGTGGCACCCGTCATGAATTCCCCAAAATTAACATGAAAATAGATCTAGTTGCATGGCAGACATACAGTCCTGGCAAACTGGTGGTCCACTTGGAGTTATAGGAAAGGGAATGTATTTCCATCTACAATCTGTCTTATGATATCTCTTGAAAACCATCTCATATACAACGTAATTAATGTGCATTTAATACAGGATGGCTGTGAAAATTTATTTTTTTGCCCATTTCCCGGATCCGAGATGATATAGTCCACTTGTTTCAAAATCTGGAATATTTCTTCAAGAATGTTGATCAATGGACAAAAACTTTTACCATTACCATGCTCATTCGTGTAAATCCAATAAGAATGCCTGGCTAATCTGGAGACAACGGAACAGATCAAATGCAGTAAAATTAAAGCCGACACTCTTTCCAAACAACGTGTTTGCAGCAAAGGAATAAATTGATGAGGTAAATCTTGCCACATGTATACAAAAATATCGTTCAAGAACCAACCAGTGAGAATGAACACCTGCAACCAATTAATTGACAGGGCACATGGTTCCGCTTATATGTCGTCATCCTCAAGTGACAAGTCTGGCACTTTGGAGTTGATAAAGCTTGTAGCATGTCAAGCTTTGCACACATCTATGCACTGCATGGTATATTATATTTCCTGCGGGTCCACTTCCTCGTGCAGTCTTTTTTGCAGTGACACAAGATGACATCCAGTGGATTTGATGGGCTTGCTGGAAGGTCAGTCTGTATTTGGAGACGTTGATGATATACCACCCACAGTCAGCTGGCCTCACGTTGTTGCAAGTTCATGCCCTTTGCATTACCTGATAGTGAACACGAAAGCTGTGGTACATACAGATGTAGCATTTGTGGTCCCTTGTCACAAAACCTTTGATGGTATCCGAAGTCAATCACTTCCTCTTCAGCACCTCCGTACAATGATACCAAAGCTTCATCTCCAGTAATTGTTATGGCTTGCTTTGTTTGGTCCAAGGTTGTGAATATCTTCACTTGCTCACAGAACCTGTCATAGGTTTTTGGTTTCTCGGCTCCCAGTCTCCTCCCGATCCAAAGAGAGGGCAGGTTGTGTCACATCCTTGTATTGAGAGGATGAACACAGATGGTCGCATACATTTGGTCCGGCAACTCTCGACAATATATTGAATTATACCTTCTGTGTTGGCTTGTTGGGTTCTGGTGCCATAAATAAGTCATGTACAATATCATCAAGTCTAATTCAAGCATAGTTCAGCATAATGGATCAGGGGAATCAACAAGTTGGTGCCTTCTCCTGTCAGTACGGTTTCCTACTATTCCCTGGAGCTGAAGACTGTTTCAGTTATCAGTGTACTTGCATCGTGGAATACAACCAGCTACCCATGTGCTACTCAGGAAATATATGAAGCACTGCTTGTTGCCTGAGCTGCTGTGCATTCTCCCACAGTAATCAGTCTCTGATTCCATACTTGCTCTTCATGGTTGTTCTAGATGAAAGTGTCCTGGCTTGATCACCGTTTTTCTTCTCACTGACTTCCCAAACCATCGAGTTCAGAAATTTCAGACCAATTTCTCCTAATTTTTCAACATCGACTCCATCTCGAGCTGTTATCCTATACCAATATTTAACAATGGTATACATTGATTGTTATTTAACAAATCCCTGTCTCTGAGATCAACGATGTCCAAAGAACCTCTGATATTGCCTTTGTCCTGTATCTGGAGTGTCCTTGTGTTGATCACTAGTTTCTAATGGTTACTGCTGAATTGAGTGATGGATGGTTACACAATCTGACTTGAACATAACGTGTTGGGTCTTACACCTGACTCAAATCTGACACCAGAGCTCTTTACACTGATCAGGACCCGTGATAATTGAATCGGTGAACCGAACTAAAAGGTGTTGTACTCCGTCGTTTACCCAGTATCATTATCAGCAACTAAAGCTGATACTCATCTTCCTGCCGTGTCAGTGCATTTTGATAAAGGAATAATCAACTAGTCGAGAAATGAGGCATACCTGAAAGACCCAGGCAACCAGCACAGTAATGTTTAAACTGACTGGTTCTTGTTCGACGTCATCCTGAAATGGACGCAGATGATCTCATGATACCAGAATCCAAGTAGTCAGCAGAGAAGACACGACTCCGTTATATGGAAAAGTCTCGAGAGTTGCTGGGCCCGACAACATGTATGCGACCATTTGCTGTTCATCCGTTCAATCAATCAATCAATCAATCAATCAATCAACAACCTACCACCGATCTGCCGATCTGGATAAAGAAGGTTTTGGCAGTCAAGGAACAAAGAACACCATAGCATCTTCTGTGAGCAAGCGAAAATATTCACCATTCTGAACCAGACACAAAAAGACATTGGGGAAGAAAGCATTGGTATCATTGTTCGGAAGTACTGAAGATTGGGAGATTGCAGCTTGAAATACCAGCGGTTTTGTGACAAAGTCGCAGAGAACACTTCTGCATCAGAATTACAAATACTACATTTGTACTGCCTAGTGTTGCAGCATCACAGCCGAGTACCGTAGTGTTAACTGCCAACCGAAGCGACCGAGGATGACATTCATCAATGGAAATGTCTTCAATTAGAGACCAACCGTTGAGAATACTCGTCAAATCTTATATGACTGCAGGAAGACTGAAGTCAAAGAGGTGTACAAAAAAAAATAGCCTGTGCTACACAGAGTTATGCAGATAGTGCCATGGTGTAAGCTTTACCAGCTCAGAAGTGTCGACTTGTCACTTGGTGATCACGATCACACATGACCTGAACTCTTTCAACTGGTTCATTGCATATGTCCATTCTCACTCATCGGGTATGAAACAACATTTTTATGTCTGTGGCAGCAAAACACACACCATATCAATTTCTTCCTTTTGATTCAAACATATTGTTCTAAAAAAACCTGTCCATTTTAATTACACTGCATTTTATTTGTTTTATTGTGGCTCATCATCGTGGATCATTTAGGCAGCCATGTTGGATTGATGTGATGAGTCATTTTATATATTTATTTCGAAGTTATTTCTGATGAACTAGCAGTGCTAAAAGTATGATTTTGATATTCCTAATCAGTGAGTTTTTAAATTTGGCCCCAAGAAATAGGCACAATTTGAAATAGGTCATTTTGTATTTATGCAAATGAGGTGTATAACAGGTTTTCACAAGATACTATTGAAAGAGAGAGTGTATCCAGAAAAAAAAATCTGTTACAGCTGTAATTTCAAGTAGAACATCACATCACCTGGATTATATCCATTTGTTCAGGTTTGACTGCTGATTCCGAGTCCTAGTCTTAGTGTTTTTTTTTTTTTGGGGGGGGGGGGGGGGTGTGTTGGCACCTTGCAGGTCACTGTATGCGAAATCGGATGGTCTAGTTGGCTTCCCCAGGTGGGAAAACATAGGTGTAGACACCTTATTTGTATTGATATGTTGAATATCACGGAAGTTATGGCCATTTCAACATTTTTACATGAACGATGGCGGCCATCTTGGATTTTTGGCCATATTTCTAAATTAGGGCAAAATCTGGCTTGGTATTGTAGCTAAAATCAATATATATGTACTTAGCCTGAATTGTACCAATTTTGGTGCTTTTACCACCAAACCCACAATCCTTCTCATATTTGGCACATATCCGCTGTGTTTTACAAGCAAATCATACGGTCATTATCCACCTATAGGCGACACACGTGTGGTCTTGGAGCTGTACTCGTCAATCAGCTGACCGATTCGACATGTGTCCCGTACATCGTGTATTGTGTTAACAAGACACGAAATGGTCATTGGCCCTCTGTGGAAAGTTTATCAGCAACTGTCAGTTGATGTACATGCCATGTTTTCAAACAATTTATGTATAGGATAATCCATAACAACCAGGATCTCCCGCCAACATTGACGGAGTGCACTAACACCAGATAACTCACATAATTTCTCGTGACTTTTAGTGAAATTATTGCATATTCGTCCATGAGCTGTGGTATATGTATATACATGAGTTAATCCCACATGTTGTTTATGTTATATACGTATTCATTTGGATGAATACGACCGAATATGGCAACATGATTAGGATCCTGGGTTATGCTGGTATTTTCGTTGTTGGAATTAGAGTATCATTGTCATACATTGTTTCATAAACATGTTTGTACTAAAATATGAGGTATGGCAGAAATTTGATTTATAAACATGCTTAAAACCAAAATATAATGTATGACCAAAATTTGTTTTTTATAAACATGTTTGTAACGGAAATATGATTCAGTCACACAAAAACACTAAATGGACATACTGTTTGATATCACAAGTGATGGGATATCAACTCTGAATTTATTGAGCGGAAACTCGTATATTTCGTTGTATAATGTAACACTTACAAATCAACAAATGAAATACCATACAACCAGGTTACATCAGGTCAGTGGTGGTCTTTTTCAATTCAATTCAATTCAATGCATGCATCAACCTATTACCGCTGTTAACCAAATTTTGATGATGCCAATAAAAAAACCTAATATAGTTTATTTCAAACTTTCGTTCATAATACATGTAAAAACATAACAGGAGTAATAAAAAGAAGATGTATATAAATAACGAATGTGACAGTTAATGAATGAATGAACCAGTGAATGAGTAATACATGTACACAACACACTCAAACATACAGGACACTATTCCACCATCCCCATATACCCGAACAATATGTTATACTCGAGCACAATAATGCTTTAACCAGGCCATTTTGCACTGTTTGTCAACCTATTCATAAAACCAAATATATTTCTCCTGATTATTTCCCCAAGGGACGGAATTGCTAAGTTAACAAACATGAAACTAGCACTCGACCTTGATGAGATGCCTAACAGACGGCGTATCGAGTTATTATAGGCAACACGCAACCTATTCCTGGCAGAGACAGAGGATTTGAACCACAGTGGGCTACAGTAAACGTTTGCACAGTAACTTCTAAAAAACATACATCTCGATTCATGAGAACACTTCCAAATCTTCTAATTAGCACATTCGACTGAGCATAAAACTTTCTCGACTGAGCATAAAACATTCTAAATTGTCTATTACAGTCAGCATTGGTGCTGTTACATTCAATCCAAACACCCAAATATTTTGCTTTATGAACAAATTGGAGATCATCATTTGACAATTTCATGCACGGGTTTAGAGTTTTAACATCTTTGGGTTTGAAGGAGATACACATAGTTTTCTTTGTATTGAACACAATCTCATTTTTGACACCATAGTTTGTACAGATCGAGATTGAGTAGCTGTTGCATAGCAGAAGTAGAGAGACTTATCAGACAGAGATCATCTGCATAAAAGATGTGGTTAAGCACTTTTTCACCAACATAACCACCAAGTTTGGTGTTATTTAACAGCAGACTCAGGTCGTTAACATATATGTTAAAAAACATTGGGGACAGGACTCCTCCCTGCTTCACCCCGTTTGTTACAGGAAATGTCTCAGAGTATATATTTCCCCATCTCAAAGAACAAGGTCTGAGTTCTATACCAAAATAACAACATGATAACAATGTACATTGGGACACCTCTGTTAATTAATTTTCTAACAAGAACCCAGTGGTTTATTCAATGTCCTGATTTAAATCCAAATCGATTATCACACGTCCAAAGATATTCCTGGAGTCTATTTAGCAGTACACTTTCAAAAATTTTAGATACTACACTAGCAACCGGTCTATAGTTATTAATATCCGACAGATTATCACATTTATTTTTCACAAGTGGAAGCACTACGGATGATATCATAGCAGGGGGCATGTAACCATGCGATAATATAGCATTAAATAATAAAGATAACTGTATACTGATATTGAAGTTAGCAAACTTAAATCCTTCACTAGTAAGACCATCACCACCCGGACATTTCCCATTCTTGAGTTTCTTGATGAGTAACAGATTCCAAGCTTGATTGAGAGTGCAGTGCGATTTTCTCGAGTATAAAGTTTTTAGCTGAAACATTTTCAGATCCGGAAATATATAACTTTTCGTAATTGTTTTCCAATGATTAGCAATATTCACATCACCAGTTACATTATCAATGCTGTTAGCACAAATACCCTAGAGCTAGTCATACGTTTAAATTGTTTTCCAAAAATCAACCATGTTGAGGTCAGTCATATGAGAAGCCAGTTTGTCACACCTTATAGATTCCTCATTTTGTTTACATACACGAAGATTATATTTGAATTGAGCTCTTGTTATGCGCATACTGTCAAATACTGGACCATGACGTGGTTTGTTGTGGCTGTGCCACCAAAGAAATACTTCCCGTGCTGTACGATGGAAATCTTTAACAAGATCGTTCCAACCCGGAATATTAAAATTTGAGTTCACTTTACCAGTAGGAATATAAAGTTTCACACATTTGTTAAGTTCACAAGTGATAGCATCATAGAATTTCTCTATGTCACCCCGATGTTCTAAACAGTTTTGAGCTTCACAAACAATAGTATTTCCAGGAATTTGAATGTTACACAAATACTTTTTAGTGTACATACTATATTTATGGAGATTTTCTTCTGTTGCATCAGGCCATTTATAAAAACCTTGTTTCAGACAAATGGGAAGAAACATCCACACACTGGACTTGCAGAGGGCTAGCTATACAAAGTTCTACAGACATGGGGAGATGATCAGAACTAATAAATTGGTTCAGTATAGACACCTTATTTACAATACTATGGCCAGTTACTGTGATAACACAATGGTCCAGTGCTGTAGGGGATCTCAGGCAGGATAGGGTTGGTACACTCGGACATTATAGCCATAGTTATATTAATCTTTGATTACAATTTAAAGCCTCTCTATCCCATGCAAACGTTTACTATCGTACACAAGGACGCACAACCGGAGCCGATTCTTCATTACTGTATGGATAATGTATTGCAAACACCTGCAATACCTGCAAGCTAGGATCGCAGGAATTAATTACACCACCGGCGTCGGAGACTGCGTTTGGTTACCACATACTACGTGTTTCTATTTGTGTGATACCTGGTAATACTGAGTTCAACAGGGCAGCGGCAGATATCATCATCATTATAGGGAGTTGTGTGTGTGTGTGTGTGGGGGGGGGAGTATGTATGGTGGAGAAAGGTACCACACATGAACTGCAACTAGGCACATGATAATGGGCATACCAGGACATGAAATGAATATTTAGATATTAGATATTCACTTACTATTGTGGGAAGAACAATATGATAGAAGAATCGGGGATGGGGAATCTTGTGATGATACATTTTATCCATCTGCCTGTGATAAACAAATTATAGGTAAGTTGAGGACATATCAATACACATTTGTATTGATGAACACATTGTTCATTGTTAGCTGAATTTCCCAACATCTCCAATACTTTATTACACCTGATTGCCACAATCAGGCAGTAGTAATGAACCTACCGCTCATGTGTTCTCAGTTTTGCTGAGTTATCACACTCGATGGAAGGCTAAATTGGTGACCGGAGTTTTGTCCAAGGTGCTAATGAAGCTAGTACGTTCGATACGAGTCATACGTAGTGGGCGATCCATTATTGTCACGTCACTGTGTCGTGGGGATTCGAAGGAGCCAGGGTACTCATATTCACGCTGGTGAACACCAAATGTAGGCAATCAATATTGTTTTGACGTCAGCGCCGAACCTCGAATAGTTCTTTCAGCACTGTCGTGATAACACGCCTGGAATCAGCTGCATCAAGACATTCTCGGGTATAATCAGTTACGGCGGGCTCCCTGCCGCCATAATTGCCAGGGTTTACGTGTTGGATTAGGAATGTTAGTTACTCTGTAACACATGTTACAACTGAAAGAAACGATCAGATCAACAATATGGGAGAATATGTACCGAGTATCGTTTCGTATCATGATTTTATATAATAACACATATGCAGATTTGTTATGCTACTGTTGGCAGAATGCGTAACACGTTTCACATTATACATAATGGAGAGTTCATGCACGTCACAACGCTCTAACTCTCTCTGTATTCTTGTATACCGCGCAATGAGAAAATATTTACACCTACATCCATGGTACGGGAATCTGTCCAGTGACATGTATCAAAACAACGATAACACAACCAAGCATAGATTACGCCCTGGAAGTTTGTGCCTAAACAGCATTCTTCAAAGGAGATGTTATTGTTCTTGATTATTCTAGCATATTAAAAAAACCGGGTACATACAGATAATATTGAATGAATTCAGGCAGGATATTGCCAAGGAAAAGGGCAAGAAAATGAAAAGTTGCTCAGCCTCATTGGATAAATGAATAAAGTTGGGTGACCTTATTGGTTCCCCATAAATAGTGATTATCAGAGCCGCTGGGGTCGCTGTGTGTAAAGCTCACAGACGTGGAATCAATACCCATTATTGAAGACCTAGTAGCATGCCGATGAAAGTGCTTCTCATTTAGTCTATTATGAATAGTTTTCAATGAATTCGAACGAATTTTACAAATACAATCAATGGGTTTTGAGATATTGAATTGAATAGAAATTCCTTCCGTAAATTGCCGAAGATTTTGATCACGATTTTAGTATGGGTCACGTGGTTGGTGACGTAAGTTGAGTCAGTACTGAAAGTACATGTAGCCAGCAAGGTAAACTGCATGTCGCATATTCATTCCCGTGGTATATGTTTGATAATTCAAGTGAACGGCTGAGATGGTGGTAATACGGCATTTCTTGTCTTGATATTTAGAATCAGTACCATTTATTCGTTCAGAACGGAGGTTTGTTGAACTGCAGTATGTCCAGTATTTGCTTGTGATAGCGTGTTTTCTTTTGAATCTCATGCATTTTGGAGTGGTTTTCCATCTTGGAGCTGGCTGCCCAAATTACGTATTTTATGTTTTTGGCGAGCCATTAAAGCACATTTTGCCTCAACTGACGTCACGATTACGAAAACTGCCGAACATAGTTTCTTCATCGGCATGGGAAGGCGATTGTAAAACTAGATCGATATACTCGAATACATGTCGCTGTTATTAACTACCAATTACCGCGAACATCTTTTTTATCATTAAATGTCCACAATGTCTTTATCTGAACAGGAATAAAACCATATAATGGTACCTTGCTACTATGACTTTAAGTATCCCGAGCAAACAAAACAGGGTCCGTTATCCAACTTTTGACACATGTGCTGACGTACTTGACACATGTGCTGACGTACAGATGACATGAAAATCAAAACCGTCAATGTCAGACAAGGAGAACAATGGTCTTGCGATAGTTGCAGGCAAAACTGGAGCCGTTCAATGGCGAACCAGTTCTCAAGAGAAGTGTAGCCTCATTGAACTAAAGAAGCGCGTTTTTCCAATGGTCGGTGACAGCAGCGATAACGAAACTGGCCGACTTGGCCATCGACCTGTCTGAGCACTTGATATGTCAGATTGCTCAGCATTGATGTACTGTATCATGTTTTTTCGATCGTTCTTGGGACCCGGAGCGTGGAAATATCAGCCCCATACTTTATCACTGGTAATTCTACACTGCTTCAAATAATAATTATAATATTAATAATGATAATAATTAAGTCTACAGTGTAAAGTTGTCCCGTTCGAAACATATTTATTCAATTCTGAAAAAGGCTTAGCTTATTGTTTTGTAACAAAAAGTATATAAATACACCATACATTGTTTCAGATGTCAGTGTACAAACTGCATTCTTTGATGATTTTTGCTGATATGCAGTACCCAATAAGGTGATATCGTGCTGGGTAAGCCCTCATAACGTTCGGGCAAATTTCATTCATTATCTGGCTGAAACATCCATATATCTAATTCAAGCATGGACCACAATAATGGACAATATGGACTTTAATTGGAAACGTTGCACACAATAAATGGAAAACCTATGTTTTCATGTGTGTCTTTATCTTTGAATATGTCTATAATCACACAAAATTTTGTCCTACCTGTGTGAGGGTGTGCTTGGAAGATCCGGATGAAATTTATCCCAACCAACAAACCAGGAGTCATAAAAGGCCATATCACCATGTAAGGTGTCTTTAATCACCAAATTATAATTGTTGAAAAAGCCAGTCACAAAGCAGAGAAATCCCTGAAGAGATATCCGAAAGCGAATTGGCACCAAGCCATGCAGACGTTTCGCCACCAAATTTGGAAGAAAATATAGGAAGTCATACATTACAGGAAAACTGGATTACTTTCAACAGCCACATCAATACGCTATTCGACAGGAACAACCCACAAATGTCATCTTGGGAAAACCCAACTACCTTGGCGCAATGCCCAACTCAAATCTGAAATCAATAATAAACTGTGTTATAAAGTCAGGAAAATAAAATTCAAACGAAGATTGTAAGAAATTCAACCAGAAACACGGCTTTGAACAATGTTAACAAAATCTCGCATGAATCAATGGCAGAGAACAACGAAAAATCTGGAACTAGGCATCGGCATATCACCACTGAGAGCAAATGGGGAATTGCGCAATGACAACAACAGCAAAGCCCATATCCTGAACAGGTAATTCTAATCAGTCTTCACCAAAAACAAACGACATGCCGAGGTGACCAAGCAATTCTTACCATCAAAAGTACCAACATCGACCATAAGTGTTAAAGGCGTACAAAACATCTAGATCACATTAAACAGGATGCTCATCAGGGTGCTAAAAGAACTTGCATCTGAACTGGCACGACTGCTCATCAATATCTTCATCCAGTCATTACACACCGAACTCCTCCCTTGGAACCGAAATCGGCAAGAAGCCGCTAAATATAGGTAAGTATATGTGAGCAGTTTCTGCTGTATAATCATGGAGCACATATTCTGCTGTCACATAAGAGCCCAGCAAAATTAAATTCGACAATATCCTGTCGCAAGTTCAACATGGCTTCAGGTAAACACAACTGGTATACCATGAATGACCTTTTGGCTTACTACGACAAAAAAACACAATAAGACATCGTCAAACTGGATTCAAGCAAGGGGTTTGATTTAGTGCCCCCAAAACGCCTTTTAAATAAGTTGTCTCACTAAGGAATCAATAGACGGAGCGAAATCATTGCATCATGGTAGACGATCATTCGCTCACTCGGATCAAGTAACGGAGTATCTGTGACGTCACACTTCAATAATAGTCCGGTTCCAACAGCGCCCATTTCAAACTAGTGTCTGTAGACGTACACATCCAGAAAGATGATTTAGTTGATTATGGAATTTGTATTTCTTTACACGCCAGGAACTGCACCAGGAAAGTACCTACTTGTCATTTGAGGCTAATCCAAGTTATTTCAATCAACTTTTCATATTCTCCTTTACCATAGATTATCTATTGGATGAATACATAACAATTACAGCCATATTTTGAATGAGAAGTGATATATATATATGTGATTGCAGAGTTAATGATTAAACCGTACAACAGTATAGTTTGTTTGAAAAAAAAGCAGCTGATAACCGCCCTCAATGAGGTGGTACACCTGTCCAGAACGTATTTTTGTGTCGGAAACGTATAGTTTGCCACTACAAGCAGATGAATTAAGTGTCTCCACAATGGCCCATATAGGGCACCACCTATAAAATATGACACACCATAATCATGATACCAAAAGAAATGCATTGTTATATATCTCTACACCGTGTGTTCCATCAATATCATACAAAATACAATCAAACAAAATTAAACCCAAGAAAACACACATGCGATATAACTCCAGTACTCCCTCTCAATGAGAATGGAAGTTGTATGGAGTGGGATGGATGAATACGATCTAAATCGTGAGTTGTGCTTACATCATTCACATGTCAACACGTGTCGGAAACTCAACATGAACAGCATGTATAGTTCACTGCTATATATGTACAGAACACGTAAGCGTCAGGAAATGTAGTAAAAGACATGTGTCGCCTGGTCGTTTATGAGCAGTGCATAGCTGATTCCAAAGTGTGGGAATGGGAAATTTATTTGAGTCTGAATTCCTGTAGTTATGACATACTACGATTAAAGTCACAGATTTTTCACTATTCTGTGAATAACAAGATCAGAGACTTTCCAGACTCAAATGAAACTTCCAGACCTTTTTCTAGACCCATTTCAATTCGAAACCCCTTTGCAAGCGTATTGCTATTCGAAACTCCACGTACGAGTTATTAAGTCGTACGTACGAGTTATTAAGTCGTACGTACGAGTTATTAAGTCGTACGTACGAAATACATTTTTTTACACACTTGATAACAATACGTTTCACTACGGAAGCGTATTGCTATCAAGTGCGTAAAATTTCTTATCTCGTACGTATGAATTATCTCTCATACATACGACTTACTAAGTCGTATGTACGACTTATTAACTCGTATGTACGACTTAATAACTCGTACGTATGACTTAGTATCTCATAAGTACGACTTACTAACTCGTACGTCCGAGTTAATAAGTCGTACGTACGAGTTAGTAAGTCGTATGTACGAGTTAAACAGTCGTAAGTATGACTTAATAAGTCGTACATATGACTTGATAAGTTGTACGTATGACTTATTAACTCGTACATACGACTTAGTAAGCCGTACGTACGAGATACAAATTTGTACACACTTGATAGCAATACGCTTCCCTAGTATTCGACTTGTAAAACAACATTTTTTTGGGTGAAACATTTCGTCAAGGTGCGTCGAACGAGAAAAATCTCTATAATAAAAATTAGTTACTGGTCGTATAGTGCATGATTCCATTGTCTCGAGCAGGTATCTATTTGTAATAAATACCTCTGTGGGAGGTATCTATTTCCAATAAATACCTGTCCCAGGTATTGAATGAAAATAATTCAATACTGGTGGACACAATAAAACACACCGGATTGTATTTTTATTGCCAAGCATATACATGTATCAGACTTATATTACTCGATGTACATCAACAGCTAATCGCTATGGTGTGCGAGTTTAATCCATGGGTCACAACAGTTTCGTTAATTTTTGGACATTTGGTTCATGAAATCATCCGCCTTCTGCAGAAATCCAGTGAAACGTATATATCCACAATATCCTTGGAATTCCGGGGGTGTCGATAATAATCCTGCGATATTCCACATCCGCAAATGTACCGGAATCCTGGAGAAGCCTCCAGAGATCACGCATAACGTAATTTTCCTGCAAACATGAATGAAATATACAAACATGAATGTTTGAATTTTCCTCTTCAAATCTAGTTTATAGCTATTCAACATATATATTATCGGAACAATTTGAACAATCTTTCACTCCGCCATATGATTTAAATGCACGAATAACACAACAAAAGAATTTTACTTACCAGTCGTACGTTGAAGTCGTGGAAATCATGGATCAAACTTTAGAATAGCCGTAGGGATTTTACGAGGAATTCTGTAAATACATGTGTACAAATCGTTTTTTATTTTCTTGTAAGGATTGAAAGAACGCAGGATAAAGGTATTTGTTCGGGCATAAATTAGGATTCAATTCACGGGTTGTACACGGGTACAACCCGTTAGATAATGCAGAAGGAGAAAATGCTAATTTTGTATTGAATTCAAAGAAATAAGTGATATACTCACAGGTTTACAAATCTGGTATGTTGTTCATGTACTGCATCTGGTTGAGTCATTCCCAGGAATAAGATTTTGCAACTGTATCCAACAAACAAACGCGTCAGAACACGCGTTTATATCCGCATGCATCGTATCCATGTGTTGCATTTTTCAACACGAAAAGTTGATGTCACGTAGCTTGCTGTTTCAACGTGAGCGCGCCTTTTGCCGCGTTTATTTTTATAGGGTTCCATTTGAGCAATACTCACAAACGCGTTACTAGGGGGAGAAAACAGCTCAAAGACACAGTCCGAGTCCACCAGAAACATACTGAATTGAAACCATGTATACTGTAGCCATAACAACAGAATGCGGGCTAGGGTTGAATGTACAAATCTATGAGCTGAGTTATGTGGTGAAGCAGTTTCTGTAGCGAGTAATAGATCCAAAGCTTTCCTGACGGATACACTTGATTGGGCAAGGACTGTGCGTTGCATTTGCAGTTTTGCTTATTTAGCTACTGGTCCCATTGTTCTCCAGAGGTCGATAACTAACTTATACACCCGCTAGCAGGTATATAACTAACAACAATAGGTATACGAACACATATAGGATTGCCATTTAACTCCATTATAACGTTTTATGAGAGAAATCACTTTCAAAATGTTTCAATTTTCATAAAATTTCAGTATGTTGAAGCAATATATATAACTTACAAAATATTAAAAAATCAGCACATGTTGTTGGAATAGATCAAACGCTACAAGCATTTGACTGTTAGCTGCTGACACCTGGCGAATTCCTCAGAAAGCAAACTCCCAGAAAGGGCCGGTTTGTTTATATGTATTCATGCGCACAGTAACAGCTCCAATCAACATGAAAATTCACATGTACATAGAGGAATACCCATAATACCACTATACAAACCAAAACAGAGACTTTTAAAGTGATACATGTGCATTTGGAGGAGAAACTGGGAGTTTTTAAATAATATAGTACTTTGATGCCTCATTTTGACCATATAAGGAAATCAATACAGGTCCATAACCTTAATTAATGGCAATTTTCTTCACATTTTACAATTATAACACCCCACATACAGAGGTGATAATCCCCAATTATTGAGCTCTTATGTGAAAAGGGAAGACTTGTAGAGAAGAAATAAAACAGTGATTTTTGCACTTAAGAAAGGAAATATTTTGAACAAAAAAGTGAGATTTTCTTTGGAAATTTTGATTTGACGCCCGATCAAACATGCTCAAGGACAATTTGGGGTTTGTTTCAGATAAATGTATTATTCACCCATATATTACCATCAGTTTGATTCCCCTTGGACTAAATATGTCAAAATTTTAAAAGAGTTGGTAGTCCTACCCCACTGCTTAGCACCAAACACTTTCTACCATACTGCTGTCTGCACCAATAGTATTCAAATGTCGCAAAATGCTACCACCACACTCTCAATATAGTATATTTCTAAATTAAGCAAAAGTTCCAAGGTTTTAATCTTGACAAAACACAAAAACGTAGACAATTTGTTGAAAATATGGTTTCTGTAAGCCAGAGATCACCGACATTAGGTCACACAGGTGCCTTGTACAGGGGACTAATTTATGTGCTGTATGAAATTTATTTATAAAACACATTTATATGATGGACTGCAATCGATAAAACGGCAAGAGACACATATGGGGTCAAAAATGTGGTTCTACGGCAATATCGAAAAAAAAATATGGTAAAAAAATCGGAAAAGTGCGTACTTGACCAGATATGGTGCCAAAATTGCAAATAATATACCAAATGCATTCTGCAATGCCTAACCTAGATTATTTATGATCGACTATATAGGTTATGGTGATGAATTTCAGAGACACCTAGTATTATCCACCGTTCAATTTTTGGTGGCCATTTCGACACCTTTTTCGGTTAGGCTGTGTCTGAGTCCAGTAGTCCTCAGTGAAAGTGTATAATATTTTACAGTGATTTGAAATATTGGTTACTATATGAAAATAAAGAAAATAAAAAGGCACCAACTCCATGTCTTTAGCATTCAAGGGGGGGGGGGGCGGATAAACACCGCCGCTATTAGCATGTAGATATAATCCTACATATGTAATAAAAATCCACGTGAACGAAAACTATGGTTGCAATGGTGAAAAATTCATGAATACTGCACACTATCCACACACAAATTAAAGAAATGCCACAAAACCTGCTAAAAATCTATAATACACAAAATTCCATGTCCTCGGTTTAGGTATACGAACACATATAGGATTGCCATTTAACTCCATTTTAACGTTTTATGAGAGAAATCACTTTCAAAATGTTTCAATTTTCATAAAATTTCAGTATGTTGAAGCAATATATATAACTTACAAAATATTAAAAAATCAGCACATGTTGTTGGAATAGATCAAACGCTACAAGCATTTGACTGTTAGCTGCTGACACCTGGCGAATTCCTCAGAAAGCAAACTCCCAGAAAGGGCCGGTTTGTTTATATGTATTCATGCGCACAGTAACAGCTCCAATCAACATGAAAATTCACATGTACATAGAGGAATACCCATAATACCACTATACAAACCAAAACAGAGACATTTTAAAGTGATACATGTGCATTTGGAGGAGAAACTGGGGGTTTTTAAATAATATAGTACTTTGATGCCTCATTTTGACCATATAAGGAAATCAATACAGGTCCATAACCAATAGAGCCAGTAGCTAAGTCAGATATACACTTCGCGCTTCGGTGAATTAGAATAATATGAAACCTCGCGGCTTCGCCGCTCGGTCCATAATATTCTAATTCACCTCGCGCTCAGTGTATACATATCTATTACGAAATACTCAGCCTAGGGCATTATCCTATACATAGTTCTCCAGCGGTCGATGTCTAACACCAACTTGTTATATACCTGGCGCACTGAACCTTGATGACCCACTCGAAGGACTTCGTCACAACCGAGTGAACAAAACAAAGCAAATACGTTACGACAGATTTTATTAGACTCGCATATGAAAGTGTGAAAGTGTTGTGGTGAATATTTAAATTAAAGTCGGCGCATAATTTATTGGCGCGAACATATCTCATGAAATCTCGGAACTTACCGACTTGTATTATTTGAAATTCAGGCAACGATTGAACAAGACTGTGACCAAAGTTGCCGACATGATTTGAAGTTTGTTCTTCACACAGAAAATAATTATTTCAAAAAAATACTATTTTAAATGGGATTTTACCATTGCAACAATGAGCGGGAAAGCGGAAAGTTAAAACAGTGGTGAATGCCAATGCAACAGCTCATTAATGCAAAGAAAAATCATTGGTCTGACCAGTGGTGTGCAACGGTCTGAAAAGTAACATGAGATGACTTATGCTGTTCAAAAACTGGTAGTGGTCATATTTTGATATCCCGAGAAGGCTGAGAATGTTGGTTTATATTCGGGTGTGAAACTGTATGTGAGGCCGAACAAGACAAAAGTTATATATTTGATTGCAGTACATTGTTATCTCGCTAAACAGACGAACATATTCAGTTTTCATCAATATATGAATTGATGATTTAGGGTGTCTAATTTTTGACCAGCTTTGTATCGTGCCCGGCTATGCTCACGTTGCTCTGGCATTTGAGTCCAATTAAAATCCTTCGAGCTCAGCTCAGTTTTGGTTAAGGGACGGTCTCAAAGAAGCTATGGAACAGATTTCAGAAAAATGACGAAATGTTTGTGCTTGATTGCGCTGTTGATCATTCAAGCAAAAAACTTGTTCCTGATAATATATTTCCAACGTACAGCACATATGCCTATATATTCCTTAACAGATGAGCCAAAATACCCGTACCCTATAACACATGTATACATATCATATCTATGAGCGTAACATGAAGTTGTAGTTCAAAGTCATCGACGAGATCCACATTGATCGTGTGGTCATACATCTGAGTGAATCCAGCAGTTCAGATTAGGACTGAAGAATTACCGTGGATATTGTGTGATTGTGATTTCTTTAATGCGAAATATATTTAAGCACGAATAATAGAAAGAATTATTATCATTGTATTTTCTTTGAGAAGGCCCCTATTCAAATCGGCTATTCCATTGATTTGTCTCAATCCCATACAAGATCAAGATGGCAAGCTAGAATCCCCAGGTTAAAACCCCATAAGGATATATATTTTCCTAGATATGCCGACGAGAAACGCACACGACAGAAAAACAGTCATTGTTTAACAATGGTCATGGTGCCGTTTTCACTTCATATAAATTTCAAATAATACAAGTTAGTATGTTCCGAGATATGACGAGATAGGTTCGCGCCAATAAATTATGCGCCGACTTCAGTTCATGAAATCATCCATCCAAATCCTGTGCAAAGCCCTCCGGGAAATCCAGTGAAAATGGTATCCACATTATCCTGGGACTTCCGGTAGTTTCGATATTAATGCTTCGATTAGTCACAGGTATATCGACATTTGTAATGGAATCCTAGAGAAGCCTCCAGAAATCTTATGCACGTAGTCCAGTATTGCAATTTCCCTGCAAATATGAATTGAAAGTAAGTATCAATCTGTTACCACCAATACAACTAACATTATCAACACGTGAATGCTCATTTTTTCGTTTTTAAATGTAAAATATAGCCTATACTGAGCATATGTATTTTGGAAACAACTTTGAACAAAATGTTCCGATCGCCAAAATCCCATATATAAAATGCATGAAATGAAAATACTTTCACTTACCAGTCTAACATTGGAGCCATGTGTCAATCTTTAGGACCGGTCATAGTGATTTTACCAACAAATCTGTAAAGGCACACAGCATTATATCGTTTTCATCTTTAGAAGGAATGTAGGATAATATATATACGTCTTCTTTCGGACATACTGATTTTCCTGACTCGTTTACCCCGTTCGTCGCCGATATTTTTGCGATGCTGAACGATACCGATTATTATTTGGCAAACGTCGACGGCGATAATCTGTTTCAGATTCTGTGGCAAAAATTAAAAAAATTCGGGAATCTTGAGCATATTCGGCAATTTGGTCGTGTTTGCATCCATCATGATTCAAAGTATTATTGTGATTTTGGGAATCATATTAGGGGCATATTCTAACCCACAGGCACTTGGAAACCATTTAAATGAGGGTGCAATGTGCTATCTATAATAATATATACAAGGCACTCAAGCCCCTGTCGGGAAAATGGTGGTTGCACAAACACTCGAAACTTCAAAGCTCCAAAAATGCTACTTGTCCACCAAATTGATACAAACCAGCATGTCCCGTGAAAGCCGTGAAGACTCTATACAAATGTATCCAAAGTAGTATAGTATTGACACATAATATCCATGAAATAAAGGTTTTCTAGCTCATTTTATATCACCACTACTGCTTCCAAGACTTTGCGTGGCTGGAATTTGGATTCAAAACATCCGTTGTGCACTTGTTTTTGGTCGAACACGTTGTTTTGACATTGCTCAAACTTGGGACCACGAACTGTAATTCATTCCAGATATATAGATTTCTATATGAGTACATTAGTGTACGATTAGAGCGAGCTGTACTCACATCAGTTCGGCCGTTTTTGCTGACCAATTATGTCGCAAGAAACGGACATGGTTCAATGAGCTCATGTCTTTTTCACCCAAACAAATGCACAACGGATGTTTTGAATCCAAATTCCAGCCACGCAAGGTCTTGGAAGCAGTATTGGTGATATAAAATGAGCTAGAAAACCTTTATTTCATGGATATTATGTGTCAATACTATACCACTTTGGATACATTTGTATAGAGTCTTCACGGCTTTCACGGGACATGCTGGTTTGTATCAATTTGGTGGACAAGTAGCATTTTTGGAGCTTTGAAGTTTCGAGTGTTTGTGCAACCACCATTTTCCCGACAGGGGCTTGAGTGCCTTGTATATATTATTATAGATAGCACATTGCACCCTCAATTAAATGGTTTCCAAGTGCCTGTGTTCTAACCAAACGTGTAGATTTCGAAAGATTGCACCGCCACAAAGTGAACAAATTATGTGCGGACCCAAAAGTTCAATGATTGGGCTAATTTTAACATTGGAGTAGATTGCCAACTTTTGCAATTTTCGCGATAGAAGTCTGAAATTTGGTAGAAAATTGCTGTTTGACTCCCAGGTGAAGTTTGTCGAGCAATAATACGATATCATTCATCATCAGAAAATATCAGCCAAAAACGGTGTAAACCAGAAAATCAGAGAATTGAGTACTTTTTATCTCTTGTTCTGAACACAGATGCAGCCAGCATTAGTTAATACAAGATGAGAAGAATGGTAAGTTTGTGGATATCTCACCTGTTCAGTGTTCACTATTAAACAGAAAACAAAGCGTTCAAAAGCACGCGTTTATATCCACATGCATTGTTATCCATGTGCTGCATTTTGTCACCTCTCTTGCAAAGTATGCGCGCCTCTTGCCGCGTCTGTTTTTATATACATGTAGTTTCATTTGAGCAATGCTCACAAACAAGTTACTATGGGGAGAAAGCAGCTCGAAAGCGCAGTGCGAGTCAACCAGAAACATAGACCTATTCAGCTGGGTGTTTGAGTATAGCTCTCATTGATAATCACAGGAAAGCCGGCGCAGAGTTTGTGAAGAGTGAATGGGAAAGAGAAAAGGGATAGAAGAAAGAGTTGAAATGTGAGCAAAATAAGATTTCAATGCAGTTCATTTTACGAATGTGGGCGACGAATGGGGTCGGATGGGCTTGAAGGTGGGGGAGGAAGGGGGGGGGGGCGTAACTAAGTCAGATATACACTTCGCGCTTCGGTGAATTAGAATATTATGAAACCTCGCCGATTTGCCGCTCAGTCCATAATATTCCAATTCACCTCGCGCTCAGTGTATATCTATTACATATTTCCGCAAAGCAGTGTGCACCCTGACACAAATGCCGAGTAGAGAGAGAGAGATGAAGGGAGGAGAAAAGAAATCGACAGATTATAATGTACCATAGAACCATGGTTCGTACTTCAGTGGGCCCCTGAAGTATATTGCTGGGCATGTTCCTTTTCAGGTTTTAACATGATTTGATTTTTCTCTTTGATCTCACATTTTATCGTGAAAATAAATGTATAATTTATGGATACGCACGCCTGCATGATCTCATCATGAATTTTGGAGTACCTCGTTGTGGTATGGTCCTCTTTGGTCAAATTGAGTACAAAATGTATCATAGAACTCCCAAAAGCATTTGGCTTATGGGGCCTTAGGTGGGCCTCAGGCCCCACGCCATAAAATATTTTCTGCTATACATATCACAATAATTTTCACCGTTTTTTCTTTGGACTCATATCTCATAATGGAATAATAGATGCATAGGTTCTATAATGTTCAAACTCAGAACTTCGTCCAGAATGTACCACAAAGCTCGAGATATCATTTGGCTTCTGGGCTCGAAGACCCCACATCCCAACGCCCGAAAGTATCTTCTGCTTAACAATTGAAAATTGTAGCTCACATGAAAATGTCACTGAAAAAGAACACTTCGGTTCTGAGGCCTTAGACGGTCAGAGTTAGTTCTTAGTACAAATGTAATACAAAATTCAGAATACCTTTTGGATTCTCGGATCGAGGGCCCCAGACCCCACTCCCAAAGGTCATTTCTTTTCGTACTCAAATCTCATCCTGCCATTATGGATACATGGGTTTTCTGATCGTCAGATTGAGTATAGAATG
Organism: Terebella lapidaria; assembly: GCA_949152475.1. Lineage (NCBI taxonomy): Eukaryota > Metazoa > Annelida > Polychaeta > Terebellida > Terebellidae > Terebella > Terebella lapidaria. The sequence continues at coordinate 4,922,675 of OX424570.1, read as the reverse complement.
TAATACAACACTCAAGACAGCATTTGGCTTTTGTGGCCCTCCCTCACGCCGAAAGTAGTTATTATTCACATTTCAAAATAAGTTACACTATTTCTCTTTGGTCTCAATTATCTTCATGGAATTATGGAGAGGATTGAATCTACTGCAATACCCAAGAAGCATTTTAGTTGCTCAGTTCTCTAATTATCCATTCGTTTGGGTAGGTTGAGATAAGACGATGGCCCGTGAAGCTCTTGTGCCTACCATCACCTCCCTATATTCTGCCGTAGCCCTAAATTCTGCCATAGCCCTAAATTCTGCCATAGCCATAAAAATTGCTCTGGAAGTAGTATGACTTATGGTTCCTGCTCTCTCCCCATATCCTTGATCCGCCCCTATTACACGTATGGTGTATTATATGTCCAAAAATCACATTGTTCAAATGTGTCGGGTATAATGCAGTAAAATTATGTCTATCTCTGAACATAATAATGGCTATGGCAGTACACACTATTCACACTATTGAAATTTGTCGGGTATAATACAGAAAAATTTTGTTTTCACCTCATTATTAATATTCACTATTGTTGAGTTGAAAGTATATGGATTGATATAAAAAGTGTCTGTTTGATAACAACATTTCAAAGCTCCCAACACCTCAGAATTCACCACAGAGCATCTGGAGGTATTTGGCTTCTGGGGCCCTAGGTGGGCCCCAGACCCCACGCCTAATTGGCTTGGACACTATGGACCAGTATGTGCCACGGACCCCCCCTTTTCAAACCTTTATTCCGCCCCTGTGAAGTGACTGTCATACCTATTACCTATATAATTCCATTAAGATTGTGTAGATTCGAAGAGATTCACATAAATACAAATGCCTTATATTTTTAAGTTTTCGTTAAATTGCTGAAAAATAAATGCCCATTCAATCATGTTCAAAACTTAATGATCGCAAGTATACTGGGTGCATCGGTTGACAAGAAGGGATCCGGTACGTACACGAATATTCTTTGACAGACTTTTCCCCCGACCATTATCACAATTTGAATGGTCGGCGATACGTCTCATTCAAGTGTTCAAAAATGACATCTTTCGGAACAGTGCTAAAGCCATGATGATATCAACAAGCCATCCCCACGGAGTCGGGGAATTCCAGGGAATTGTCTGATCGGTCAAATCTATCGAAATACTCGCAATAGTTTGCGATTGTCTGGCATGAAGAAAATTTGAGAACGTTTCACAATCTAACTGAAATATTTTTTTTCAGTGATTGTTTCCATCTGCTTGTTGACACAACAAAATTTGAAACAAATGCTGCGGTAATATTGCAGGACCGGACCAACGCATCCAGTGCCATCCACCCATGGGCCGTTTTAATCATATTTGAATATGTCGCCTCCTGGTGGAAACGACAATCAATAGGGGCAGATGGGTAGCTAGTATATATTGGCCGAATCTATAGAGGAATCCTGGTTTCTCATTCCATAATCATCGTATGGTTCACTTTATATTGTTATTGAATTAAAAACCTTTTTACTTGCAAACATTAGTATGCAACTGGTTGGCCTTGAGAATTTGCATGTTTTTCATTAACATCATACATGATAGCGTAATGATCGTGGTTAGTCTCATTACGCGAATTTTTCACCCAGAATGATCCTATGGATCGAAAAGGAGATGTAGTAGCTTAGATTGGTTATATATAAACTACAGCTTTTATACCTCATGTTTCCTGGATAAACCATACTATGAAATTTACAAAAAATCATACCAGGTGTTTTACGTATCCTGGTGAGAACACGCTTGACTGTTTTGTTTTTGACGGACATATCTCCCCATGAGTTTCTGTCATGACTACTCGCGGGTTACAACAGCATATTGGCAACAGAGCGTTGTTTGAATTCCGCCATATTTTGTATTGGATACTGATTTGAGTATGCTTGTTTGCTTATTGCAGACTATCAATTTATTTTCTCCTTTAATTAATTTTATATTAATCAAAATTGAAATTAATTTTATATTGCACGGTATTATTATATGCCATATTTGAAGCTTTAAATTCAACATCACATACAAAATTTAGTTATAAGCTAATCGAATATAGGCCTGAAAAACACGACTCGGATTGAGAGCAAATTTAGACAAGTTTTACCATATTTATGAACAAATTGTAAAGTAGTTCAAATATTCTTTTTGTTAAGTATTAAACCTAAAAGCGAAAATTTAGGTTTAATCTTGACTGTCCCCGCAAATACAAAATTGCGTAATAAGAACGAACGCTATATTGAGTACAAATCTGAGACTCCCTGGTTATAACGTAGATTTCTTTTACCTCTGAGATCGATATCAACGTTCAGTTAAGCATTGATAGTAAAATCATGACATTATGAAACACATTGGAGAGAACAAAGTGCGAAGCATGAACCAACCACATTTTTTTGACAAAAATGTAAACGTGAAACCAGCAATGGTCCCGTCACTCAGCTCAAGCACCTCAACAGCACGTGTTACCGTCGCTATGGTAACCACACGTGCTCCTGTCTGAGGGATTCCAATCGTACCCGAACATCTCCATGTCTGGTCTGTACCAATCCATCACCTTAGCGAATGTATCCGGATGTTTTTCTCTGTATTCCGTCAGTTCCTTCTCGTATCGATAGATGTTATCATGACCTAAACCATGGGGAACTGTGCCAACTTTCCGTGATCCGCTAGTGAACCGATTTCTATTAACGTCAGGTATCTTCGCGTCCTTGTCAATGCCCATAGCCTCGTTTAACAAGGGCAGATCATGTGCGAATGTCTCCATTTTGATGACGTAATCGTACGTGACGTCACAGGGGTAGCACCACCAACTGTATAAGGCCCAATGTTCGTTCTTTCCCACCATCTCTCGTGATGCCATCTGCTCCATAAAGGTGGAAAAACTCATACTAAACAATTTGCGGTTGACAACAGCCTCGTAGTACGCCGAAACCAGTCGCTGCATTGAGTGTTTAACGATGATATACTTTTTATAATCCTTGTACTTAGTTTTCATGTCTTCCAACGATACACCGAAAGATTTTTTCACCACCATGTCCGACCAATCCTTGGCCTTGTGAGACCGCTTACGACGTTGAGGAGCACCGGGAATCAACGTGTGTTCATCCAAAAAGTTCATCCAAGAGGTCGAGGCGACTTTGCTGATGAGGCAGCCCATAATTTTGCGCTCGTGGTCGAGGACGATGCTGGTGAGTGCTGGTCCCGGACGCTTCTGGGTCTGGTTGGCGAACAGAGAGTTCCCGCGCGGCGGCGGGTTGGTACGACATTGACGCTCTATCTGCTCTCGACGGAACTCAAAACTGCACGGCGGAGGACGATCGCCTAGCTCCGCTTGGGAGGCTGCAAAGGAAAATATACATTCAAACTCCACAGAGTCGACAGGATTGTGTCTTTTGCTACAAGCAGTAGAAGAAACCATTTAAATGAAATAGTAGCATTAAAGTTCACCTTTTGTAGGTTTGTCACGTCAAGATGACATTCATGCGAGACGGACAAATTATACCACTGAATATTGATTCATAGTTCACCCAAAACCGGGAAAATGTTCACAACAACCTACAGATATCTGATAAGACCTGCCTTTTTCATATTTATGCGTATCAGTCGTTGATTGATTTCTATACATTTGGCCGTTCTCACTTCTCACCACGGTACTAGGTGGACTCGCAGCGGCGCTGGTGTTACCTGTAACCCGGATATAACATGGACGCATGAGCACGAGATATCCAACCGATGTTAAAGCTAATCATACCATAGATATTGTTAAAGCATGATTGCATGCTATATTTTTAATCATGATATAAATGACGCCAGAGAAGCTCTGCTGAGGCGCCATGAGAAAAGTGAAGACACTTATAACTATCTGGACCAGCATTTACACAAGGCTTAATAGAAGTTATTGACAAAACAAGTTTCAGTATTTCTTGACCGTCTTTGGTATATTTGATTTCTATTCCTTATTGCTTTGTTTTCTTACAACAAAAACTTAGACTTAGAAAGGCACTACCTGCATTTTTGGATCGTCTTTGTACGTGATATTTGTTGAAATATCGGACGTAGAAGCTGGCGAGAATCAACAATGCACAGATCACCGCCCAGTGTAGCAGCTGCGTGCTGACTTTAACCATCTCTAAAAAAAACATGATAGAATATATATTATTACTCCAATTATACAATCGATTGTGCATGTTTTGATATTTATTCAAATATTTATCTGAACATTACATCATCAAAGTTCTGGAAGATTGTCGACACAACTTCAAGGCACATTGTATCATGCAATACTGCCTTGCGTGAACACACTTTTTTTTTTGTGAAAATGGCAAAATTACCGAAAGCAAATTGTATAAAATTGCAGAAATGAATGGAAGAGCTTCCTAAGTTAAACATAGCGCCAAGGGTGTTGAGGTAATGAGAATTAATGACACACAGAGGAGTCTGAAGTGAAGTTGAAGGTCACCTACAGATCAACCGTACACATTTCCCTACATGTATATGCCCGTAATACAACCATAAGCTATATACATTTATATGTAACCATTTTGTCTGTGCACAACGGATGTTTTGAATCCAAATTCCAGCCACGCAAGGTCTTGGAAGCGGTAGTGGTGATATAAAATGCGCTAGAAAACCTTAATTTCATGGATATTATGTGTAAATACTATACTGATTCGGATATACATGTAGAATCTTCACGGCTTTCACGGAGTATGCTGGTTTGTATCAATTTGGTGGACAAGTAGCATTTTTGGAGCTTTGAAGTTTCGAGTGTTTGTGCGACCACCATTTTCCCGACAGGGGCTCGAGTGCCTTGTAAATATGATTATATATAGCACATTGTATGGTCAATTTAATGGTCTTCAAATGCCTGTGCAAATACTATTACTGCGCGAACTATGTCTAGCCTGTGTATCTTTTATACAGCGCGGCCCAAGTATCATATCCTGCGCCATCCTCTATATTCAATAAGGATTAAAAAGGTGCGAGACGGATTAAATGGTATGTTTTCAGTGGACGAGTAGTATTAAGGAGCAGTGTATGGTACTTGGGCCTACAGCGCGATAGCATATTACAAATAATACTCACTGTCAATGATGCTTGTTAGAAAGAAGACTATGACTATAACCAATTTCGGATACAATACATTTTGTACACTAAACACTGATTGGCAATGAAATGTATACATAATTGTCTCATCGCAAATCATAGTTGATGAGCTTCTCTGCAAAGCGAAGACTAAAACCTGACAAATATTGTCCAACAATAGTAATCCTGTTGGATTACAACTCAATTTTGTTGAGTTGTAATCCGACGGGAGAACATGTTGCAATTTCTCAATTGTGATGTACATTCTGTTTCGAATCTGTGTGTGATACTTTATGTAAACACGTCAATTTATTTATTTCCATTTTGCAGATAGCGTTAGGAAATATGATGGTTTATGCATAATATTCTAATGATCTAAAATATCTGCTGTTGACAAGCAGTATGGGGGATATGCATTCACCGGGAGTGCAGCGTGGTGTTGCAGCCCAGAGTATCGTGAGTTGAACTGGACGATACCACATGACGACAGGCGAGTTTTATATCGACCGGCGGCACTGTGTGAGCTGAGCTCTTTGGAGCAAACGCCGAGGGCAGCCGAAACTAGCCGATGGTACTTCGGAAATGTTCGGTAATGTCCTGGGTGCAGTACCGCATGGACACATGCGGTACATGTGCCGACATATATATTTTTTTATTCTCTCTTGTCTCCTTAAATACCATTAGTCCAGCTTTATTCAGAGAGGACACTACTACTTTAGACCCAAAATACGGCGACGGAGATGATGGGGTCAGAGTAAAAAAATGGGGAGTTGTTGTTGTTTTTTTTTCTCTTTTTTTTTGGGGAGGGGGGGTCTAATGGGAATCTCAACTCGTGTACTTCATGGTGAAAAATGTAAGCTTGGTAATAAAGGCCTGGTGTACACGGTAATAATGTCACGTTCATATGTATAGGATAATGCACAAGGACGAGGGTCTCTCGCCAATAGTGACCGAGTGCCCGAAGGGCACTATCGGCGAGAGACCCGCGTCCGCGTGCATTATCTGACTTAGTGCAGGGGTCCCTATTTGCAGAAATAGTAACCTGCTGGTAATTCTGTTCAATAGTAACCTGTCAACAACAAAGGAAACGGCCCCAACCATGCACTAAATAAGGATACGAAATCCCATGCTGTTATATTACGTAATATTACTAAGCCATTCATTCCGTGATTGAAAACGGAATAAGCGGCATTGTAAAAATAGGAACGTCGTAACTGTAGGCATATTGTCACGGGGTGTACTCCATGGTTCGGGGACATAGCAAAGAGTTCAATATAACAAGAGGTGGAACTCTCTTTATGTTCCTATGTGCAAGCAAGAACAATAGCACCTTCGCAGGCGAGGGAGTGGCAAACAATAAGACCTTCGCAGGCGAGGGAGCGGCCTCCTAGCATTGAAGCTACCCTGAGTGCTTCGAGTTAGAAGTGCTCAGGCGCGCATTTTCGTGGGAGTGCGACCTCTCGTTGATATTACACTCTCTGGACATAGCCCAAGGCACACAGCATACACCGCAGATGCCGGGTTCGTATGACTATACTCTGGTTTTTCTAACTCGTTTACACTGTTTTTCGCTGATATTTTTGCGATCGTTCTATAACTTGGAAATCCGGTCACGACATGGCGTTTGATGATTGAAACTTGTCATTTGTCATAAATTTCTGGTGGAGTCCGCTATGTGGATGGGATTTCAAATATCAAATAACAATCATCAAGCGTCAAATGGTACCGACAACAGACAAACATCAAATGACAAGTGAAAAGTGATGTGGCTGATTCAACCAGAAGTTTATGAGAAGTGACAAGTTACAATCATCAAACGGCATGTCGTGACCAGATTGCGAGTCAAACGGCAATTATTTACCGAATTTCAGACTTCTATCACGAAAATTGAAAAAGTTGGCAATCTACACCAATGTTGAATTTAGCCCCGTCATTTAATTTCTGGGTCCGCAAAAATTTTGTGCATTTGCTCGGTTTTGTAGTGGTGCATTCTTTTGAAATTAACATGTTTGTGTATAATACACCCCAATGTGTCTCCTGGTCTAAAAATACAACAATAGATCGAATCCTGGTGGATGTAAACAGGATCAAATCCTCGAATATACTCAGATTCTCGAGATTTCGCTTTTGGCTGAAATTTAACATTGGGGTAGATTGCAAACTTCTTCAATTATTGCGATAGAAATTTGAAATTCGGTAGATATTGCCGTTTGACTCCCAGGTGAGGTATGCCAAGTTATGGAACGATACGATTTAGCACCACAAAGATATCGTCAAAATCCGGTGTAAACAAGTTAACAAAATCAGGGTATAGTGCTAGCAAATACTCCCCGCCGGGGACTATATCACGATATATAGTATCCCGAATTCACGATATACTATATATCGGTATAGAAAATGTTGTCACACAGTACCTGGTAGATTTGTCTAGACCACTGTGATGTCGCAGATTAAAATTAATTATATCCCAATCGTAAAACGCCCATCCTGTATATGTCATATACAATTTTACAGATGGTGTTTTTGTGCACTTGTACAGTGAACACCCTTGCCGACCTCTTCGACACGCTCTGTCACACACAGACGCCTACCGTGTGAATACATGAATGCACGCCTCCGTAGACCCGTAGACACACCTTGCCAAACGGCATAATACGCTGACCCACCTGGTTATCCAAGCCTGACCCACCTGGTTATCCAAGCCTTACCGATAGATATAGACATATTTATTGATCCATTATGGGAATTTGGGCCCATGTAGCGCAGCTTACTATCTCCTAAATTCAATGAAGATTGAAAATGTGTCAGACGGATTAAATATGGTATATATTCAGTGGGTGAGTAGTATGTATTAGATAATGGGCGAGACGCAGGTCATTATTAGAAACGAAGGACTTTCGAGGCGAAGCCGAGAAAGCCTTCGTTACTAATAATGACCTGTGTCGAGCCCATTATCTGACTTAATGGATGCCTGCTACTAGGTTATTATTGCAAATAATGACCTCCGTTGAGGTTATTCAACAAAAATAATAACCTCTGTAAAACAATACAAGCATCCATTAATAACAGAGTAAGGTGCGTGCGCTACATGGGCCGGAATTTGTGTGATGGTACACAAGGCATGAAATGATAAACTTAAGGTTGTTCGATACACCGAACGCGTCATCAATGTGGCCCGTCTATGAATGACCAAACGTGTCATAAACAGCGAATGTAACGGCGGGGTGAAGTAGGGATCGGCGGGGTATGAATGTTGCCGTGCAATGGGAGTACTGGAAAATCCGGCGGTCTGTAATCAGTACGGCGGAGTCTCGACTTGAACACACAAAGTACTGGAAGCATCACAGCATATGTCTAGTATCTTTCAGTGGGCCAGCCTCGGTTAAGAAGATAATACTACTAGAACATCCATTCGTTACATAGTTTTAATATGTATATGAGTAAACGTTTGCACAACAAAACTAGTAGACCTAACAATTTCCAAATCTTCTGATTAACATAATCAAACAGATCGTAAAATTATTCAAAACACTGTTAAATAAATTGACAACACTTCTGTGGATCATGGCATAATTTTCAATACAACTCAAGCTTAGCGATAATAATATTTTGAAAGACTATTCATGGTATTGCAGATCTCGTAGGGCTAATAAGCATGAATGTACTAGTATGGCATAACACATGGAATTTGTTGCTACTTGACTTGAGTGGACCAAGGACAAAAGATACAACGAATGCAAGAGCAAATTTGAGGGGTGGGGGGGGGGGGGGGAGTTGCTGGCGCAAGTGGCGCTCATTACTTTGTATATGATATCTGTGTAAGACCAATAAAACAAGCGTGAGGGTTTCTTCCGTTTCTTACCACATCCTACCATCCGCCGAATCCTGCATTTTGTGCCCCTGTGGAGTGTTTTCTTCACAATTCCAATCTCTTAGAACTTCAAAGTTCACCACAAAATATCCAGAGGTCGTCACACACTCTTTTATAATAGTTTGTCCTATGCGCCCCTAAGTTTGTCCAAACACGCATATGCATTTCCAGTTCCACTAAGCAACATTCCATTGACATACATCAATTCCTCTATAGCCTGTCCATTATATAGCCTGAATATACCAAATGTTCACTCTTTAAGAGGAATACATCATAAGAAGAGCTCAGCTTCATTGGGCCGCAACATTTACAGCCCACCAGGCTCGATTTCGCGGGGCTCCGTTTTCGTTACAGTTGTCATTTTTGACACGTTTCGTCTACCATACCCGTTCCGCTATGTAAGCCGAATAGGGCTAAGTTTTTTGTTTCCGCAGCTTATCTGCCCAGAAATTTACACTATGTTAGGCGATTTTCTGCCAAAATTCATCGAGATGCATGAAATAGACCTATAGACGAAATAATCTCCAAAATTCACCGCGCACAGATCAGCGCTACCCTCTCAGTCAAATCCGTTATCAGCCATTTATATATAATAAGCTATCCTCACGTTGTCCGTATGCATAGGCCTACAAGTTATCGCAAAATCCTGTGCCAAATGTGGCGGTCATCTTGCTCAAGCTAATTGGGTGAAATTTATTCCTAAAGTTCTACTGACTTGTCAAATTTGATGGGGATATTTCAACTATTAGGCCTACTGAGTTGGCGACCGGAGAGAATCTCATCTGAGCCAATTGACCAGTCAACATCTAGTGGTTCATTCTAGCAGCCATACCGTTCATGCTAATGATCACATCTACCATGCCAGCCTTTTATACATTTCTGAGTCAAGTCAGAACATACAATATATGAAATATATGATTTTTTTTCAATTCATACTCACAAAAACTTGAATAATTTGACATAGTATGCACTCCAAATTCATGAAATTATTGATTTTTTGTTTCCATAAAATGACACTTTTCATGTTTTAACGCTTATATCGCGAAAAGTAACCTGGATAGGTATATTTTTTACATTATTTTTACAAACCCAAAATATCATTGAAGAAATATGTGTAAAAAAATTAGAAAAAAATACTGTATTACTGACCGAGCAGTGATACTCAACGTTGTATGGATTATCAGAAGTTACTCTTTTTCTGTAAAATTTCAGTGCTGAAATATATACACATGTTCTTACTCTTGCCACGAAACATATCAAACTCAGTGCTAGCGAATTTTGTTTCAACAGTTTAATGAACCGTTGCATATACAACAGTTCTGTACTGAAAAATCCTATAAATATATAGTTTTAGGCAAAAATATGCAGTTAGATTGCATGTCATGATGTAATGGATTGTGGCTATTGCTGAGGTACTTTCAAGACTGATAGGAGGTCAACAAAATGCATCATAGCAAAAAATATCATACAGTGACCTACTATTTTTTTCTGCTTTTTGTAACCATCACATATCTAGCTATCAAGAAATATAACTTTTTACTCAATAAAAACACCTTTCCGGGTGTTTCGAACAACCTTAACTACTAGTACATGTACGTGTTGAAAATATGAACAGACGCAGGGTTAAAACTCCTCCTATAACGTTGTGTTCTGCGAGGTATGGCACGCGGCTTGGAGTTAGACCTCATCGTGGAATACTGCAAAAGAGGACACCTGCTTGCCGTTATGGCACACAATTTGTTATATACACAGTTGACGTATAGTGTTTGAGGGTCAGAAACACTGGCATTAATAAGCTTTGAAGCAATTTTACATATCCTTTACAATTTAGCCCAACTCGCCATGATATTTTTTGAGGTTTTAAATCAAAGAACGCGCAGTTGAAGTAATGTACGCACAAAGCCACGAATACTTTTAAATAATACCTGACACTGTATTTAGTAGGGTCATTTCCATGGATTCCGTGACCACTTTCCTCCTACCTTTTTTTAGGTTACCGAACCTTTGGTCCGATAACCTATTGCCGTGGCGTTGCGTCCGTCGTCCGTCGTCCGTCGTCCGTCCGTCCGTCCGTCGTCCGTTCACATTTTTATCTTTAAAGTATATGATCGAATCTTTCTGAAATTTTGCACAAAAATACCTAAAAATATTTCAAGGAAAGGTTTTTTTTAGTTTTTCGATTTTCGCATTTTTTTCAAAATGGCGGCCGTTTTCGACGAAAAATGCCTGATTTTGGACTTTGGCGGCCATTTTCTCAAAAACTGTTCAGTAACTTTTTTTCTTTTTGATACACAACACTCCTCATATGTACTCCTGTGATGTGTATAAGTTTCGTTGCGCTTAAATCGCTCGAAGTGGGCCATTTCGGGCCAAACTTGGCCCAAATGGGACTTTCCCCATGTTAAATTTTCCTATGCTTTATAATGGGACACATTATGCCTTATATCTCACTTAATATTGAGATTAGAGACTAGGAATCAATTGTGGACATATAGGAAATGATATATGCTGAATATTCTCGTGACCTTGAATTTGACCTCTGACCTCAGTTTTAAGGTCAAAGAACAAAATGGCTAATATCTCGCTTATTATCGACTTTACAGCTTAGAAATCAGTTGTGGACATATAGGAAATGATATATACCGAATATTCTGATGACCTTGAATTTGACCTTTGACCTCATTTTCAAGGTCACAGGACAAAATAGCTAATATCTCACTTTTTATCGACTTTACAGCTTAGGAATCAATTATGACCATATAGGAAATGATATATGCAGATTATTGTCATGACCTTGAAATTGACCTTTGACCTCGTTTTTAAGGTCACGGGACAAAATGGCTAATATCTCACTTATTATCGATTTTACAGCTTAGGGATCAATTGTGGACATGTAGGAAATGATATATGTTGAATATGCACGTGACCTTGAATTTGACCTTTGACCTCATTTTCAAGGTCACGGGACAAAATGGCTAATATCTCGCTATCGACTTTACAGGTTAGGAATCAAATGTGGACATATAGGAAAGGATATACGCTGAATATTCTGATGACCTTAAATTTGACCTTTGAACTTATTTTCAAGGTCATAGCACAAAATGGCTAATATCTCGCTATTATCGATTTTAAAGCTTAGGAATCAATCGTGGACATATAGGAAATGATATATCCATAATATTTTTGTGACTTTGAATTTGACCTTTGGCCTCATTTTCAAGTTTCTTTTTAATACATAACACTCCTCATATGTACTCCTGTGATGTGTATAAGTTTCGTTGCGCTTGAATCGCTGGAAGTGGGCCACTTTGGCCCAAACTCGGCCCAAATGAGACTTTTCCATGTTAAACTCTCCTATGCTTTATAATGGGACACATTATGTCTAATATCTCACTCAATATTGAGATTAGACACTAGAAATCAATTGTGGACATATAGGAAATGATATATGCTGAATATTCTCCTCACCTGAATTTGACCTCTGACCTCAGTTTCAAGGTCAGACCACAAACTAGCTAATATCTCGCTTATTATCGACTTTACAGATTAGAAATCAATTGTGGACATATAGGAAATAATATATGCCGAATATTCTCATGACCTTGAATTTGACCTTTGACCTCATTTTCAAGGTCACAGGACAAAATGGCTAATATCTCGCTTCTTATCGACTTTACAGCTTAGGAATCAATTATGAACATATAGGAAATGATATATGCAGATTATTGTCATGACCTTGAATTTGACCTTTGACCTCATTTTCAAGGTCACATGACAAAATGGCTAATATCTCACTTATTATCGATTTTACAGCTTGGGGATCAATTGTGGACATATAGGAAATGATATATGCCGAATATTCCCGTGCCCTTGAATTTGACCTCTGACCCAATTTTCAAAGTCAAGAGCACAAAATGGCTTATGTCTCGCTTATTATCGACTTCACAGGTTAGAAAATCAGTTGTGGATGTAACAGTTATAGGAAATGATATACGCCGAATATTCTGATGACTTTGAATTTGACCTTGTTCTCCATCTTCAAGGTCATAGGAAAAAATGGCTAAAATCTCATTTATCATCGACTTTACAGCTTACAAATCAATTGGGGCCATGTATGAAGTGATATATGCTGAAGATTGTCATGACCTTGATCTTGACCTTTGATCTCATTTTCAAGGTCAGAGCATTAAATGGTTAATATCTCGCTTATTATCGACTTTGCAGCTTAGAATCAATTGTGCACATGTAGGAAATGATATATATACTGAATCTTGTCATGACCTTGAACTTGACCTTCGACCTCATTCTCAAGGTCAGAGCATAAAATGGCTAATATCTCGCTTATTATCATTTTTACAGTTAAGGAAGCAATTGTGAACAAATAGTAAACGATAAATGCTGAATATTGTCATGACCTTGAATTTGACATTTGACCTCATTTTCAAGGTCAAAGCACAAAATGGTTAATATCTCGTTTATTATCGAACTTACAGCTTTGCAATCAATTGAGCACATATAGGAAATGGTATATGCTGAATATTCTCATGACCTTGAATTTGATCTCATCTCCAAGGTCAGAACACAAAATGGTTAATATCTTGCTCATTGTCGATTTTGCAGCTGAGAAATCAATTGTGGACATGAAATGATATATGCTGAATATTCTTGTGACCTTGAATTTGACCTTGTTGTCAAGGTCTCAGGACAAAATGACTAATATATAAAATGTAAAACATTGTCCGGTAACCTTTCTTAGCCCTTGGGCTAATTTTTATTACTGATTCAAATACCTTTTGTCGAAAAATGAGCTCATCACCCTGCAACATATCTTAAGGCGGTGACTGACCTAGTTCTTTTGTCTAGGGGTCAGGTCATGTTGTTGTCACCGACTTGTGCTAAGATTTTTTGGAAGGAAGATCAACACACGATAAGAAAAATGCAATTTCTGCAACATAACGTATATATATAATAACTGACGGGGATGATACGATGTCCGAGATACTACTACAAATTTATGTATCTCACAAATATTTGTAGGGGCTGAAATTCCCCAGAAATAAGGTTTCTTCCATCAATGTTTACCCCAATTTTGACACGGTGATCACGTTCATGGTCATTCCCAATAATTTCTGCACATTGTATTTCGATAATCTGTACACGGGAGTTAAGATAATCATCTCATGTTTCATACATACTGCGCATATGCACTAATATCTTGTAATTTTTCAGTTATCCCTAAATTATTCCACATGCTTGTCGTGATATTGAATAATACACATTTCAAAATGGCGATGGCGGATTTTAGGCTCTAGCAGAGTTAGCCGTAAAATTCCAGAGGTGCATAGAAGCTCATTTTTCGACAAAATAGCCCAGGTAGTCGAATCAATAATAGAAAAAGGTAGGATGAAAGTGGTCACGGAATCCATGGAAATGACCCTACTAATTGTACGATTCTACATAGAGACTATCAGCACCTCATCCATACTGTGCTTGTTTTAGAACATTTCACATCAGATACAACAATGTATTCCACAAACTGCCATTTCAGTCCCGGAAATCGGCCACGCAAGGAAACACCGACCACATGTTTTTCACCACACACGCGGTAGATAATCAGCTCGCATGATCGTACGATAACATGGTTGGGACCCTGCCAAGTGCAAGAACACTGACACCACGTTGTTGCACCTTTATCAAATCGACTCAATGATAGTCTTACTCGCGCGTTTCTGCGTCACTCACAGCCGCTATATAAAGATTTAGCTGCCAGTCAATCACCACAGCTTCAACATGGATATCAAATCCCTGTACCAACAAGCGACCGAAAATTGCAGTCTTCCACGGGACCTGCATGAGTGACAAGGACGGTTGCTCCAGCGATGTGTGGATGGGAGCGACACCCTCGGGATATATCCGACCGGCCAATGAAATGTTGAAATTCTGGCTCAGTCATTTAAACTAAATCATTCTGAGAGTCCACCGAACTCCAGTACGACTAATAACGTTGTAAACCTTTCCAAATTTACACTTTCGGACACACAAATCGCTCTTCTAAATCGTGGTTTGACATTTGTTCCCACACCCAAAATAACATTGGATCCAATTGAACAAGCTGTGCAAGATTTTGGTAGAAAACTCAAACTTCAAAATTATTTTTCTCACCGTCCAAATTCATTTACAAATAGATCAAAATTCACTCCAAAATCTACCTGGACTCCACCCAGTTCCATGATTGACAAGCCTGTTTTGGATTGCATTTCGGCAATATCTAAAGAAATTGAAAATTTGAAAATTCAACCAGAAACCAAAAACCTAACAAAAATTGAATATAAAACTATAAAGGATTTACAAAATAACGTAGACTTGGTAATCAAAAAAGCAGATAAAGGTAGTGCAGTCGTAATTTTGGATAAGCAAAATTATATTAATGAAGGTTTTCGTCAATTATACAATCCAGCTCATTACAGAGAAATTGACACTCCTCTTTACCTAGAAAATTCAGAAAAAATTACAAAAATTTTAAAAGGATTACGCAATTCTGGATGCCTTTCTGAAAAAGCATTCCAATTTCTTTTACCACCAGAACACCCCCGTCAAAGAAGATTTTATATGCTACCTAAAATTCATAAACCCAAAGACTCCTGGCCAATTCCAAATGTAATGCCACCAGGGCGCCCAATTGTTTCTGACTGCAGCAGTGAATCTGAAAAAGTAGCTATGTATATTGATTCATATATAAAAGATCAAGCAAATAAGCATCCATCATATATAAAAAACACGTATGACTTTTTAGATAAAGTGAGAGGGCTTGAACTAGATCCAAATTCTTTACTAATCACTTTAGATGTTGAAAGTATGTATACTAATATAAATCATGAAGAAGGTATCCAAGCAATTAAAAATGCATTCCCGACTCTGAAAAACAATGCACTATTCAAAGGTATAATAGAATTATTGGAAATTTCACTTAAATGTAATGACTTTGAATTTGACGGTAAGACTTTCCTACAAGTTTCAGGCACAGCCATGGGTCAGAAATATGCACCTCATTATGCAGATATTTATATGGCTGAATTTGAAAAGCAAGCATTACAAAAGTGTCCATTCAAACCAGATTGCTTTTATAGGTATTTAGATGACATTTTCCTCATTTGGCCACACGGCACTTCCAAATTTAATCAGTTTCTCGAAATATTCAATTCACATAGGGCATCAATCAAGTTCAAAGCTGAAATTAGCACTGATTCAGTTAATTTTCTGGATACTACTTTGTTCAGGAGCAAAGAAAACACATTAGAAGCAAAAGTTTTCTTCAAACCAACGGATACTCATCAGTTGCTGCATAAGCTCTCTTTTCATCCAAAGCACACTTATAAAGGACTAATCAAGTCCCAAGTTTTTCGATTTTTCCAAATTTGCTCCTATCCAGATGATGTTGAATTAGCTTGCCAAACATTATTCAAGGCACTTTCGAAACGTAACTATTCAAAACGTTGGCTTCGCAAAATCAAGAATGAAACATTGAGAATTCTAAACAGTGAGGAAAGATTAGGTTCTGATTTTCAATTGCCCACTTCCAGCTCGTCTGGCTCAAAACCTTGTAATTCTAGACAATGTCAGACATGTCATTTAGTTCCAAATTGTCAAAATTTCTCAGGATCAGTTTTTGAACAAACCTACTCAATCAACTCAGCTTTGGATTGCAACTCAGAAAATATAATTTATCTATACACTTGTAAGCTTTGCGAAAAACAATATGTAGGTGAAACCGGTAAATCACTCAAATTCAGAAACAATCGTCACCGTGCTGCAATAACTAGCTGCAATGAGGAAAATGCATTATACAGTCATCTATCTAAATTTCACAGCAAAACTGAATTTTCCATCGATTGTTTTTCTCTTTTACCAATTGAACAGGTTTCCGATCTTGGTGATGAACTTTTAAACAAACAATGGCGACTTGAAAGGGAATATTGTTGGATTGATACTTTAGGCACTTTCGAGCCTCATGGCCTCAACATTCAAAAATTTACAAAGTATGACCCTTTGAACAAAAGTAAAAATAAATTCGACCTGGTGTATATAGTACCCTTCTCAAAAACAAGTGCTCTTTCGGCCCAAATTGTTAAAAAGCATATGAAACAACTCAACAAAAATACTGATGGTAATATTAAAATAGCAACAGCTTACAAGAAGCATCAAAACCTTAAAGAACTTTTAGTCAGAAGCAGACTTAAATAATCCAACAAAATTTGGTTCAATGTCACTCATTGAATTTTTATTGCTGTTTTATGTTATGTGTTACTCTTACAATTATCTTGTGCCAGTGCATTTTTTATACTCTCCAAAACATGTAACAGCCTTATGACAGGTGTACTCGGTCTGACGTACACACATGTAGCAGCCTTATGACTGGTGTACTCTTTCAGACGTACACACATATAACAGCCTTATGACAGGTGTACTCGGTCAGACGTACACACATGTAACAGCCCTATGAAAGGTGTACTCGGTCAGACGTACACACATCTAACAGCCTTATGACTGGTGTACACGGTCAGACGTACACACATGTAACAGCCTTATGACTGGTGTACTCGGTCAGATGTGCACACATGTAACAGCCTTATGACAAGTGTACTCGGTCAGATGTGCACACATGTAACAGCCTTATGACAAGTGTACTCGATCAGACGTACACACATGTAACAGCCTTATGACTGGTGTACTCGGTCAGACGTACACACATGTAACAGCCTTATGACTGGTGTACTCGGTCAGATGTACATACATGTAACAGCTTTATGACTGGTGTACTCGGTCAGACGTACACACATGTAACAGCCTTATGACTGGTGTACTCGGTCAGTCGTACACACATGTAACAGCCTTATGACAGGTGTACTCCGTCAGACGTACACACATGTAACAGCCTTATGACTGGTGTACTTGGTCAGACGTACACACATGTAACAGCCTTATGACTGGTGTACTCGGTCAGACGTACACACATGTAACAGCCTTATGACTGCTGTACTCAGTCAGACGTACACACATGTAACAGCCTTATGACTGGTGTACTCGGTCAGACGTACACACATGTAACAGCCTTATGACTGGTGTACTCGGTCAGACGTACACACATGTAACAGCCTTATGACTGGTGTACTCGGTCAGACGTACACACATGTAACAGCCTTATGACTGGTGTACTCGGTCAGACGTACACACATGTAACAGCCTTATGACTGGTGTACTCGGTCAGACGTACACACATGTAACAGCCCTATGAAAGGTGTACTCGGTCAGACGTACACACATCTAACAGCCTTATGACTGGTGTACTCGGTCAGACGTACACACATGTAACAGCCTTATGACTGGTGTACTCGGTCAGACGTACACACATGTAACAGCCTTATGACTGGTGTACTCGGTCAGACGTACACACATGTAATAGCCTTATGACAGGTGTACTCGGTCAGACGTACACACATGTAACAGCCCTATGAAAGGTGTACTCGGTCAGACGTACATACCTGTAACAGCCTTATGACAGGTGTACTCGGTCAGACGTACACACATGTAACAGCCTTATGAAAGGTGTACTCGGTCAGACGTACACACATGTAATAGCCTTATGACTGGTGTACTCGGTCAGATGTACACACATGTAACAGCCTCATGACTGGTGTACTCGGTCAGACGTACACACATATAACAGCCCTATGACAGGTGTACTCGGTCAGACGTACACACATGTAACAGCCTTATGACAGGTGTACTCGGTCAGACGTACACACATGTAACAGCCTTATGACTGGTGTACTCGGTCAGACGTACACACATGTAAAAGCCTTATGACAGGTGTACTCGGTCAGACGTACACACATGTAACAGCCTTATGACTGATGTACTCGGTCAGATGTACACACATGTAACAGCCTTATGACTGATGTACTCGGTCAGACATACACGCATGTAACAGCCTTATGACTGGTGTACTCGGTCAGACGTACACACATGTAACAGCCTTATGACTGGTGTACTCGGTCAGACGCACACACATGTAAAAGCCTTATGACTGGTGTACTTGGTCAGACGTACACACATGTAACAGCTTTTTGACTGGTGTACTCGGTCAGACGTACACACATATAACAGCCTTATGACAGGTGTACTCGGTCAGACATACACGCATGTAACAGTCTTATGACTGGTGTACTCTTTCAGACGTACACACATATAACAGCCTTATGACAGGTGTACTCTTTCAGACGTACACACATGTAACATCTTTATGACAAGTGTACTCGGTCAGACGTACACGCATGTAACAGCCTTATGACTAGTGTACTCTTTCAGACGTACACACATATAACAGCCTTATGACAGGTGTACTCTTTCAGACGTACACACATGTAACATCTTTATGACAAGTGTACTCGGTCAGACGTACACACATGTAGCAGCCTTATGACTGGTGTACTCGGTCAGACGTACACACATGTAACAGCCTCATGACTGGTGTACTCTTTCAGACGTACACACATGTAACAGCCTTATGACAGGTGTACTCGGTCTGACGTACACACATGTAGCAGCCTTATGACTGGTGTACTCTTTCAGACGTACACACATATAACAGCCTTATGACAGGTGTACTCGGTCAGACGTACACACATGTAACAGCCCTATGAAAGGTGTACTCGGTCAGACGTACACACATCTAACAGCCTTATGACTGGTGTACTCGGTCAGACGTACACACATGTAACAGCCTTATGACAGGTGTACTCGGTCAGATGTACACACATGTAAGAGCCTTATGACTGGTGTACTCGGCCAGACGTACACACATGTAACAGCCTCATGACAGGTGTACTCGGTCAGACGTACACACATGTAACCGCCTTATGACTGGTGTACTCGGTCAGACGTACACACATGTAACAGCCTGATGACTGGTGTACTCGGTCAGACGTACACACATGTAACAGCCTTATGACTGGTGTACTCGGTCAGACGTACACACATGTAACAGCCTTATGACAGGTGTACTCGGCCAGACGTACACACATGTAACAGCCTTATGACTGGTGTACTCGGTCAGACGTACACACATGTAACAGCCCTATGAAAGGTGTACTCGGTCAGACGTACACACATCTAACAGCCTTATGACTGGTGTACTCGGTCAGACGTACACACATGTAACAGCCTTATGACTGGTGTACTCGGTCAGACGTACACACATGTAACAGCCTTATGACTGGTGTACTCGGTCAGACGTACACACATGTAATAGCCTTATGACAGGTGTACTCGGTCAGACGTACACACATGTAACAGCCCTATGAAAGGTGTACTCGGTCAGACGTACATACCTGTAACAGCCTTATGACAGGTGTACTCGGTCAGACGTACACACATGTAACAGCCTTATGAAAGGTGTACTCGGTCAGACGTACACACATGTAATAGCCTTATGACTGGTGTACTCGGTCAGATGTACACACATGTAACAGCCTCATGACTGGTGTACTCGGTCAGACGTACACACATATAACAGCCCTATGACAGGTGTACTCGGTCAGACGTACACACATGTAACAGCCTTATGACAGGTGTACTCGGTCAGACGTACACACATGTAACAGCCTTATGACTGGTGTACTCGGTCAGACGTACACACATGTAAAAGCCTTATGACAGGTGTACTCGGTCAGACGTACACACATGTAACAGCCTTATGACTGATGTACTCGGTCAGATGTACACACATGTAACAGCCTTATGACTGATGTACTCGGTCAGACATACACGCATGTAACAGCCTTATGACTGGTGTACTCGGTCAGACGTACACACATGTAACAGCCTTATGACTGGTGTACTCGGTCAGACGCACACACATGTAAAAGCCTTATGACTGGTGTACTTGGTCAGACGTACACACATGTAACAGCTTTTTGACTGGTGTACTCGGTCAGACGTACACACATATAACAGCCTTATGACAGGTGTACTCGGTCAGACATACACGCATGTAACAGCCTTATGACTGGTGTACTCTTTCAGACGTACACACATATAACAGCCTTATGACAGGTGTACTCTTTCAGACGTACACACATGTAACATCTTTATGACAAGTGTACTCGGTCAGACGTACACGCATGTAACAGCCTTATGACTGGTGTACTCTTTCAGACGTACACACATATAACAGCCTTATGACAGGTGTACTCTTTCAGACGTACACACATGTAACATCTTTATGACAAGTGTACTCGGTCAGACGTACACACATGTAGCAGCCTTATGACTGGTGTACTCGGTCAGACGTACACACATGTAACAGCCTCATGACTGGTGTACTCTTTCAGACGTACACACATGTAACAGCCTTATGACAGGTGTACTCGGTCTGACGTACACACATGTAGCAGCCTTATGACTGGTGTACTCTTTCAGACGTACACACATATAACAGCCTTATGACAGGTGTACTCGGTCAGACGTACACACATGTAACAGCCCTATGAAAGGTGTACTCGGTCAGACGTACACACATCTAACAGCCTTATGACTGGTGTACTCGGTCAGACGTACACACATGTAACAGCCTTATGACAGGTGTACTCGGTCAGATGTACACACATGTAAGAGCCTTATGACTGGTGTACTCGGCCAGACGTACACACATGTAACAGCCTCATGACAGGTGTACTCGGTCAGACGTACACACATGTAACCGCCTTATGACTGGTGTACTCGGTCAGACGTACACACATGTAACAGCCTGATGACTGGTGTACTCGGTCAGACGTACACACATGTAACAGCCTTATGACTGGTGTACTCGGTCAGACGTACACACATGTAACAGCCTTATGACAGGTGTACTCGGCCAGACGTACACACATGTAACAGCCTTATGACTGGTGTACTCGGTCAGACGTACACACATGTAACAGCCTTATGACTGGTGTACTTGGTCAGACGTACACACATGTAACAGCCTTATGACTGGTGTACTCGGTCAGACGTACACACATGTAACAGCCTTATGACTGGTGTACTCGGTCAGACGTACACACATGTAACAGCCATATGAAAGGTGTACTCGGTCAGACGTACACACATCTAACAGCCTTATGACTGGTGTACTCGGTCAGACGTACACACATGTAACAGCCTTATGACTGGTGTACTCGGTCAGACGTACACACATGTAACAGCCTTATGACTGGTGTACTCGGTCAGACGTACACACATGTAACAGCCTTATGACTGGTGTACTCGGTCAGACGTACACACATGTAACAGCCTTATGACAGGTGTACTCGGTCAGACGTACACACATCTAACAGCCTTATGACAGGTGTACTCGGTCAGACGTACACACATGTAACAGCCCTATGAAAGGTGTACTCGGTCAGACGTACACACATCTAACAGCCTTATGACTGGTGTACTCGGTCAGACGTACACACATGTAATAGCCTTATGACTGGTGTACTCGGTCAGACGTACACACATGTAACAGCCTTATGACTGGTGTACTCGGTCAGACGTACACACATGTAACAGCCTTATGACAGGTGTACTCGGTCAGACGTACACACATGTAACAGCCTTATGACTGGTGTACTCGATCAGACGTACACACATGTAACAGCCTTATGACTGGTGTACTCGGTCAGACGTACACACATGTAATAGCCTTATGACTGGTGTACTCGGTCAGATGTACACACATGTAAAAGCCTTATGACTGGTGTACTCGGTCAGACGTACACACATGTAACAGCTTTTTGACTGGTGTACTCGGTCAGACGTACACACATATAACAGCCTTATGACAGGTGTACTCGGTCAGACATACACGCATGTAACAGCCTTATGACTGGTGTACTCTTTCAGACGTACACACATATAACAGCCTTATGACAGGTGTACTCTTTCAGACGTACACACATGTAACATCTTTATGACAAGTGTACTCGGTCAGACGTACACGCATGTAACAGCCTTATGACTGGTGTACTCTTTCAGACGTACACACATATAACAGCCTTATGACAGGTGTACTCTTTCAGACGTACACACATGTAACATCTTTATGACAAGTGTACTCGGTCAGACGTACACACATGTAGCAGCCTTATGACTGGTGTACTCGGTCAGACGTACACACATGTAACAGCCTCATGACTGGTGTACTCTTTCAGACGTACACACATGTAACAGCCTTATGACAGGTGTACTCGGTCTGACGTACACACATGTAGCAGCCTTATGACTGGTGTACTCTTTCAGACGTACACACATATAACAGCCTTATGACAGGTGTACTCGGTCAGACGTACACACATGTAACAGCCCTATGAAAGGTGTACTCGGTCAGACGTACACACATCTAACAGCCTTATGACTGGTGTACTCGGTCAGACGTACACACATGTAACAGCCTTATGACAGGTGTACTCGGTCAGATGTACACACATGTAAGAGCCTTATGACTGGTGTACTCGGCCAGACGTACACACATGTAACAGCCTCATGACAGGTGTACTCGGTCAGACGTACACACATGTAACCGCCTTATGACTGGTGTACTCGGTCAGACGTACACACATGTAACAGCCTGATGACTGGTGTACTCGGTCAGACGTACACACATGTAACAGCCTTATGACTGGTGTACTCGGTCAGACGTACACACATGTAACAGCCTTATGACAGGTGTACTCGGCCAGACGTACACACATGTAACAGCCTTATGACTGGTGTACTCGGTCAGACGTACACACATGTAACAGCCTTATGACTGGTGTACTTGGTCAGACGTACACACATGTAACAGCCTTATGACTGGTGTACTCGGTCAGACGTACACACATGTAACAGCCTTATGACTGCTGTACTCAGTCAGACGTACACACATGTAACAGCCTTATGACTGGTGTACTCGGTCAGACGTACACACATGTAACAGCCTTATGACTGGTGTACTCGGTCAGACGTACACATATGTAACAGCCTTATGACTGGTGTACTCGGTCAGACGTACACACATGTAACAGCCTTATGACTGGTGTACTCGGTCAGACGTACACACATGTAACAGCCTTATGACTGGTGTACTCGGTCAGACGTACACACATGTAACAGCCATATGAAAGGTGTACTCGGTCAGACGTACACACATCTAACAGCCTTATGACTGGTGTACTCGGTCAGACGTACACACATGTAACAGCCTTATGACTGGTGTACTCGGTCAGACGTACACACATGTAACAGCCTTATGACTGGTGTACTCGGTCAGACGTACACACATGTAACAGCCTTATGACTGGTGTACTCGGTCAGACGTACACACATGTAACAGCCTTATGACAGGTGTACTCGGTCAGACGTACACACATCTAACAGCCTTATGACAGGTGTACTCGGTCAGACGTACACACATGTAACAGCCCTATGAAAGGTGTACTCGGTCAGACGTACACACATCTAACAGCCTTATGACTGGTGTACTCGGTCAGACGTACACACATGTAATAGCCTTATGACTGGTGTACTCGGTCAGACGTACACACATGTAACAGCCTTATGACTGGTGTACTCGGTCAGACGTACACACATGTAACAGCCTTATGACAGGTGTACTCGGTCAGACGTACACACATGTAACAGCCTTATGACTGGTGTACTCGGTCAGACGTACACACATGTAACAGCCTTATGACTGGTGTACTCGGTCAGACGTACACACATGTAATAGCCTTATGACTGGTGTACTCGGTCAGATGTACACACATGTAACAGCCTCATGACTGGTGTACTCGGTCAGACGTACACACATGTAATAGCCTTATGACTGGTGTACTCGGCCAGACGTACACACATGTAACAGCCTTATGACAGGTGTACTCGGTCAGACGTACACACATGTAACAGCCTTATGACAGGTGTACTCGGTCAGACGTACACACATGTAACAGCCTTATGACATGTGTACTCGGTCAGACGTACACACATGTAACAGCCTTATGACTGGTGTACTCGGTCAGACGTACACACATGTAACAGCCTCATGACTGGTGTACTCGGTCAGACGTACACACATGTAACAGCCTTATGACTGGTGTACTCGGTCAGACGTACACACATATAACAGCCTTATGACAGGTGTACTCGGTCAGACGTACACACATGTAACAGCCTTATGACTGGTGTACTCGGTCACACGTACACACATATAACAGCCTTATGACTGGTGTACTCGGTCAGACGTACACACATGTAACAGCCTTATGACAGGTGTACTCGGTCAGACGTACACACATGTAACAGCCTTATGACTGGTGTACTCGGTCACACGTACACACATATAACAGCCTTATGACTGGTGTACTCGGTCAGACGTACACACATATAACAGCCTTATGACAGGTGTACTCGGTCAGACGTACACACATGTAACAGCCTTATGACTGGTGTACTCGGTCAGACGTACACACATGTAATAGCCTTATGACTGGTGTACTCGGTCAGACGTACACACATGTAATAGCCTTATGACTGGTGTACTCGGTCAGACGTACACACATGTAACAGCCTTATGACTGGTGTACTCGGTCAGACGTACACACATGTAACAGCCTTATGACTGGTGTACTTGGTCAGACGTACACACATGTAACAGCCTTATGACTGGTGTACTCGGTCAGACGTACACACATGTAACAGCCTTATGACTGCTGTACTCAGTCAGACGTACACACATGTAACAGCCTTATGACTGGTGTACTCGGTCAGACGTACACACATGTAACAGCCTTATGACTGGTGTACTCGGTCAGACGTACACACATGTAACAGCCTTATGACTGGTGTACTCGGTCAGACGTACACACATGTAACAGCCTTATGACTGGTGTACTCGGTCAGACGTACACACATGTAACAGCCTTATGACTGGTGTACTCGGTCAGACGTACACACATGTAACAGCCATATGAAAGGTGTACTCGGTCAGACGTACACACATCTAACAGCCTTATGACTGGTGTACTCGGTCAGACGTACACACATGTAACAGCCTTATGACTGGTGTACTCGGTCAGACGTACACACATGTAACAGCCTTATGACTGGTGTACTCGGTCAGACGTACACACATGTAACAGCCTTATGACTGGTGTACTCGGTCAGACGTACACACATGTAACAGCCTTATGACAGGTGTACTCGGTCAGACGTACACACATCTAACAGCCTTATGACAGGTGTACTCGGTCAGACGTACACACATGTAACAGCCCTATGAAAGGTGTACTCGGTCAGACGTACACACATCTAACAGCCTTATGACTGGTGTACTCGGTCAGACGTACACACATGTAATAGCCTTATGACTGGTGTACTCGGTCAGACGTACACACATGTAACAGCCTTATGACTGGTGTACTCGGTCAGACGTACACACATGTAACAGCCTTATGACAGGTGTACTCGGTCAGACGTACACACATGTAACAGCCTTATGACTGGTGTACTCGGTCAGACGTACACACATGTAACAGCCTTATGACTGGTGTACTCGGTCAGACGTACACACATGTAATAGCCTTATGACTGGTGTACTCGGTCAGATGTACACACATGTAACAGCCTCATGACTGGTGTACTCGGTCAGACGTACACACATGTAATAGCCTTATGACTGGTGTACTCGGCCAGACGTACACACATGTAACAGCCTTATGACAGGTGTACTCGGTCAGACGTACACACATGTAACAGCCTTATGACAGGTGTACTCGGTCAGACGTACACACATGTAACAGCCTTATGACATGTGTACTCGGTCAGACGTACACACATGTAACAGCCTTATGACTGGTGTACTCGGTCAGACGTACACACATGTAACAGCCTCATGACTGGTGTACTCGGTCAGACGTACACACATGTAACAGCCTTATGACTGGTGTACTCGGTCAGACGTACACACATATAACAGCCTTATGACAGGTGTACTCGGTCAGACGTACACACATGTAACAGCCTTATGACTGGTGTACTCGGTCACACGTACACACATATAACAGCCTTATGACTGGTGTACTCGGTCAGACGTACACACATGTAACAGCCTTATGACAGGTGTACTCGGTCAGACGTACACACATGTAACAGCCTTATGACTGGTGTACTCGGTCACACGTACACACATATAACAGCCTTATGACTGGTGTACTCGGTCAGACGTACACACATATAACAGCCTTATGACAGGTGTACTCGGTCAGACGTACACACATGTAACAGCCTTATGACTGGTGTACTCGGTCAGACGTACACACATGTAATAGCCTTATGACTGGTGTACTCGGTCAGACGTACACACATGTAATAGCCTTATGACTGGTGTACTCGGTCAGACGTACACACATGTAACAGCCTTATGACTGGTGTACTCGGTCAGACGTACACACATGTAATAGCCTTATGACTGGTGTACTCGGGCAGACGTACACACATGTAACAGCCTTATGACAGGTGTACTCGGTCAGACGTACACACATGTAATAGCCTTATGACTGGTGTACTCGGTCAGATGTACACACATGTAACAGCCTTATGACAGGTGTACTCGGTCAGACGTACACACATATAACAGCCCTATGACTGGTGTACTCGGTCAGACGTACACACATGTAACAGCCTTATGACTGGTGTACTCGGTCAGACGTACACACATGTAACAGCCTTATGACTGGTGTACTCGGTCAGACGTACACACATGTAACCGCTTTATGGCTGGTACACTCGGTCAGACGTACATACATGTACATATAGGTGACGTACGTCTTATGTTAGAATACATTTGTCACTTACGAGAATTGCATGTATGGCTACATGCATTCCTTGCTAGGCCCTACGTTCATTCGTGGCGGTTATTCTGGGATTTGATCACCTCATTAGTTAACACCTAATTAGACGTGATCAGATCAGAATGTTTGTTAGAATCATGTAACCTTTCGACATGAGGTGCAACACATATAATAGCCTTATGAGGTGACCAAATTTCACCTCCTAATGGCCAATTTTGGGGGTTCATGAGTTTCCCTGTCATTTTTGTTTTCTCTCACATCGTATGCCTGATATGACTTTCTGTCACCGGATTATGAGATTGGATAACGGACCCTGATTTGTTTGCTCGGAATACTTAATACCGAGTATTGATTCCATGCCTATGTAACAAATCAGCTCTAACACATTGATCCAGATATCGGGGGAACTATACACTGGACACGTGCACGACTTTTCATAAATTATCTCGCCTACATGGAGTTGCATTTGTAACAAAACCCATGCAACAGAGCGCGCCAAACATTCGTCAGGAACGGTCACGCATTCGCGGAAGAAGTCGTTCGCGGAAGAATCGCTCGTGGAGGTACCGTTCGCGGAGACACCGTTCGCGGGCTAGGATGCGCACGCAGCCACCCAGGCTATATAAGGGCGAGCGGACGGCCGCGCAGAGAGCACTGCAACAGTGAGATCGTCACCACCACGACCAAGGGCCAGACGACCTCCGTGCGGCTGACTCCTTCTTCGGGGCCTTTAAGGCACCAGGATTCGACTAACTACCTGGAGAACCAATCGACTGACGGAAGGGAAACTTTACCGGGACGGGACGGAGAGAAGCCTTCGGCGAAGAACTCTTGTAAGTTGTGCCCTCGTGCACAATTATTTTTATTGTGATCATACAGCGCTTCATGTCTAACCTATCCATTTGTACGTCACGTGGGTGACCGACAATTCAATTGTAAGTTGATGATATGATGTTGATAAATCTTCATTTATTCACGTCTGAGTTGATTATTGCCTGAGCAAGCCGGAGAGAGCCGAAAATAGTGAGCACCTTTTAGTGACGGCTCTCGAATCACAATGAGCGGGAGTTAGGACATTCGATACGATCAGGAAGCAGGGTTTTCGGGCAGACAAAAACACAACAACAGTCATACCAAACGTTGCAAACACAGAACTTTATTATAAATCTGACTGCCGACGTACATCTACAACACACATCATGCCTCGGGACTTCGCTGGGCCGGGCCTCGCCCTTGGCTCTCCGGCAGTCCCGAGTCTCTCCTTGGCAGACCTCTGTTGAATGTAAGTATCAATCTATTACCACCAATACATAAGATTTTGATGATGTTAATAACAAGCGTAAAGTACAACATTTTGAAGCGTCTCGATGATGACTCCCTGAAGTGTTCTTGATATGTTCTCCTGAATGAATGTCGGTCAGCCCCTTTTATACAAAATCACTTAGTTACCAACCCACCCCAAGACCCCAATATCAACATACAATCCTATGGTCACCAGGTGACCATGCACAATGAGACTACACACAAACATATTAAACGATCGTCTCAAATACATCAATCGATTCTGCAATCAATTGTGGTTTCTTGGATCAGACTTGTCCAAATGGATATGTGCCTCTATTTCACTGCCCTACAACGGATTGCCGTACATGTTCCTGTTATATAAGTACTCGACATTGGTTTATGGCCATTGCCTTCTAATGGTTGCTACACATATTTCACACATTGGAGAATTGCATAACACCGTCCTTACTGATGTTTTCAACGAGTACTGCATGTAGTATACATATTGGATATTATACAGAGATTTTGTCGATGATCGGTCATGTGCCGTGACACGTTTTATATAAATTGGAAGACCAAAACCCGTCTGTGATATTCGCTATAGCTTGTTAAGAATATACAAAATATTACTGAAAACCTATGTGTAACACAAATACTATTATGTGTTCCGTGATTATAGCAAGTGCTGAATATCTGAATATGAAAATCTAAATATACCAACCGGAATAAGAGTGATTCTTGGATGGTAGACTTGGTTACTTGATAGCACAATGAACGAGTTGTACCCCCACAGGGAGTTTGATAATGATGCCACGGATATTGTTGTCAGTACTTTATCTTTGTCTTCGTTCCCGGGAGATCGCGGTCAAGGTTTGTAGAGTGTTAGATTACCGCTAGTGTTTGGATAATCCGAGAGAACACTTCAGAAACTGATGAACCATTCTTGATACACTCCTCGCGGATATCAGGCGTGGCAGTCGGGCTCCGTCCCCAAACTGGCTTTGAAGAACCATTACGCGATCCAATAATATACAGCAACACTATGTGGTGAATGAAATGAAAAGCTGTCACCAGGATGGTAAATTACAGTGGTTGGGACATAACACCATGCGATAACATCATAAAATACACACAGTGCATGATGTAGGAAACACGAGTAGCCTCACATACATTATGAATAAAATATAGAAACCACTGAAACACTGGAGCAAGTATAGTCATTGCAAAGTAGACTCTTTATCAGCTCCTGTTATCAGTTGATAAAATTTATCAGCTCATGTTATCAGTTGATAGAATGATGCGAAGCCTGATAAGGTT
The DNA here is from genome assembly GCA_949152475.1 of Terebella lapidaria. Taxonomy (NCBI): domain Eukaryota; kingdom Metazoa; phylum Annelida; class Polychaeta; order Terebellida; family Terebellidae; genus Terebella; species Terebella lapidaria. Next base: position 4,892,177 of record OX424570.1, on the reverse strand, counting down.
ACGTTGTTTTGTAGAGAATTATATTACACGAATGAAATAGAGGTGTGTCTGACATAGAGTGGGTATATATCAGAGTAGTTCCAATGTATATCAGTTTACTCTAACAGACTACATCGAAAAATTACCAAACACAATCAAACGAAATGTACCATTTTATTCACTTTGGTTCAGATCTTTACCTCCTTAAAATAGTCCGGTGTGTTTCAGTTAATATGGTAACATCAATATTTTGTTTGGGTGGTTAACCTGGAACAAATTATACATGTACTCGTATAAGCCACATTGTCAGTAATGTGTGACAGAGGTAAGGGTGGTATAATTATACACTACATATCCATTAACATATACAGTGGACTCTATAATGCCGCGGCGCCTACTCACATTGAGATTGTTAAATATAAAAACCTGCACCGGTTTGTAAATACCATATCGGTCTTAATAGTGGCACGCGTCCTTCTTTTCCCCTTAAAATGTTCGATTCTTGTAATCTTGTATTTCACCTCATATCATTCTTGTTAATTCGTGATGTGTGCCAATCCACATATTATCCAATCCACATGTTACTTGAATCATAATAAATGAGACTGAAGGCAATAAGTATATAATTCACTGATTTTCTTAAATTTGACCTCAATTTTCCGTGTGCTGCTGCAGGAGGTCTTGCTTTGGCTCGCCGTGCTACTTTTAGGATCAATACGGTGCATATTATTGCGCGCTAAGAATGAGCGCATCGGACAGAGAATTTGTGACAAATATGATTGTCTGATATTTGCCTTCAGCATCCAAGCAACCTGACAGATGAGGTCGACCCCCCCCCCCCCCCACACACACACACACACACGCACAGAAACCCTGGAAAACAAATCTGCTAGGCCAGGCTAGGGTTTCACCTCAAGGTCACATCTTACCTGAAATGTGAGTTGGTTTGTGCAGACATTGGTCTTGTAGATAGGGCTTAGGAATGTATTATGAGTGTATAGGATGTCATGTATTATGGATCTATTAGGGACCTTGAACTTGACCTCAAGTCTCATTTAACCAAAATGTGTAAATCGGCCTTTGCAGAATGCTTGTAGACAGTGCTTCGGTTTGTATTGTGACAAATATTTTGGATCTTCTGATCATGCTGAAGTTGACCCCAAAAGACCTCGAGTGGTGAATCTCGAGGTCACGTTTGACCTGAAATGTGTAAATTGACCATGGATTAGTTTTATGAGCATATAGGAAGTCATATATACATATTGGATCTTTTGATGAACTTGATTTCAGAGGACCTTCAGTGGTATATCTCAGATCACATTTGACATAATGATTATGGAAATTTTTCCTCAGTGTGACAAAACTTTCAATGGAGCCATGCGTTTCCTTTTGAGAATTCACAGATTTGCTCCAACAGCGGCTTCATGAAGGAATATGGGGTAGATGTCCTTGAAATACCATGGGCATATGATGATGTTACGTTATTGGAACCTCATTTATGGCAAGTTCCATGTCATATTTGCCCAGACGGCGCGATAAAACACTCAATAACTTTTGATTTCATTCCATAGTTTCACGTCGTCGTCACCGTCGCTTCGTCGAATACACAGAGCCCCCTCATGACGTGAATAAGTGGTCGTGTGACGTTATTGTGAAGGACATATCCTGATGAAATATGTCTAATTGTGAATATTATGTGCTTGTATATTGACATTTTATATGAGTTCGAGTGTAGTCTTTTTTAGGTGAGTGTTATGTACCAGTAATTAGTGTTTAATATTTCATGATACATAGTCTAGCAGCCATTTCTCAAAACAGGTTCCGATGAGGTAAAATGCACCATAATATACGACTCACTGAAACGTCACTAACACCCTTTCTCATCTGATTGACCAAGATATGTTTGAGTTCTCGAACTTCATTGACCATTGAACCTGTTCACGAGGTGTTAAGATTGTTCTCAGCGTATCTCCGTTATAGAGAAATTGAGCGGTTCCTGCAATGCCAAAGATATGACCTACATTCATAGAGAGCATATATTTTTTTCTTCTAATTAGCGTCTTATACACGATAATGGGTCCATATTGGATCAAGATTCACACTACTCGTATAACTTTCGTCATTATTTTTGCATTTTACCTGGTTTTACAATACAAACATACATTCCACTTTTCAATAGTAAACAAAATTTGATAAATGCCCGGATACTCTTGCAGAACTTCGCAGCTACAATAGCTCATAAACACATACTAAACAAAGTTTGTACACACAGACACATAACAGTTCACGGAGTGTCATACAGATACATGTCCGAGTATCTTATATTAACACTCTGCTCTCAGCCTGGTTTGATTGTCTCTGAGGAAGGATGGTTACTGTCAATCAGTCACTGGTTTCGTAATGTTAACGCGACCAGGCTGTGGGATCAAAACAAGCGAGAGAGGAAATGAGCCTGTGAGAAATGATCTATCATTATTATATAAATGTAAGGGAGTCTCAGTACCCAGGAGTCAAGTTTCAGAACAGAATATCATCGCATGATGTCGTGATGGACTGTCTGATGAAATTCCGTTCATGATATGTCTGGTTCCGGGTCATTCGATAAAGATACATGCACCTCTCATATATCTATGAAATGGTATATTATAGCGATAGCTTGCGATTGTCGAATATGAACACATGTTGAAACGAGACAATCAGATGCAGACCCTCGCCCCTTCAGATTTAGTTACCTAAATTGAAGCTGATGACCCTTACATTTTCGACCTGGGAGATAATCAGGGATTTTGGTCCTACAACCATTGGTAATATATCAATTGGTCGGGAATTGGCCATAGAAAAAAACACAAATCATCGAAATCATTATGAAATTAGAGTTCTTGCGATTTCTCTATTTTGACCATATTCTAGATAATGACCTGACTTCTTGATACTGACCTCTCAAACTTCGCGTGTTCTCTCAATTTCATACTACATACTACTTGTATATATTACGAATCGGTGATTTCAGCTAAAATTTTACATTACATTTCGGCAATAATGGGAGATTTTCATCGTACGACCATTGGGTTATATAGCAAACTAGACGCTTCCGGTCGCCTACGACTGCTTGGGTGTATCCCCCGTAGTCCTATCATCCCTGTTGCCCCAAATATATCGTTGATGTACATTGTGAGTGTGAAACCTTCCAAGCTTATTGAAGGTCAAATTCAAGATCACCACTAAAATCACTGCATTCGAATTTCCATTTCGACATCGAAAAAAATAACGAAATTACAGCCAGATAAAAGTTTTCACCTAAAGCTATATTTCAACTCAGAATATTTGACAAACTTGGTTCCGAGTTGCGAGATGACTAAATTGGAGCCAGATCAAACTTTTCACTATAAGTTATATTTCAACTCATACTATGTGCCAAACTTGGTTCCAAGTTGAAATTCAAAGTAAAAGTTGACCAAAAGTTGAAATTCAAAGTAAAAGTTGACCAAAACTACACTTCAAGATGACGAAATTGGAGCCAGATCAACTTTTAACCATAGTTTAAATTTTAATTCATAATATGTGCCAAACTTGGTTTCAAGTTGAAATTCGAAGTAAAAATTGACTTTACTGGTAAAAATAATGTTATCCGGTTACACCCATGAAATCTCTACTGGACAAAAATTTTAAATTGTTGAGCTCAATAATAAATGTTTCTTGTCTTAACTATTTTTCTTGAGGTCAATAATAGACTTAACTAGTAAAAATGATGTTAACTTATTCGGCTACAGCCATGAAATCTCTACTGCAAAGAAGCTTTACCTTGTTGAGCCCAATAATAAATGTTTCTTGTCTTAACTATTTTTATTGTGGTCAACAATAGACTTAACTAGTAAAAATAATGTTAACTTATTCGGTTACACCTGTGAAATCTTTACTAGACAAAACCTTTACCTTGTTGAGCTCAATAATAAATGTTTCTCGTCTTAACTATTTTTATTGTGGTCAATAATAGACTTAACTAGTAAAACCAATGTTAACTTATTCAGTAATATTGTTCTTTTTTCACCAAAAACATCAGTTCTGTATTCTGAACAAGAATCCAGTGCAATTTGCTTTCATAGTGCAGGTTATTGGAGTGATCACACATGTCAAAGTAGGTATTTTAATTGGCGTAATAAGTTAACCTCCCAAACTTATTAATATTTATTCGATCATTCTGAAAAACAATAGGTTTCGTGTGATGGTCTTTCTCATTGAGCCTGTGCGATTTCATCATCATTCATTGAAAACTCCCACCCGTAGAGCGTTCACAACCCATGTGTGTTAAACAGGCTAATTTGAGCACAAAATGTTACGCCAATCGGCTATTTTGGTTGCTATGGCAACCAAAATCGATAGGTGCCCAGATCTCACCATAAGACATGTCCATATGAAATATTATCAAAATCGGTTCATATTTGCAAGCTGCAGCGCGTTCACAAGAAAGTGTCTGCGGACGCGGCGGCGGCGGCGGCGCGACGATCGTAAATCCATAGTATCCGCCGAACTTTGTTCGGGGGATACAATGATGGGGAATTTGCCATAGAAAATTACACAATTAGAGGGAAAATAAATCACAAACATAAGCAGATTAATTCCATGACCTTGTCGTTCAATATTGAGCTGTGAAAAATTTCACAGTATTGTGTCTACCATCAAGACACATCTCCTAAAAAAAATCGGTTAGAAGCATAAAAAACTGGCTCGAGCTCTGTTTTGAATCACCCGAGGTATGAAACTTGAACTGTTGTACAATAGTTCTAGGTACCCAAAAGGAAAAGAGAAAGAAAAATGAGAAAAATTGAATGAAAAACTTTATTCAGTCATTCAAAGTGAGCCAAATTGACCTGTTATTAGGCCAAGAGTTTCAATAAATCATTCAAAAATGGGTCAGTTTGGCCCATCAATAGCCCAAGATGGCCAGCTTTAAACAAATGTCTGCAAAAGCTGAACACACGAAAGTAAAGCCTCGACCGATGACTTGGAAGGTTAAGGCGACGTAAAGATATTCAAATTGGTCATAGGAGGCAAAGTCGTTAAAAATGGAGCCTAGATTAGGAACTATATTAGCATTTTGAAGACCTATTGCTTTTGTCTGGGTTTAAGGTCGGTTTGAGTTTGTAGGATTTTATAAGCGATTCGGTTTGAGTTATAAGAAGTTGATTCTATATATCATCATGTACATTATGTGAATATCAGTTTTAACGAGACATATAGAAATGTATTCCCAAGATATGTGACTTCTGCTGCTTTCAGTGGTTATCAGGCTGAGCGTACTAATTACCTGTAATTCGATGACTGCCGGGTTGGAACTGGGATATGGAACACAACGAACACCAGCACTGATTCAACTTTTCAAAATCAGTTGAGGAGTCTGAACGCTCGTCAGCCTTTCCTGTTCGTCCTACCCTGTAATATATCATGCTTTCAAAATCAGGCTTAGACACAAGAGACATCGAACATACTGGAGTCTACCATATCGACCCAATAAATGATCCTCCGTGACTTCGCAAAGAAAAGTTATTTTTCCTAACTTTGTAAAAGAGCATCTGTTTGGGTCGCCAAGTCATTTTAGTGATCTCCCCTAACTTTACGAAACAGCATCTGATTGGGTCGCCAAGTCATTCTAGTGATCTCTCCTAACTTTGCAAAAGAGCACCTGATTGGGTCGCCAAGTCATTTCGGTGAATTGACCATCTTCCTTGATGCTGATGGACCATCCTGTCTACACTGAGTGTGTAGGAATGGAGATAATGATTGTGTGATGAGTGCATTAAATTTGTACCGCTCGATGAGCCTATATGATTTTCACTAGGCCACAAGGAACACTAGTAGTCACTAGAATAGCTGAATATCAAGTGATATACGTGTTCACTAAGTGTATTGTGATCTGTTTCGGAGCATTCTATTATCTGTTGAAAAATATATATCATTCTGCAAAACTATTTGAGGAGTGGTTTATGTTGAATTTTGATGCATTCACTGTGATCTCATAAATACCAGTACCACTATAATCTATTACCTGAGGAACAATCAAGCTGCTACATGCCACCCCAGCGCTGATCTCTGATATGATGAGAACACCAGCAGAATGAACACTGTACATGCAGGTAGTCGTTTAGCACAACTTCCATATTAAATTCTACCATTACTTCATGGCTATAATAATAATAACAATAATAATAATAATCGGTTCTTATATAGCGCTTTATCAACGTTACACACATTCTCAAATCGCTTCACTGCCAGGGTACATGTCGTTCTCAGAGGGGTCTTTTATTGAAAGCATCTGAACGATTACTTTATGGGATTCACAATTCCGCTGTTTTTCATACTACATTGGGACATTCCTGAATTCACTGGTTCACGGCAATCAGTAAATAAGTTGGTCCATATTTCATAAACTCATAAATATACTGGACAAAACATCACGAAGCTAACATTGATATGAATTCACAGCTACATATTAACCATGCCGTTGCAGGAAACAATGCCTTTCAAAGAAAAAATAGAGACATAATTATTGGTCGCAAAATGTCTATTGCCTGGACGTAATCATATTGTCGCACTGAGTGACCTCCCAGTGAACTGTCACCCTGCGAATCGCTGGGTCATCTCCTGGCTCCAAAGCAATACTCCCCTTATGTACCCCTCGGGGCATCTCCACCCTGACACCGCCGTGTGGGACATCACCACTCTCGGGAAACTGTGCGGGTTATCTCGGCAATCAATCTTTGCCTGTAGATGTAGATAAAGCAGCGACTGTAACAGGAAATTAAAGTTATACCCTCAGAGGAATTCAAACAGAACATGACTGACCTTGGATAAAATGAACGAAATTTTGTAGAAACAACTACAAATAATACTTTGTGACATAGAATGTCAATTGAGACTATCACATATGTGGATAATTCACAATTACATGTGGGACATTAGCAATCTGTTTGCCTTGTGCGATGATAGTTCTCTGTGTTGAACGTTAAATGAATAATAGCATGATATGAACATGACATTGTGGGACCCATTTGTAGTTACCAACCAATTAATCAAGACGTACACCACACCGCTCTCTCCACGGCATTTGTATAAAAACTAAGATAATGCGAGTGTATCCGTACAAGTTCTCAAGTATAAATATCCATTCTACAAGTGAATTTTAGTGCGTGAAAAAAACACACACACATACTTATTACTTGTAATTCACGGTAATATTATCTGACCTGAGGCATGTATAATTTGACACTCTTCATAATTTGATGAAGCAACTCACCCATGTCAGAATTGTTACGTATCGAACCTCAGGATGAGTAGTCTTAATACTTGTCTGGCAGAAATAAACGTTTACAGCGTTCATGCACAGAGTGTTTTCTTTGATGATATGAACTCAAGGCGCCTGGTTGCTCTTGATATTGGACCGTTTGTGATGGATCCATCCTCTCTTTTGATGATAATGGCAGCATAATTATACCTCGGCCTGGTCGTGAGTGAATGATGACATTTTATGGCGCACTCGATTGCACCAGTCTGCCGTGCTATAAAGTTGGTCAAATACAACAGCGGATACGACCGGTACTAACTAATAGGATTTGCAGGATAGGGATATTATTTCCAATCAGCGTTTAATCTACCATATTTATTAAGGATGGAAACGATTTTCAAACTGTAGTACCCACTTGATAAAATGTAAACATTGAGGACCCAAGGATCATATATTGCGCCATCCTCTATATTCAATAAGAATCAAAAAGGTGCGAGACGGATTAAATGGTATGTTTTCAGTGGACGAGTAGTATTAAGGAGCAGTGTACGGTACTCGGGCCATATTGAGATACCAAATTGCACTGAAAATGCACTATAGCATTTTTAGGACAGTAAAAACGCTCCCCCGCATGTACTATCGTTTACATACTACATAAAATCCATACATCAACTCTTACATCAGCATCTATAAATAAATCTTCTCGGAACCACACGTGCCAACATTAACACACTTTCCCATTTAGTACAGCTCACCATATAAACATGTACATATTCCATGAAACCGCACACTACCTCCATCACGAGCACAAATGATGGAATTACGTCATATTCCACCAATCAGAACACTATGCAGATATAACACCACACACCCTGACCAATCAGACATCACGTACACAGACATGTTCAGACACGCCACTGCATTTTGGCGGGTAATATTAGGGCAGATGCAGACACCCGCACTTGCCCGGAGAGTCGTGTTTTTGACAATAATTATCGGATTATTGACTGTCAAGATGATAATCGTGGATTGGTGCAGCCCCACAGCCTAGGGTATGATTTTACACTTGTTAATCTTCTCGCTAAAGCTCGATGATTGTCTCGTGTATTCGTTATACGGCTGTTCGTCGTCTATTTTATACTTGATATAATTATGATGGATTACATATAAAGAACCTTACATATTATAATGATATATGTAATCCCTTCTTATGACGCCATGTACATATTTGGGATGTACGATTTTACATGAAAGAGGTACACATCATATGACGTCGATACATGTATCATATTTAGATAGTGTATATTATGTTATAAGTAGGCGTATATATATATCACGCGCGGGATACGACATTCATGCATGAGGAGATATATGTTAAAGGTGGAATGTTGATGGAATGCCTTGTTTGATATTGACTGCTCACATTTCCCAATAACAAAAATCTGGGTTGGTATGACAATAACTTGTGTTTGATGTTGGAGGTCCATATATGTTTCACTCATCAAATTCACACAATATTGAGAAATAATGGTGAACAAACCTCCATATTTTTGTCCCTGTTGAGATTTCAAGTTTGGTGCCTTCCCTCACTTGTACTGAAAAGTAAATTTACACAAAAATCCAGATTTGTTGTCACTTCAAATCCAATGTGAATAAGGTCTTCGATTCAAACAAAGTGGCTAAAAACATCGTTTTCTTCGATCCCTTTCCACATACCATCTCACTAACAATAACACGCCATATTCTTATCATTATTCAATCACTGTGGTGTTATTACCCTCACATTATCCATATTCTAATCAGTGTGGTGTTATTACCCTAACACTATCATTGTACCACGGTTAACGCCTTCAACAATAAGCCAGACCAGTGATACAAGTACAATAGACAACTCACAGCCTAGGTTATGACTTTACACTCAATAATCTTCTCGCTACCGCTCGAGAATTGACTCGTGTATTCGTCATACCCTACGGCTGTTAGTCTATTCAATTCTTATTCAATCATTGTGGTGTTATTACCCTCACAATGTATAACGACCCAATACCGAATCATATTCTCTAATAATAATGATATGGTTAATCCAAACAATTCAATGTTTTTAACATGATATACCAAGGTCTACTTGGCCTATCTTGGGTCCTACTTGGTAGTCCTGTAGGACTGACTACATGATCATGTCATGTACTCATATAAGTTCATGATCATATCTTGTACTCAACACACCACTCATGTGTTCTACATCTTGGCTATGAACAATGAATGCTCCTTTTGTAATATCTCACCCGATCATTGTGCTAGGATGCCGATGCATTCATGAGACAATCAGTAATGCTCCAGTAATGTGATAAAAATCTTTGCGTTTGGTTATTTATTCTTTACACATATAATACATGAGTTACCGATGTATGGTACACGGAAACTTTGTACCCTAGATATGTTGAACCTTTCATATGAACAGACATGTATCCCTTACATATAACCCCATGTATCATAAGGGGGTGTATGAGATCACCAGTAAAGGGTACACATATCCGAGGTAAGTGATACATGCTGATTTAACTGTCGGGGATACATATATGATATGTCAGGAATACAGGCATCCTGTGGAGACGGTACATATATCACGTGGGTGATACGTCTACCATGTATAGGAAGTTAATCATGGAGGGGGAAATATATGTTACGGGAATGCCTGGATGTCCCGCAGCAAAGTTTGATCATGTCGAAAGATCTAGATGAATTTATAAGAAAACAAACGACACTCCGCGATAGGAAATGTTTGATATGTGTTTTTGTCTGGACTTTGAGAGTGGACAACGAACTCGTTTTAGTTCGCTTGAAACACTTTGTGCTTGGGTATTCGTTCCATGTTTTCGTGGTTGTTTTTCTGTTTCCTTCAAGTAGATCGCTGTCACATGCTTTATATAACCAGATTTGTCTGGTAAAATATGAACTTGTATCAATGACATTGTATCGCTTATAGCTGAAACATGACTTTGAAAGCAAACAGCTAGATATCGTTTGCGAAAGAAGCCAACAATACATTTATATCACAACAGAGTTTTATTAGTAAAACAGTAGTTTTATTTTGAATAAACGGATCATCTTGAAATTTTGTGTGCCTTAATTGAGTATCATGCCGTAATGTTCCACCAAATTTCAGAATTCTTCCTAAAAAATTGAAAAAGATGACGATCTAACCCAATGTTAAATTTCAGCCCCAACATGGCATTTCAGAGTCTGCACAAAAAACAACTTTTATTCCATGCACGAGTTACGAATTTCTTTCTAATAAACATTTTCACCTAATATACACCGACTGTGCTTTCCGACTCCAAATCAACGCAATGGGTTCGTTCTGTATGGGCATAAACACGATAAAAATCCTGATTTTGTTAAAATTTACTTGATCCCATTTCGGACTGAAATTTAACATTGGTTCAGATTGCCAACTTTTTCAATTTTTGAGATAGATTTCTGAAATTCGGTTGAAAATTACGGCATGATACCCAATTGTAACCACCAAAATTTCAAGTTAATTCGATTAACCAAAACAAAACTACGGCCAAAAAGCGTGTTTCACTGATGGATGAGCTTGACTATAGGATACTGACCATGTCTACAGATGGTATTATTGTCAACATGATAACTTGTTTGTGTGAGTGTATCTGAACAAACGTCATCTCTCCATGTTACTCTATTCATCAGTGTTACAAATATTCAACAAGCTGGCTCTTGTTATGACACGATTTGAGGGCGTTGTGGATGTTCTGCCAGTATAACTTCCATTGTCTTCATTCAGTCTGGGCTGAGTCAACTTATTTGGGCAGACTCTCAATAAAGAATATGATGGACCATTATTAACTATGTTCACAAAAGTAAATAATAACTAATCTAATAATAATCATGATAATATTGACGGATTACCATAATTGAGTGAAATCAATATTTTTTTTCAATATTACCAATCCACTTGCGTTTTGTTGATCAAGAAATTATTTTTAAAATATTTTTATTTGGGATTCGTTACTATTCAAAGAATAGTTTCATTGTAGGTTGGACACTGGAGACACAACAATTGATAGAGTTCAGGTGTGTACACGTTTGGGGTTCGGGTGCTAACTATATATCTTCATATATGACGCAAAAATTTCACTTTGCTGAAAAATACAGAAATGTACTCCCAAGATACGCTCCAGCTGCCCTTTAGCTTCAGCACACTATTTCCCTTGAGATGACTGCTGAATGAGGCACGTGCCATTATTGATTCATATGGAATATTCAGCTGATAAATCTCGTTTTTCAGAGTCTTTCAGAATGCTTCCCAAATCAAGCTCAAACGTACGAGACACCAAAGTTACTGTAGACTGGCACGTTTTCGGACCTGAGACGGGCTACCGTCTGACTTTGCAAAAGGACGTCTGATTGGTTCGCCATGCTATTTTGGTCAATTACCATGGACCTTTGGTCTACATTGGACGTAAGATAGGGAATAAGGATTATTTGATGGGTGCGTCAAACTTGCACTGCTTGAATGGCCTATGACTTTAACTAGGCAACAATGAAACACCAGTAGTCGCTACTGCTATACATAAAGTGTTATACGAATTCACCAACTGTAATAAGTTATTGTTCGGAGCATGCTTTGAGGAGAGGTCCATGTTCAGTTTTGTTGCATTCATTCTTGCATTTTGTAAATTTCAATACCAATATAATTTGAAACTCCATGTGTTCTAATAGGATATATATGACAAAGAAGCAATCGAGCGGCTTCATGCCACTCCAAAAGTATTTCCCGGGTTGTGATACCGCGAGCGGAATGTATATGTAGATCTCAATTATCGTTTCAATTTACTTCCAAACTAAATTTCATACATGCAATCGTTCTACAAGGACCTTTGACTTCTTGAAAATAATGTCAGGTATCGGTGCTGTTCATTTGGCGCATGTTCAGGTGATCAGTAAATCAGTAGGCCCATACTTCATAAAGTCATGAATATCCTTGACAAAAACATCACAAAGTTGGAAACAAAAATTTAGAGTGCCAAAAGTTGGAATGCCATGGATATATAAAATGTGCACAATGCGATGACAATAACTCTCAAAAGTACACAATTCCATGACCGTTAATCATACATGAAATATCAGATGGAGAATTATTTGCTCGACCACATTGCCGGTTGCCAAAGTACCCACCAAAAGTGACATAATACTGTGTGTCGAACACATCAACAACGCTATCTCTTTCAGTTGGATAACAGGTTGAAGATTATCCGAACCTTGGCTGTGGTAACTTGTTTCAGGTCCACAATACTAACTACACTGCAAAACAAGTAAATTTTGAAAGTGGGTCCAGTTATGGCGTTTATCATACCGTTACAAATAACGTTTATAACCAATCCTCTGTCATAATCACCCTGCATACTCAGCTTGTCATTGCCGAAAACGGTTTTATCAAATGAAAGAAAATGATAACAATATTACTAAAATGTCTTTTGCCTGGACGCAGTGATATTGCAGCATCGGGTGATCTCCCAGTGATCACCCTGCAATCACTGGGTCATATCCTTGCTTCAAAGCAATACTCCTCTTCTATACCCCCCGAGTAATCTCCACCCTGACACCGCGGTGTAGAACAAATCCACTCTCGGGGTACTGTGCGGGTTATCTTGGCATCCAATCTTCGCCTGCAGATGTTGATAAAGCAAATACTAGAACAGGAAATTAAAGTGATATTGGCAGAACGTTTTGGATTTTGCCATAAATTTCTGACAGAACGAAGAAAACATACTAGTTATATATATGCACTTGATTTGATCAACAGATGACCATTTTTCGTTGATTTTGTTGTTAGTTTCTGGTTGAGATCGTTTGAGTTGTTGACAAACTGTGATTCTCGGTGCTTTGTATCCTTTGATGCAATGCGATTTTAGTTACTCGCATACGTTCGAGCGTATACACTGGTAAGCTAGGTCAGGTCAGAGTTAACTATGAGTGGCGCACAAAACAAAATGAAAACGGCTGCTAGTGTTGTAAAATCACACACTTGATTGTAAAATGAATAATAATATGATATGATCACGACATTGTAAGATCCATTTGTAGTTACCATCCAATCAAGACGAAGACCGTTCTGCTAGACTCGCCACGCCATAACTACTGTGATAAAGACAGTGTCTTCTTACACGTCCTCATTATTACTATTTTTCTGCAAGGACATTTTGTGTGTGTGTGTGTGAAGGAATCGCACATGCGTCTTATGTGTAAATCACGACAACACTAGTTGACCCGAGATATGTATAGATTAATTTGACACTGACGAAATCACGCTCGTGCTTACTCGATTTTTTCTAGCAAAACCAAAGGCTCTTGTCACCCCTGAACGATTCTGAGATAGCACTGAAAAGTAGTTCATATCGCCTCGTGCACGCTACATTCAAAACAAATTGTAAACAAAACAAACTCAGGCATCTGCTACTTATACTTCGCAGATAATCTGTGCAAAGGACAAAACAAGAAATACATACATTTATGTGGCACATTCGATACAGATAACATCTACTATGTGTCGTTTCTGAGTCTCAATGATTTTCTGGCAGAAATAAACGTGTACAGCATTCATGTAGAGAATTTTATTCTTGGTTATAAGAACTTGAGGCGCCTGATAGCTCCTGATGTTAGTCCATTTGTGATGGATTCCTCATCTTCTTTGATGTGTAATACCCCGGGCGGTCGTCAGTGGATGATGAAATTGTATTGTGCACTGGATTGCACCAATCTGCTGAGTTATAAAGTTGGTCAAATACACCAGTCGACACGACCGGTTCTGACTAATAGGGTTTGCAGGATAAGGATAGGTTTTCCAATTAGGGTACAATGTACTATATTTCATAAGGATGAATTCCCTGAAACGATCTCCAAACTGGAGTGTCCAGTCCCCTATTCACTTGATATGTTGAAAATATAATAGTCAAAATGAATAATAGTCAAAAATGACTAAAAATAATAGTCAAAATGTATTTGCACTCTTTCAAATGTACCATAAACAATAAACGCAAACAATAACCACTAAATAGGTTACATGTATTTAAAATAAAATATTAACAAGACAGGAGAACAACTGTTTGCACACATATCATATGTGAGTGATACATGACGATTGTATCATGTTTCAGGGATACATACATGATATGTCAGGAATACATGCATCCTATAGAGAGGGTACATATAGCATGTTGGTGATACGTCTACCATGTATAGGAAGGTAATCAGACAGGGTGATATATATGTTGCTGGAATGCCCGGATGTCCTGCGATGAAGTTTGATCATGTCGAAAAATTTATAGTCAGGAGGAAATTTCACACAGGGTGGAAACGTAGTACAGACTTTTTCTATCGATTGATATGGCTTCATAATGGTCTGAGACAACCTTTTTCAGAGGGTGTGTAAAATTTTCTCCCGGGCTAACTTTTTTATGGCCTTTTTCAAAATGGCCGACATCGAAATTTTTGTATTTTAGGAAAAAAAACAAAATTATGCTCCTGGCATGATGCTTTTGGTCTATTAAGGTGACATGTAGTTATATGGAGATATATTCTTCATAACAATACTAATAATACCGATTCAAACGCCCCGAAAATAGAAAAAATCCAAGATGGCCGCCAAATTCTCGCCATTTTTACACAAATGTTCATAACTTCATGCCAAATTGAGATAGGAAGCCAATTTTGGTGTCTAACCCTGGGTTTTGGGGTATGAGGATTTCAAATATATAACCAGTTTTGTGATTGGATGGTTTGAAGCTGCTCAGAATCTAAGATGGCTGCCAAATTTTAGCCCGATTTCGCAAATAAGCACCAATGACCGTCATATATGTCAAGATAACAAGCCAACTCTGGTGGCCAGTCCTGGGCCTTGGGGTATGAGGGTGCTACTTGAAGAAATACTCTCGTGTGTAGATGGTGACTGGCCAATCTATAGGTGTTCAAAGGCGGAGATAACCATTAATTAATGTGAAACATGTAAACGAACCCGTCTAAAGGCACCCACTCGCACAAAATCAACAACTATCAGACAGAAAAAAAATTTCTGAGTCAACTCTTCGGGAGGTCTGTTGGTGATAAGGCACGGGCCTTGATGCCAAATTGGTCATTGTCAAATCTAACACACACACATTGTGCTTGGCATAGAGGTTTGGATCCTTCGATGATTCTCAAGACCGTTCCCATGACGCCACTCACCAGACCATCCTCTACATTGAGATTGCTCATCATAGTCACCATGGAGCCCTTACAGAGTGTAACATCAGAAGAAAGGTTGCATTCAATGGGTACAGGTGTGGTATTCTTCTTCAAGCCAGATCTATTCTTGATATGATTCACAGCCACAATCTTCGATTTCTGTCTGTTCAAAAAATCAGCAGCAACTTTTTGGAGAGGAAACACTTGAGGTACATCTGCTTGGATCTGTCACAGTGATCCTTAAGCATATCCTAATTTTCAGAGCTCTATGATTCAACATCTCCGAAAACGATTTGTCATTTTTTTGTCTCATCATGTCGGTCAAAGTAGTAACCTTGAAGTCGTCCCAAGGCTCTACAAGGGCAGCTGGCTCTCAGTATTTGTCCTCTTACATGCGGCAGTGGATAAAATCACTCACTGCCAGAATCATGAAGAACTTTTGTTTCTCTTGAGTTGATCCAGACGACCTCTGATGAAATTCAGCATGCCTCTGCTGAAATCTCATCAATGATTATCAGCTCGAGGTTTTAATACCTAACCTTTCTTCAGCAAGTGGTATATACTTTTGTCCCACACCCCTTTGCATGGAAGCATGGTTCCGCCACTGATGGTAAATGCTGCTTTGCCAGTTGGAGCCACACATCAGAGCTTTGATGATATAAAACTTTCTTTTACCAATGTGTTGAATGTCCCCAGACATTTTCCGTTCATCTTATCGATGCACCACTAGCGAGTATGAATGAAGACTTTCCCTTGCATATTGTTCATGCACTGCATGAGAACTTGAGCCTGGTTCTATGGGATTGCCAAGATGCTGTGTTCTACTGACAACTGAGCCCATCTTGGTATTGGAGCTCCGAGGCAGGCCACTCAATCTGGCAGGTCTTTCAGACCGATGTCCTCGAGGTAAGCGTCATCTAGGCTGGCTTTTGTTTCCAAGCGTCCAGCCGCAACTTGCTGGGGCAATGTGTGCCAAGGCATCTTCTGCAAGATGATTTTCTTGGATCTCTTCATGGCTACTTCAACCTCTTTGATATTATTTCCAAATAGCGCTTGCTTTTCTCTGGTAATGTTGCTGATGCTTGTCCTTTTGCCATTGTAGGAAATGCTCCCACTCATTTAAATCCATTTCAAAGTGGTGAAGATAAAGAACCATGAGATTCTGATAATGTTTCTCACTGTCTATGTCCTGTTACCCTTCTTGCACGACTTTGTATAATTCTTGGAATGAAGTTGAACATCATTTATAATGTCATGTAACTTGCTGTATCTCGTCTAATCAACGTCCTCTGTTATATGTCCAGCGTAGGAGGATTTTATACTCAGAAAAGGCAGTGAATGTAAGTACCAATATGAGGCCAATCTCCTTGTAGAAACTTAATTGAAACAAAGTAGTCACAGACTTTGCCAATTTGATTTGATGGTGAAGTGATCATCAATTTCAAGGAGTTTTTTTTTACTATCTGATCAAACATTCTGGCAGCTGTTATATGGTTTTAAATGCCTAATATAATATACTTAGTATTGATATGCCTAATATAATATACTTGGGTTTGATTGCTCGGAAAAAAATTATGCCTGGTAGTGGTACTGAGTGAGTGCTATTAAACAGGTTTGTGTTTTATTAAGTAGTCCTTATCTTGGCTTTTGGACAGTTGTATAGTTTCAAACTGGCTAATCACCATCTACACACAAAAGTATTTCTTCAGGTAGCACCCTCATACCCCAAACCCCAGGACTGGCCAACAAAATTGCCTTCTTATTTTGAATATGTGACAGTTATTGGTGCTTATTTGCGAAATCGAGCTATCATTTGGCAGCCATCTTGGATTCTGAGCATCTTCGAACCATCCAATCATGAAACTGGTTATTTATTTGGAATCCTCATACCCCAAAACCCAGGGTTAGACACCAAAATTGGCTTCCTATCTCAATTTGGCAGGAAGTTATGAGCATTTGTGCAAAAATGCGAGAATTTGGCGGCCATCTTGGATTTTTCCCATTTTCGGGGCGTTTGAATCGGCATTATTAGTATTGTTATGAAGAATATATCTCCATATAACTAAATGTCACCTTAATAGACCAAAAGCATCATGCCAGAAGGATAATTTTTTTTTCCCTAAAATACCAAATTCACGAAATCGGCCATTTTGACAAAGGCCATAAAAAAGTTAGCCCGGGAGAAAATTTTACACACCCTCTGAAAAAGGTTGTCTTAGACCATTATGAAGCCATATCAATCGATAGAAAAAGTCTGTACTACATTTCCACCCTGAGTGCTATATGCTCAATATTCCTCCTGACTATTAGTAACATACTGACACCACTCATATGTTGTACATCTTGTCTATGAACATGAATGGCACGTTGTGTAATTACCACATTATGATCATTGTGCTAGTTGTATTCTGATGTATTTATACGAAAAAAGGCGACTAGCCATGTTAGAAAAGGTTTCAGATGCGTTTTTTTCTCCTTCCTCCAAGTGGAGAGAGCTATGTGTTTTGTTTAAAGTTACTTTTTGCGAGTCATGTCTCATAGCTAGAATAGATCTGAATAATCATGATAATGTCGAACCATATTTGCATAATTATGCATCTATCTGAAAATCCAGGGTTACATACCAAATTTGTATGGTGATTTATGGACTTCATGACATTGTATATATCCATGACATTGTATATTACTGCATTCTTGTTCGTCATGAAAACTTGATCTAAACCTCTCAGAAATGCCAGCAACACATAAAAATTTATGCACAATTCGCTGACAATAACTATGAAACAATTTAATGGAACTGACCGTTAATCATGCACGAAACACCAGATAGAAGATGATTGGGTGCCAACTTTGCCGGATGCCACAGTATTCACTAGAATTCACTGTATAGAATACGCCAGAAAACACAGATGAGATATTGATTGGCCCGTGTTCGAAGTTCATTTGTAATAACTTCTTTTTACGCCTAAAACAATTTGTCCAACCAACATCTGAGCAAATGTCAATGCTATACAGAAAACGAACAGCAGAATGAATAAATTCTAAAATTAGATACAGCTTGAACAGTTATCACACCTGCTACAACCTACGTTTTAAGCATTCATGAGGTCCATCATCATCGCCGCTATAAATTAAACGTGTGATTGCAGAAAACATGAGATTGCAAAATGTTTCATGCCTGCACGCAATATATTGCAACACCAGGTGACCTCCCAGTGAACTGTCGCCGTGCTATCACTGGGTCATCTCCTGGCTTCAAAGCAATACTCCCCTTATGTACGTCTGAGAGATCACCACCCTGACACCGCCGTGTGCAACACATCTCTCTTGGACATCCACTCTCAGAACATGCCAAATGAGACGATCTCATATTTGGATAATTTACAATTATATGTGGGGACATTGCAATTCATCTACCTTGTTCGTGTTCGTTGAAGCACAATCTTGAATAATAATAATGATAATAATAATATATGAACATGACATGATGAGTCACGATGAGTGGTCTTAATAATTGTCTGACAGAAATAAACGTTTACAACTCAGTAGCCTTTTGGCTTGTGATTAGGTACTTTTGTACTTGTCATATATCAATTCCATGGGGTTCGTTTCGGATTTCTAAATTAATTTCATAGGTTGTTGGGCAGTTGTATACCAATTCCATCAGGTGTACAGTAGAAACAACTACATTTACCACACTGTCTGCCCCTGATGACGCCAGTGTGTCTGTTGATAAATAATTGGTCGGGCTTTGTTTCTATTGCAAAATGTTGTATTTTATGTTTGTTATTGGAATCATCAAAATTTGGCTATATTGGTGGTAATAGATTGATACTTACATTCATACCACTGAACCAGTGTTACTGCTGGTGGACGTTAAGTCTTTCCCCGAGGATACCATCAAGTCAGTAGCCTTTTGGCTTGTGATTAGGTACTTTTGTACTTGTCATATATCTATTCCATAGGGTTTGATTCGGATTTCTAAATTAATTTCATAGATTCACAGGTGTACAGTAGAAACAACTACATTTACCACACTGTCTGCCCCTGATGACGCCAGTGTGTCTTTTGATAAATAATTGGTCGGGCTTTGTTTCTATTGCAAAATGTTGTATTTTATGTTCGTTATTGGAATCATCAAAATTTGGCTGTATTGGTGGTAATAGATTGATACTTTCATTCATGCAGAGAGTGTTTTCTTTGATGATATGAACTCAAGGCGCCTGGTTGCTCTTGATATTGGACCGTTTGTGATGGATCCATCCTCTCTTTTGATGATAATGGCAGCATATACCTCGGGCTGGTCGTGAGTGAATGATGACATTTTATGGCGCACTCCATTGCACCCTTATGTCGTGCTGTAAAGTGGCTCAAATACACCAATGGACGCGACCAGTACAAGCTAATAGGGTTTGCAGAATAAGGATAGTTTTTCCAATCAGTGACCAATCACCTTTATAGATTTCAAATCCATTGAGAAACGTACCTATACTCTCAACGGTCACGGAATTGTTCTAGATGACCCAACTAAAAGCCGAACCATATATGTTTTAAAAGTTCTTCACCATGTTCACCAAATAAAACATGAGTGGGTATCATTGGTACTATTGAAAAGTTACTACTAATTTCATTTAATTATGTAATATGTCAACGTTATTAATGTAGTAGGATTAATATTTTTTGTTATTAACATAGTTGATAAGTAGTTCATATTCATTATTTAGAGTGAGAGTCAGCCCAAATAAGTTGGCTCAGCCCTGAATTGATAGAGACAATGGTAATTAATCTGGCGGAAGATCCATAACGCTATCAACTCGAGTCATGTCAAGAGCCAGTTTGTGGAATGTAGGTATGAATCCATCACCACCAGCACAGCTAGAGCTCGATGATGCCAATAATAAACGTAAAACACAACATTTTACAATATAAACAAAGCCCGACCAATTAGTTTGTTCGAAGGCACATCAGGGGCAGACAGTGTGTTAAATGCAGCTGCACCCCCCCCCCCCGCCCCTGTACATCAACACACAACCGCCCAACAACCTACGAAAATAAATTCCAAACCTCATGGAATAAATATATGACAAGTACATATAAGTACATAATCACGAGCTAAACGTCTACAAGTTGATGATATCCTCGGGGACAGATTGAACGTCCACCAGCACTGTCAAGTGTTATACGTATGCACGAAGTGTATTATGTTCTCGTTTGGAGCAATCAATTATATGCTGTAAATTACAAGTTCATGTTAATGTTAAGTTTTGTTTCATTCGTTCTCTTGTACATGTATCTCGTAAATTTCAGTACCAATATAATTTGAAAATCCATGTGTTCTGATAGCAAATATATGACAAAGAGGCAATCAACCGGCTTCATGCCACTCCAATTTCTTTTATATTCTGGGATGGTGATAACAACGACACACTGTACATGAAGCTGTAAACGTTCATTTCTCCTGGACAATTGTTGTCCATGTTGTCGTTCCAGTCAACTCCCAAATTAAATTCCATACATGCACTCATTCGATGCAAGGCAATAATGTCAGGCATATGGGCTATTAATTTTGACACCTGTTCATTAAATTGGTTGGCGTGAAGATACTTGACAAAACATCACGAAGTTGGAAACAATTTTACAATCAGCCAACTTTCAGCATTCTTGTTGTCTAAAACGCTTGACAGTACATATCCGGAATACCAGCGATGTATGCACAATGCGATGGCAATTAGTATACACCTGATGGAATTAGTATACAACTGCCCAACAAGCTATGAAAACAACTCCGTAGCCTTCTGGCTATTGATTAGGTACTTATGTACTTGTCATATATCTGTTCCATGGGGTTTGTTTCGGATTTCTAAAATTGTTCATAGGTTGTTGGGCAGTTGTATACTAATTCCATCAGGTGTACAGTAGACACAACTACAATTAACACACTGTCTGTCCCTGATGACGCCAGTGTGTCTTTGGATAAACTATTTGGTCGGGTTTTGTTTCTATTGCAAAATGTTGTATTTTATGTTTGTTATTGGCATCATCAAAATCTACTGTATTTGTGGTAATAGACTGATACCTACACTCAGCCTGTCATTGCCGAAAATGGTGTTCGAAAGAAAATGTTAACAATATTGAAAGAAAATGTTAAGAATATTGCCTAGACGCAATATGTCACCGGGCGACCTCTCAGTGAACTGTCACCCTGCAACCGCTGGGTCATGTCCTGGCTTCAAAGCAATACTCCAAAGGCAAACGCTCTCGCTTTGCCTCTCCTAAAAACTCTCCTAACACCACTTTCCTTGTCTCTCCTTCTACTATCAGAGGGCCCAAAACTCTTTGGGCACTTCCTAAACTAACCTCCTCCACTGTCGTCCTCGGCTCTTCTAACCTCTCTCGCATCACCAAATCCCCCGTCAGTGATATCCAAGTTGTGTCTTATCCTGGAGCTTTGTTCAACCATCTCAGAATGATGTTCACGGCCTGTAAAAAATCATTTGATGCCCCCAAAAACTTAATCTTAAGTGTTGGCCTGAACAATCGAAGCTCCAAACCAAGTGTTACTTCAATTCCAGAGCTGAGGAATATGCTCAGCAGTGCTTTCCGAATCTTCCCCCACTCCAAAATTCTTATTCCAAAAATTAACTACTCAGACAATCTTCCGTCTGTAGAGAAACGCAACTTGGATATGATTAACAGGGCTTTGGATGACATGAGTTCACGTTTCAGCAATCTCACAGTTGTTAAACAGTTGGATCCTATCAAGTTCTCTACACAACCAGATAACATTCATTGGACTGAACAAACGGCCAATGAAATGTTGAAATTCTGGCTCAGTCATTTAAACTAAATCATTCTGAGAGTCCACCGAACTCCAGTACGACAAATAATGTTGTAAACCTTTCCAAATTTACACTTTCGGACACACAAATCGCTCTTCTAAATCGTGGTTTGACATTTGTTCCCACACCCAAAATAACATTGGATCCAATTGAACAAGCTGTGCAAGATTTTGGTAGAAAACTCAAACTTCAAAATTATTTTTCTCACCGTCCAAATTCATTTACAAATAGATCAAAATTCACTCCAAAATCTACCTGGACTCCACCCAGTTCCATGATTGACAAGCCTGTTTTGGATTGCATTTCGGCAATATCTAAGGAAATTGAAAATTTGAAAATTCAACCAGAAACCAAAAACCTAACAAAAATTGAATATAAAACTATAAAGGATTTACAAAATAACGTAGACTTGGTAATCAAAAAAGCAGATAAAGGTAGTGCAGTCGTAATTTTGGATAAGCAAAATTATATTAATGAAGGTTTTCGTCAATTATACAATCCAGCTCATTACAGAGAAATTGACACTCCTCTTTACCTAGAAAATTCAGAAAAAATTACAAAAATTTTAAAAGGATTACGCAATTCTGGATGCCTTTCTGAAAAAGTATTCCAATTTCTTTTACCACCAGAACACCCTCGTCAAAGAAGATTTTATATGCTACCTAAAATTCATAAACCCAAAGACTCCTGGCCAATTCCAAATGTAATGCCACCAGGGCGCCCAATTGTTTCTGACTGCAGCAGTGAATCTGAAAAAGTAGCTATGTATATTGATTCATATATAAAAGATCAAGCAAATAAGCATCCATCATATATAAAAAACACGTATGACTTTTTAGATAAAGTGAGAGGGCTTGAACTAGATCCAAATTCTTTACTAATCACTTTAGATGTTGAAAGTATGTATACTAATATAAATCATGAAGAAGGTATCCAAGCAATTAAAAATGCATTCCCGACTCTGAAAAACAATGAACTATTCAAAGGTATAATAGAATTATTGGAAATTTCACTTAAATGTAATGACTTTGAATTTGACGGTAAGACATTCCTACAAGTTTCAGGCACAGCCATGGGTCAGAAATATGCACCTCATTATGCAGATATTTATATGGCTGAATTTGAAAAGCAAGCATTACAAAAGTGTCCATTCAAACCAGATTGCTATTATAGGTATTTAGATGACATTTTCCTCATTTGGCCACACGGCACTTCCAAATTTAATCAGTTTCTCGAAATATTCAATTCTCATAGGGCATCAATCAAGTTCAAAGCTGAAATTAGCACTGATTCAGTTAATTTTCTGGATACTACTTTGTTCAGGAGCAAAGAAAACACATTAGAAGCAAAAGTTTTCTTCAAACCAACGGATACTCATCAGTTGCTGCATAAGCTCTCTTTTCATCCAAAGCACACTTATAAAGGACTAATCAAGTCCCAAGTTTTTCGATTTTTCCAAATTTGCTCCTATCCAGATGATGTTGAATTAGCTTGCCAAACATTATTCAAGGCACTTTCGAAACGTAACTATTCAAAACGTTGGCTTCGCAAAATAAAGAATGAAACATTGAGAATTCTAAACAGTGAGGAAAGGCTAGGTGCTGATTTTCAATTGCCCACTTCCAGCTCATCTGGCTCAAAACCTTGTAATTCTAGACTATGTCAAACATGTCATTTAGTTCCAAATTGTCAAAATTTCTCAGGATCAGTTTTTGAACAAACCTACTCAATCAACTCAGCTTTGGATTGCAACTCAGAAAATATAATTTATCTATACACTTGTAAGCTTTGCGAAAAACAATATGTAGGTGAAACCGGTAAATCACTCAAATTCAGAAACAATCGTCACCGTGCTGCAATAACTAGCTGCAATGAGGAAAATGCATTATACAGTCATCTATCTAAATTTCACAGCAAAACTGAATTTTCCATCGATTGTTTTTCTCTTTTACCAATTGAACAGGTTTCCGATCTTGGTGATGAACTTTTAAACAAACAATGGCGACTTGAAAGGGAATATTGTTGGATTGATACTTTAGGCACTTTCGAACCTCATGGCCTCAACATTCAAAAATTTACAAAGTATGACCCTTTGAACAAAAGTAAAAATAAATTCGACCTGGTGTATATAGTACCCTTCTCAAAAACAGGTGCTCTTTCGGCCCAAATTGTTAAAAAGCATATGAAACAACTCAACAAAAATACTGATGGTGATATTAAAATAGCAACAGCTTATAAGAAGCATCAAAACCTTAAAGAACTTTTAGTCAGAAGCAGACTTAAATAATCCAACAAAATTTGTTCAATGTCGCTCATTGAATTTTTATTGCTGTTTTATGTTATGTGTTACTCTTACAATTATCTTGTGCCAGTGCATTTTTTATTCTCTCCAAATCATACCACTGAACCAGTGTTACTGCTGGTGGACGTTAAGTCTTTCCCCGAGGATACCATCAAGTCAGTAGCCTTTTGGCTTGTGATTAGGTACTTTTGTACTTGTCATATATCTATTCCATAGGGTTTGATTCGGATTTCTAAATTAATTTCATAGATTCACAGGTGTACAGTAGAAACAACTACATTTACCACACTGTCTGCCCCTGATGACGCCAGTGTGTCTTTTGATAAATAATTGGTCGGGCTTTGTTTCTATTGCAAAATGTTGTATTTTATGTTCGTTATTGGAATCATCAAAATTTGGCTGTATTGGTGGTAATAGATTGATACTTTCATTCATGCAGAGAGTGTTTTCTTTGATGATATGAACTCAAGGCGCCTGGTTGCTCTTGATATTGGACCGTTTGTGATGGATCCATCCTCTCTTTTGATGATAATGGCAGCATATACCTCGGGCTGGTCGTGAGTGAATGATGACATTTTATGGCGCACTCCATTGCACCCTTATGTCGTGCTGTAAAGTGGCTCAAATACACCAATGGACGCGACCAGTACAAGCTAATAGGGTTTGCAGAATAAGGATAGTTTTTCCAATCAGTGACCAATCACCTTTATAGATTTCAAATCCATTGAGAAACGTACCTATACTCTCAACGGTCACGGAATTGTTCTAGATGACCCAACTAAAAGCCGAACCATATATGTTTTAAAAGTTCTTCACCATGTTCACCAAATAAAACATGAGTGGGTATCGTTGGTACTATTGAAAAGTTACTACTAATTTCATTTAATTATGTAATATGTCAACGTTATTAATGTAGTAGGATTAATATTTTTTGTTATTAACATAGTTGATAAGTAGTTCATATTCATTATTTAGAGTGAGAGTCAGCCCAAATAAGTTGGCTCAGCCCTGAATTGATAGAGACAATGGTAATTAATCTGGCGGAAGATCCATAACGCTATCAACTCGAGTCATGTCAAGAGCCAGTTTGTGGAATGTAGGTATGAATCCATCACCACCAGCACAGCTAGAGCTCGATGATGCCAATAATAAACGTAAAACACAACATTTTACAATATAAACAAAGCCCGACCAATTAGTTTGTTCGAAGGCACATCAGGGGCAGACAGTGTGTTAAATGCAGCTGCACCCCCCCCCCCCCGCCCCTGTACATCAACACACAACCGCCCAACAACCTACGAAAATAAATTCCAAACCTCATGGAATAAATATATGACAAGTACATATAAGTACATAATCACGAGCTAAACGTCTACAAGTTGATGATATCCTCGGGGACAGATTGAACGTCCACCAGCACTGTCAAGTGTTATACGTATGCACGAAGTGTATTATGTTCTCGTTTGGAGCAATCAATTATATGCTGTAAATTACAAGTTCATGTTAATGTTAAGTTTTGTTTCATTCGTTCTCTTGTACATGTATCTCGTAAATTTCAGTACCAATATAATTTGAAAATCCATGTGTTCTGATAGCAAATATATGACAAAGAGGCAATCAACCGGCTTCATGCCACTCCAATTTCTTTTATATTCTGGGATGGTGATAACAACGACACACTGTACATGAAGCTGTAAACGTTCATTTCTCCTGGACAATTGTTGTCCATGTTGTCGTTCCAGTCAACTCCCAAATTAAATTCCATACATGCACTCATTCGATGCAAGGCAATAATGTCAGGCATATGGGCTATTAATTTTGACACCTGTTCATTAAATTGGTTGGCGTGAAGATACTTGACAAAACATCACGAAGTTGGAAACAATTTTACAATCAGCCAACTTTCAGCATTCTTGTTGTCTAAAACGCTTGACAGTACATATCCGGAATACCAGCGATGTATGCACAATGCGATGGCAATTAGTATACACCTGATGGAATTAGTATACAACTGCCCAACAAGCTATGAAAACAACTCCGTAGCCTTCTGGCTATTGATTAGGTACTTATGTACTTGTCATATATCTGTTCCATGGGGTTTGTTTCGGATTTCTAAAATTGTTCATAGGTTGTTGGGCAGTTGTATACTAATTCCATCAGGTGTACAGTAGACACAACTACAATTAACACACTGTCTGTCCCTGATGACGCCAGTGTGTCTTTGGATAAACTATTTGGTCGGGTTTTGTTTCTATTGCAAAATGTTGTATTTTATGTTTGTTATTGGCATCATCAAAATCTACTGTATTTGTGGTAATAGACTGATACCTACACTCAGCCTGTCATTGCCGAAAATGGTGTTCGAAAGAAAATGTTAACAATATTGAAAGAAAATGTTAAGAATATTGCCTAGACGCAATATGTCACCGGGCGACCTCTCAGTGAACTGTCACCCTGCAACCGCTGGGTCATGTCCTGGCTTCAAAGCAATACTCCTCTTCTATATCCCCGAGGCATCTCCATTCTGACACCGCCGTGTGGAGCAACGCCCCTCTCGGGATACTGTGCGGGTTATCTCGGCAATCAATCTTTTCCTGCAGATGTTGATAAAGCAGCGAGTGTAACAGGGAATTAAAGTTGTACCCTCTAGCGGGATATAAACACTGTCCATAGATGACCGACTTCGGATGTAATGAACGTCGTTTTGTAGAAACAACGCCCAAACGTATTTTTTTGACAGAACAAGTCAAATAAGACTAAATAATAAAGTATTTTTAATTATATGTGGGGATAATAATAATTTATTTTTGTTATGTGTTATCAACTGTCGGTCTTGTGAGGTTAATAGTATGATATGAACACAACATTGTGGAATCCATTTGTGGTTACCATCCAGCCAAGACGTCCAGCCAAAACATAGTCCGCTAGACTCACCTCGCGACATGTACTAAACACTGACAGTGTATTAGTACACGGGCTCTTGAACCAATATTCACTCTTCTACAGTGCATTTTTGTCTGTGACAAAATATCTTCATTGTGAATTACTTTCGATAAAATTAGATCTGAGGGATGCATAATCTCAAATTGAAAAATAAACTCACTCTTTGCAAAACTGTTTCTTATCCTTATGATGAGTGGTCTCAATAATTGTCCTCCAGGAGAAATAAACGTTTACAGCTTCAGTGCAGAGAATATCGTTTTTGAGGATATAAAACTGCGGCGTCTGATTGCTCGTGGTGTGGACCGTTTGTCCTTTTTATCCATTTGATGATAATGGAAGCGAAATCCCCGCGCGCTGGTCGTGAGTGGAGGAAATTTATTGGGCCTCGATTGCACCATTCTGACATGCTCAAAGTTGGTCGTATACACCAGTGCTCGCGACCCGATCTAAATAATAGGTTTTGCATTATAAGGATGGACTTGTCAGTCAGGGGACAATCTACTATATTCAACGAGACAATCAGAGATTCCTTCGCCCCTTCAGATTTAGCTACTAAAATTAAAGCTGATGACCCTTACATTTTCTACTTTCTACCATCTGCAATAATTGAGGATTTTGGTCCTACGACCATCGTTCATATATCAAAGGCCCGAATTGATCATAGCAAAAATAGTGGGAAAATAACCTTTGATAAAGTAAAGTTCTTGCGATTTTTCTATCTTGACATATGCTCGACAACGACCTGAATTCCTAACACTGAGTTCCCAATTTTGGCAAGCTCTCTAAGATTTATACTGCATGCTTTATGTTCAATATTCTATGGAATATCTTCAGTGACTTTGGAATTACTACCACTTGAAATATTACGAATCGGTGATTTCAGCTGATGTCGACCTTAAGCGATAATATGGAATTGTGATCATACGGCCATCTGTTATAAAGCAAATGATGGGGAATTAACAGCAGAAAAATACAAAATTAACAGAGAAGGTTAATCATGAGTATAAACAGAGTTAATGCAACTTTTTGTTTTTGACCTTTTCTGTGACCTTGAATACCCCCCCCCCCCTACTTTTTCGACATCGGGCGATAATGGAGAGTTTCCATTGTATGACAATCGGCCATACACTATACAATCGGGAATTGACCAAAGAAAAATACAAAAATAGTTGGAAAAATTAATATCAAGTAGAACCGGAGTTATAGCCATTTATGTGATTTTCACATTTTCCGTTGCCATGGCAACCGTTTTCATCCGATTCGCACAAAATTTTAGGAGGAATCTATAGAACCATATGTTGTCGAGTTATGCGCGCGGAAGGACTTTATTGTGCTTTGGTTCCTAGATAATGTTCTTAGATACTACAAATTTTAAAAAAAGACAAATTGGGGGCGGGGGGCGGGCTTACGGTGCACATCTGCCCCCCCCCCCCCCCCCACACACACACACACACACAAACCCCCAGATAGGAAAAAATATATATTTCTCATTTTCATTGAAATGTATTTGGCATACACTTATTTCATGGGGGTTGATTCAGATTCTAAATTGTCTAATGGAGTTTTTAGCATTTTTATATAGAGTCGGTCATAAATATTAGGCCGGTATTTTCCAAGAATATCTCAAGGTAGGTTTTATGTTATTATGTTATCGTCATCGTATTCATGTATTGATGGCAATCAGTTGATATATAAAATTAATGTATAGGCTTACATATCAAACACAATGTCATGTACAAACATATTAGAATACCAGTTTGAATGTTGTTAGTCCTGGGTACTGGAAGGAACACATACTCACGCGTGAATACATTTTTGGAATATATCGACCAGTTTTAATGCGTGTGTCATGTGCTTTAGAACTTTCTCTCCAGTGTTAATTGTGAAGCCACAACAGATATCGACATCATGTCAATCCATCCTCTCTCAGGAAAGAACATACCACTTCGAATATTTCCTGGATATTCATTGGGGTATTTTTTTCTTTCCTTTGAAATATATACAATTCGTATCTCAAAAGCAAAGACATATCCCGAGCACGCCATACAATTTGATTATGCAATGCAAGTGAATTCATTTAACAGATCTGTAGCGTGCCATTGATTTCATTGACACGTAAAAGCAAGTCTTGTTGTTGCGTAATTTTTCACCATCATGTTCTATTCTACAGGGAATAGAAAATTCCTATTCATACGAACGGGCGAGTACGGTAATTCCATACCAGGATTGATACCTGGTCAGGAAGGATTGATTACATTTATTTGACTACTTATGAAAAATCGGCCAGAGAGTTTCTATCAAATGTTTCTGACTAAACATGTAACATAGTTTCCCTCAAATGTTTCTGACTACAGATGTTCAATTTTGCACCACCGAGAACGAATCTTACTTACGGAACATGCTACAACATCCATTCTACAACCCTTCAATCCCCAATCCCCGGTGCATCAGATGGATACGTGTACAAAAGCGTAGCGTGACAAATAGGTCTCCGCACCAGAGCTGCTCAAGGTCAAAGCCATTAGGGAAGGTCTCTTTACAGACAGGGAACCTCTGAACACACACAGAGACGCACCCGATACCGGCATATACACAGAGATATACAAGGAAGTAGGAACAGCTACCATACAAGGACAAAGTCGACAGTCCCAATTGGGGTATCTTAAAGACAAAAAAATTTACAAATCTTGTTTTGTCTCAGACGTGTGTATTTTATGTTACTGGTGCAAAATTATGATACTTCATGACGGGTGCCAGTACTGGGGCAGGAAATGCTCTCTTTCGGAACACCTGATTTCACCTCCTAATGGCCATTTTGGGGGGGGGGGGGGTCATGAGTTTCCATGTCATTTTTGCTTTCTCTCACTTCGTATGCCTGATATGACTTTCTGTCCCCGGACTATGAGATTGGATAACGGACCCTGTTTTGTTTGCTCGGAATACTTAATACTGGGTATTGATTCTACATCTATACATAATCAGTGATCACATATTCACGCACAGATTGTAATCAATCAATTATTGTTTTCAAAACGTGTCATCAGGCATGACATGCGTCGTATACTATTCAAATACGTATAGAAATTTCGTACAATATATGACGCGTGTCATGCCTGATGATTAGTAGACTGTACGCATACTTATAAAACTTCAAGTGATATTGGCAGAAAGTTACGGATTTGCCATTCATTTCTGACCGAACGAAGAAAACATATATTAGTTATAAATATATGCACTTGATTTGTTCAGCATATGCCCCTTTCTCGTTGATTTCGTCGTGAGTTTCAGGTGGAGATCGTTTGAGTTTATTGACATTATCGCGATTTCTCGGGGCTTCGCATCCCTCGATGCCATGTGATATGAGCTTACTGACTACAGGTGCACAGAAGCTAATTAAGCTTGATTGTATACATGTACTATGTATCATGCGATTATTATTATTATTATTATTATTACTCGCATATTGTCGAGTAAAAAAACATAGTTTGCTTTGTAACTGATTTTTTCAGAGATCAAAGGCATATTTGTAGTTGATTCGAAACAAATAGTTTTTCTGTTGTAAGTGACCGAGATTAATCAAGAAGGAATACACACTCCTACAATCCATACTGTGGATCTTGAACTCCTGTGAAACGAATGTAAATATCAACCTATTACCAGAGATACAATAAGATTTTGACGATAACAATAGCAAACCTAAAATACAACATTTTGGAACAGAAATGAAACCTGACTAAATATTATATCCAAAGACACACTGGCGTCATCAGGGGGAGACCGTGTGTGGGATGTAACTCCTACAAATCCGAAACAAGTCCCATGAAATAGGTGAATGACAGGTACATACGTACCCAACCACAAGCCAAAAGGTTACTGAATTATATCCACGAAGCCCAAAATATATCGGCATGTAAGCAATACCATCCATGAAGCGCATGTACATAGCTAAAACATCACTTCTTTGTGAGCACTCTTGGTTTCACATTGAGGGTTTTGCACCTTTAACTGGGATACGGCACATGCGCACTGGCGTATGAATAAGCCAGTTCGGAAATGTTTCTGGGTCGGGGCTCAAGTGGTAACAAAACGCTCGTACGCAACATGCTCAAACGAGAGTTACGCTGTAAACTCGAAGTAAACGAATTTAGTATCGTTCAGCCGAAACCGAGTAGAATGTCAGTGACAGCGACTCGACAATGTTAGGGTGACAACACGGGGTGGCTTTGTTTATACCACTTGAGCCTGGCCTTCTTCCGGTGACCTGACCTAGAAATAATTCCGAACTCAGGAATTGACTTAGCACTTGTCACAAATGGGACGGTCTGTTGTTTTGAGTACAATTAATAACGATATCAGATCGAATAACGTTGTGTGTCGGAGAACATTCACTCATATTTTGACTTACAGGAGCAACTTTCCATGGTTTCACTGATACTTGACAATAGACAATCCTTCAGAGGTTCATACGCCCGATTACATCATCAGCATGTTAATGGGGTACCTATACTCGGATTATTCTATCTCGTTTACACTGTTTTTCGGTAATATTTTTGTGATGCTAAATGCTATCGTTCTATAACTTGGCATACTTCACCTGGGAGTCAAACGGCAATTTTCTACCAAATTTCAGACAGCTAACGCGAAAATTGAAAAAGTTGGCAATCTACCTCAATGTTTACTTTCAGCCCAAAACGGGATCTCGAGAATCTGAGCATATTCGAGAAATTGGTCCTGTTTACATCCATCAAGATTCGAAATATTCTTGTAACTTTGAATCAGAAGATACACTGGGGTGTATTCTACACAAACATACGGATTTTGAAACATTGCTCCGCTAAAAAAACGAACAAATGCACAAAACTGTGTGCAGGCTCAGAAATTAAATAATAGGGCTAAATTTAACATTGGGGTAGATTGCCAACTTTTTCAATTTTCGCGAGAGCTGTCTGAAATTTGGTAGAAAATTGCCGTTTGACTCCCAGGTGAAGTATGACAAGTTATAGAACGATAGCGTTTAGCATCACAAAAATATTAGCGAAAAACAGTGTAAACGAGTTAGAAAAATCTGAGTATACGCCAATTGCAAATTTATCGAAGTCTCACAGTAAAGATCCACGTTGCATTTAGTGCCCTCTCCTGGGAAAACCTTCCATGCATAACAAAGTCAGTATTGTTGACAAATTTTTGTCGCCTTACTGGTCAGCACTCACCTATGAATATCGAGTAATTTCAGTCATGCATGAATAAACTGTGAAAATTGGAATGCCTCTATATGGCAACGTGGGTCTATTTACAGGAAGACACAAACACTTTGTAACTTTCAATAATGTACCCCATTGATTCATGTTGCAAGCATGACCTGACACCCTACGAGAGATTTTCTTGTGGGTTTCTGGTGAAACCCACAGGAGGACAGTGATATGCAGAATAACTTTGACCATCACGATCCGGGAAGGAATGGACTGTCATGAAATGACCCATTTTCAAGATGTTGAATTGCTGGGTTTGAACTGCATCATTCTACTCTTTGATCTCCTCGTGAATGCAATCTATGGAAGCATACATTGATCATCCACATAACCTGTTATTCCTTCAAGACTTGACATGTTAACTTCCATTACAAGGCGTGTTCACCGGAAAATATCACATTACGTTGTCTTGATATGATAAACTCAGCAAGATAGTCAACAACAGGTTATGTAGAAGATCAAAGTAGGTTTCCATAGAAATGATCGCGACAGTCTTCAAAATATATCATCCTCCAGTAGATCGCGTGTGGCGAGGGACAACTGTATGTTTGTGTTCCCCTAAAGTTAAGAGTTGCTTCCGCTGGCACTAAAAATGACTTGTGCTTTGGTGCTCAATATAGACACGAGATTGCCTCACGTACTCTCAAAGCGCGAAAGCGAAAAATACTCGCCGGATTCAATTAGCTTTTCCAACGTTTCACTTCTATTTGCGGCAGTATATTTCATGAAGGCCACCCTTTTCCATAGATAAATTGCCATTGCCAGAATCTGCAAAACTGCTTTGTTGAAAATATTCAGCAGTGAAGCTCTGAGTATATACTGGCCCTGTTCCTCAATGTAATTAGATAACACATACCGTTAGACGATGCATACATAACTCATTATGTCCCATTACCTTTCAAATGAACAAATACTTTGATTTCTCAACTCAAATGTACCATGTGTTGCGTCAAAAGGTAGAATTGGAACATTTTTATTGATACCAAATTCCAAAATCCTAAACTGTACCCATTCTTCCACATTTTGGTAGTGTATTCTCCGTTCAGTGGACTCATAGTTATGATCGACCTGCATAAGCTAAACATGGATAAAATTACTAAAGTAATAACACAAATAATTTTACCTTATTATACGAGATATCTCATGCGGGTCACCTCCATGAGATTACGACTTGAAGTCAAAAGTTGTATACCCATGAGTATATTACACGTAATTGCAAATCATAGAAATGGCCAGTAAAATTTAACATGTCTACAAAAGCCGTGAAAATTACTGAGAAAGACATTCGACATTTGTACATCTGTACCCCCACAACCTGAAAATCCATATCCATCATATTTTCATTTCCCTTATTCGTTCTTCTGCAACTAATTTGATCGTGAAGAACTAGACAATATTCAGATAACGGTCATGTTTACTTGACTGTCACAGGTAGAGTGACAGTATGGATTTTCTGCCGTACTGTAATTTCCAGCCTTTTCACCGAGTCAGGAACATTCCAAAGTATTATGAAAAGGATATCGATATATGATCACATGGGCGACACCGAGATTCAAAGCCTACAATATCGTGATTGGTCTGTCAGTTCGAAATATCCCAGTAATGGATAATATCGAACAGAGACGACATATCTATGAAAGTAAAAGGCGAGGGTTCAAAGGAACATGACAATTTACTCTTTCCTGACACAATATTTCAATGTAACACTAATGGGTTGTTAGTTCAACCAATCAATACCCCCTGGATATTAAATATCATTCTAATTAGTTTACAGTTCGCTACAGCCTGTGAACACGTGTACAGATGAATGAGTATTGTATTCACTAAAACTTCTGTTATCACGACAGTCATTGTCATTTGTGAATACAATCGAAAAGTCGCAATAGTTCTGCTTATATTCATTATTAAACTCCCTCGTTAATTTTAAATTTTTTTCATGTATTTTTCGATAGTCAATGCCACATCATTTGCTATATGATCGATTGTTGTACGATCCAAGTTCCGTTTTATCACCAAAGGTCGACAATGTAGGGGTGATCAGATTTTAGTAACTAAATCTGAAGGGGCGAGGGTCTGCAATCTCTGATTGTCTCGTTACGGACGTGCAGTTCCAATCTTTCGGATTGACAGCGATGGGAGATACACATGTATAGTGCCACTGTGGTCAATCTGCCAGGCGGAGCATCCTACCGAAGCTTTCCCTATGATGACGATTGACGAGAAAACGTGGGTGACAAGAAAACGTCGAACAGCATTACTGAAGAGGTTGGTGAAAGAAGCACATGATAACCAGGCATCCGCACGTAGCTCTTCATGGAACTGCCCAAGTGAAGGAAAAATAAGAGGTCTCAAAGGGGGCACTCCCTCAAGTAACGGACAGAGGACCTTGTCGACCACGAGCACAAAGACGAATCCTCGCAGCCAGCCTACGATAACCAGTCATCGTTAGCGACCAGTCAGTCATCAAGCACACAGTTAGGGACCAACCTGGTCATCAAGCGCAAAGTTAGGGACCAGTCAGTCAACAACCACACCGTTAAGAACCAACCTGGCCATCAAGCACACCGTTAGGGACCAATCAGTCAACAAGCACACCGTTTGGGACCAACCTGGTCATCAAGCACACCGTTTGGGACCAACCTGGTCATAAGGCACACCGTTAGCGACCAGTCATCAAGCACACCGTTTGGGAACAACCTGGTCATCAAGCACACCGTTTGGGACCAACCTGGTCATAAGGCACACCGTTAGCGAACAGTCATCAAGCACACCGTTTGGGAACAACCTGGTCATCAAGCAAACCGTTAGGG
The DNA here is from genome assembly GCA_949152475.1 of Terebella lapidaria. NCBI lineage: Eukaryota > Metazoa > Annelida > Polychaeta > Terebellida > Terebellidae > Terebella > Terebella lapidaria. Next base: position 4,856,532 of record OX424570.1, on the reverse strand, counting down.
ACCAACCAGTCATCAAGCACACCGTTAGGAACAAACCTGGTCATCAAGCACAAAGTTAGAGACCAGTCAGTCAACAAGCACACCGTTAACGACCAACCTGGCCATCAAGCACACCGTTAGGGACCAATCAGTCAACAAGCACACCGTTAGGAACAAACCTGGTCATCAAGCACAAAGTTAGAGACCAGTCAGTCAACAAGCACACCGTTAACGACTGACCTGGCCATCAAGCACACCGTTAGGAACAAACCTGGTCATCAAGCACAAAGTTAGAGACCAGTCAGTCAACAAGCACACCGTTAACGACCAACCTGGTCATCAAGCACACCGTTAGGGACCAACCAGTCATCAAGCACACCGTTAGGAACAAACCTGGTCATCAAGCACAAAGTTAGAGACCAGTCAGTCAACAAGCACACCCCAATCGACCAACCTGGCTATTTTTCCTTCACGAGACGCCCCAATCGACCAACCTGGCCATCAAGCACACCGTTAGGAACCAACCTGGTCATCAAGCACATTGTTAGGGACCATCCTGGTCATCAAGCACATTGTTAGGGAACAATCAGTGAACAAGCACACCTTTACTGACCAATCAGTCAACAAGCACACTGTTAGGGACCAATCAGTCAACAAGCGCACCGTCAGCGCCAACCAGTCATCAAGCACACCGTTACTGACCAACCTGGTCATCAAGCACATTGTTAGGGACCAGTCAGTCATCCAGCACACCTTTGCAAAGTGATGTACCCAGCAACACAATTATGGCTAGCAACTTCGGATTTATGGCTAATTTCGACTTCACCCTTGATGCAGTCACACCATTTGACGATGAAAGTAACTTGCCGGGGTCCAGTACATTCGGCTTCAAAGATAATAACGATCTGAGCCCGGATAATGTCCCGCCTGCTGTGAACTATCAAACAGTTGTGATGTTTGCACCCGGCCCGACAGCTGTCTTACTATCGTCAAATGATAGTTCTACCATACTTGTTGGAGAGCAGGGAGACGAGACGCCCCAATACTCAGGCACCGAGTTCAACAAATCAAAATCAACAAAGATGGTGACCAATGTTTTCCAAGAGAAGATCAAAGACGAACCAGCCAATTTATGTCCAACCATATTATGTCCTTGCCTTAGGTTTTCGCGCATATAAAAGAAAGACATTCAATCCAGAGGCTGGAATGTCAGTCGGACTTTTTGATGAGAATGGAGTAGACGATAGAGGATTGAGGCGGGAGTTCGGTACATTGGCGCTGAAGGAGATGCAACATCTACCGATTTTCTCATTTGACAGGCCCTCGTACTCCACAATCAAGGTGCAAACATAATTAATGAAATAAACTGAAGTAAAATAAATATATAATTTCTTGGTTTGCCTGATGTGGAATATAATTATTTTTTTTTTCAGCAAGTTGAGTATCGTATTGACTCACTATTCTAAGATGTATTTGTGTTTTGCCACGTTAGATGATAGCATATACTTCAAGGCCGGTCATATGTTGGCGTACCAGACTGTGCATGGTTGGGGATGTGGTACTCGGGTATTGAGCCCCCTGCTGCATGCCATAATTTGCGGAAGAGACATCACTCATGATATTAAATATATTACATATTACTAAGTCATACGAATGCGATACTAACACATTACGTTTATTTCTCGGGTATATGGAAATTTTAGAATATCCTATGTATGTGTCATATACGTATGACCTAGTACAGTGTCTTCTATGTATGAACTCAGTCATACTGCCCATGTTGTGCATGCGTCAATAAGCCTTACGATGTTTTACCAGCTTACCAGTGTACCAGCGTTAAGAAAACATCGATAATGTCCTCAGAAATTGATGTAAACATCACAAATGACATCCTGTTAATTTACTTTTTGACATGCAATCTGTTCAGAGTAATTCTCACCTGTGATGTCACTCTATTAGTAGCTTGCTCCAATGAATCTAGGGGTATCATATATTGCGCTTTACTCTATATTCAATAGAAATTATTGTACCACGGTTGAGACCCATAACAATAGACCAGACAGTGGTCTATTCCACGTAGACACACGCGTGGTACAAACAAAGAGTGGTAACATCAATAAGAAGCCCCACTCTCTATATAGCCCTATGTAACAAGCACAAACAATAGAAATTTCGCCGGTGGAGGAGTGGCAAACCATAGGAACTTCGCCGGTGAAGGAGCGGTCCCCTGGCATTGAAGTTACCCTGAGTTTCTCGACTTAGAATTGCTCAGTAAAGTCCACATGTGACGTCACTCTATTGTCTCTCTCTCTCCATTACCAATAGGTAATGGAGAGCTGCATGCGAATATTGGAGCGATATGTTCGTAGTATTGGATTTGAGCTCAACTGTGAAATATTGAGAGAAGTTTTGCTCGCTTCATTGATTGCAAGGCCCAAGTACCGTACACTGCTCCTTAATACTACTCGTTCACTGAAAACATACCATTTAATCCTTCTCGCACCTTTTTAATCCTTATTGAAAATAGAGGACGGCGCAGGATACGATACTTGGGCCGATTGCAAAACAACGGGATTAAATCATGTGTATATGCATGTATGTGCAATATCATGAGTATTGTCAGTTGACATGTAGCTACTCATGCTTGAACTCTTCTCCCATAAAGCGTACTTGGTCCAGATACCTTGTATTACTCCATAAATACTACTCGAGCACTGTACATATAACATTTAATCTGTCTCACACCTTTTTTGATCCTTATTTCATACGGAGGATGGGCCAGCAGCACAAGTTACTCGGGGCACTGGTCTAACAATTCCATATAATATCCATTATTAGTTACACGTGAAGCGATATCCAATTTCGCATTATCCATCGCATTGTGTGTGCTTATCAAAAAGAAACAAGAAATGTTCCTGAAGGTATGATCATATCCGCGGCATGTAAGCCATCCAAATTTTTAAAATATCCATAAAATCGTGTGTGATTATCCTAAGTTATGCCTGCAAGTTAGAACATGGTCGAGGGCGGCAGCCCGAGACTATGTTGAATAACTCCCTTTTACTCGAGGGGTTTCTCTATTATAAACCATACAGAAAGCTACTTAGTCGTGACCGGAAAGTGTTTAACCAACATACAGCATTGAATAAACACCTGCGAGAACAATGCAAGTATGGTTTAAATTAGTCAAAGCCCTCGTCACGCTCCATTACCTATTGGTATTGTAAACCTCGGGGTTCGCCCTCGGTCTCCAATACCAATAGGTAATGTAGCGTGACGAGGGCTTTGACTACTACGTCACGTTGGAGTAGTTTGGTACAAGTACAATAGACAACTCACAGCCTAAGGTATGACTTCACACTCGTTAATCCACGGTTCTATTGTTCTTTGCAGTAGATTATTTTTCAGAATCTACTGGGAGACTGTTCCCAGTAGAGTATTGCAGTAGATTATTCTTTCCAATTATCTACTGCAATATAATCTACTACGTGTAAAAACAACAACCGCCAGTGTACAACTGCATCTGCTCAAACAAGACGCGTTTGTTTGCGTACTAGCAAGATGTTTTCATCATTGCCGAAACCTAATTCGTTTGATGCTATGGAACCTTGGTCGGGGCCAATATAATGTAGATGAGAAGGTGAACAATAAATGTGGTGTTACTGTTGAGTCCCAATTCTAAATTGACCAAGACCCTGAAAGGTGGTAGCACAAGCAGTGGGCATCGTCATGAATCTAAAACCCTATTTGTATTTATGATTAATTCATAATCCGGGATATATATTCATCATTATCATGCAAATTATTCATTAGATGCAGACATCAGTTAGCAAAATTTGGTAAATACCGTGTTGTATATCGTTGAAAATTACGAGAACAGCAAGTGGACATGTACTTCTATTCTCATGATATGATAATATCATGAGAATAATCAAAAAAGGTATTCACGGTAAAATTATGAATTTATTAAGATCGATGTATGCCCAATTAAGATCTTGTGTAAAAACATTCGAAGGTATCACTGATTTTTTCTCGTGCTCTGTTGGCACTCGCCAGGGATGTATGGTGAGCCCACTTTTATTTGCATTATACATGGACGAACTTGTCACAAAATTTCAGGATTTACGTTGCCCAAGTATATATGTCGATGATGATTTTCAAAATGTCCATATGCTTATGTATGCCGATGATATATGTATTGTGAACGACACTGTTGGAAGAGTGCAGAGACAACTGGATGTATTAAATATATTTTGTAGAGAATATGGTTTGAATGTGAATCTGTCTAAAACAAATGTTATTGTGTTTCGAAATGGGGGACACTTGAGACATAATGAACGATTTTATTTCAATGGTAAAAAACTTCAATGTACTAGTCATTACAAATATTTAGGAATTGTATTTTCGTCTATGCTAAAATGGTCGACTGCCTTAGATACTCTGTCATCTCAAGCCGAGAAAGCAACTTTTATGTTAAAACGTTTAATACGAACGTGTGGGGCACCCATTAAGTTATCTTTAGATTTGTTTGACAAGATTGTTGTTCCTATTCTACTATATGGTGCAGAGATGTGGGGCACCAAAACTAGAGAATGTATTGAAATTGTGCATAGAAAATTCTGTAAGTTCCTTTTATCTGTATCATATAGCTCCTCAAATGTTGCAGCACTTGGCGAACTAGGCCGGCTGCCTTTATTAGTTTTGTATAAATGCAAATGTGTCAAATTTTGGTTGAAAATTGTTCACGATGATAATAACACAAGATTACGGAATGCCCTATATAGAATGTTAAAAGGTTTTGATGATGTCGGGTGTAATAACTGGGCAACAGACATAAGATGTTTACTTTATACATATGGGTTTGGGGATGTATGGTTACAACAAGGTGTTGGAGATGTCGAAGTTTTTCTTATCACTTTCAAACAAAGATGTATAGATATTTCAATGCAGAATTGGTATGATGAAATGAGTCATAGTACAAAATTAGACACTTATAGAAATTATAAAAAGGTTTTATGCTTCGAAATGTATTTGTCTCAAGATATTTATTGGAAACACAAGGCAGCACTTACTCGATTTCGATGTTCAAATCATAGATTATCGATTGAAAGATACAGACACGTTAAATATGAAAGATACCAACGTTTATGTAAATATTGTAAAGAAAACAACTCAGAAGTTGTAGAAGACGAATTACATTTTTTACTAGTGTGCCCTTTGTATAGTTTGTTGAGGGAAAATTACTTAGGTAAATACATGAATCGAAATAATTCCTTAACGACTCTATTTGTAAATATCATGAACTCCAAAAATCCGCAATGTATCAAAGACTTGTCAGCATATGTTTACTATGGTTTAAAACTACATGAACGAAATATTGATGGTAGTACATAAAGTTATTCTGCTCTGTTGTTTGTTTGCATCACATTATTTGTAAATTTTCATGCATATGGGCCTGAGGCCTTTGTGAATAAAGATTATTATTATAATAATAATGGTGACAAAGTTCGCCAGTGTCGCCCTCTGTTTCCTAACACTGTTGAAGTGTGACGGTATAGTTGTACACGCAGATTACTACTCGCAGGTGCATATGCCGGCGGAGATTTAGTTGAGTTGAGGGGGAACCGAGAACTAAGTCGGATAATCGGTTCAGTGTCGCGTCTCTGGAAAATAATAGACTCGCCTTCGGCTCGTCGATTATTTTCCAGAGTCGCTCCACTCCACCGATTATCCTATACTTAATCCTCTCGCTACCGCTCGAGGATTGACTCGGGTATGACGATCTCGGGTATTAGTTATACCCTACGGCTGTTCGTCGTCTATTCGGCCCAAGTATCATTCATTGCGCCTTAATACTACTCGTCTACTAAATGAATGCCATTTAATCCGTCTGTCATTTTTTAAATCCTTATTGAATATAGAGGAAGGCGCAGTGTATGATACTTGGGTCGTCTATTCTATACGTGTGAGGGCCCAAGTATCATATCTCACGTGTGGAGATTACTGAAACACGGCTGTCCGTGGTCTCTTCTATACGTGTGAGGGCCCAAGTATCATATCTCTAGTGTGGAGCTTAGTGAAATACAATGTCCAGAAGTTCTTGAAAGTGACGATGATTGTGATCACCGTGTCACAATTGGGGTGAATATCAGCGGAAGAAACCTTATTTCTGGGGTATATCGACTGCTACTAACATTTGTGAAGTACATGAATGGGCAGTATTATCTCGGACATCGTATCATCCCCCTCAGTTACTGTATATATGCCTTTTATTGCGGAAATTAATTTTCCTTACTATACGGAAGGTCGAGATTTCGTCCAGAAAATGTGAGCTCAATTCGGTGACAATAACATGACTGACACCTAGACAAAAGAAATAGGTCGGTAACCGACTTAAGATATGTTGCAGGGTGTATATGCTGCGGGCTGTATAAAAATACACAATGTAAAAATGACATGGAAACAGTGTATCCAATATTGTTGAACGACTGGAAAATGATTCCATGCGCAGCCATGTGTGGCTTCGTTATATCCCTCACATTTTTTGCATTGTCCGTGTGAGTCATATGCAATTCGAAATATGGAGACAAATATTCCTACTGTTTGTGGTCATATCTATGATGGATTTATTACTAACCACTTTTGAAGAAAAGAATATGTGTGACCAAGTATATCCTGAGACATACTTCACTGTCCGGAATCCGTTTCGGCAGAGGATATTGGGAAACGATATTTTTCGGTTGGGAAACGATATGTTCGATTGGGAAACGCCAAGCTGCAAGGGGGTATGTGTTGTTTTCCTCAATAAAGTATGAAAAAATAGGTGTAATCGTTGACCAGAAAAAAGACAAACATGCGCTGATGTTGTATAAAGTCTTCAGTGTCGACCAAACCTGCTATACTTGAAGTAATATCGTTTTTGTGACGTGAAATGCGATGAAAATCACACCGAAAATCAACAAATGAACACTGATGATTAAATATGTGTCTGATGGACACAAAAAGTAAAACGAGTCAAGAGAAATGTGTATTACATGACCCCCACCGAAAAGAAACATTTTACATCGTCTCATTAATAAATGTTTGCTGATTTTCTGAACCATTGATGTTTCGGTGGGTAAACGATACTGTTCCGATTGGACAACAGTTCTGATATAGATGTTTCGATTAGTAAACGATATTTTATTGGAAATGTATGGCCCGTTAAGGCTCGTTTTTGGCTATTATTCATTCATACTTATTATTTCTTCCAACAGATGGCGTCTTGTGGCCTAAACGCCTGGTGTTATAACTGTCATTCCAAGTTTGAGGACTCTAACCACATTGTGAAGCACTCATTTGACAAACACCAAGAAAAAAACCTTTTCAACACTGAGACCCGCTGTGGACAAGGAAACAGGGAAAAATTAGCTTAGAAATATTACCGGAGAACTGTACAATGTTAAGGTCTCAAAGTCTGCAATGGTAATTTTTCAACAATGTCTGCCCAAAGGGGACATTATTTTCTATATGCTTACAATTGATTCTTAAGTTGGAAAGTCGATAATGAGCGAGATATTAGCCATTTCGTGCTCTGACAAAAAAAATAATGTCAAAGGTCAACTTCAAGCTTATGAGAATATTCGGCATATGCCATTTCCTATATGTGCACAATTGATTCCTAAGCTGTAAAGTTGATAATAAGCGAGATATTAGCCACTTTGTTGTCTGACCTTGAGATAAGATCAAAGGTCACGAAAACTCCACAATTGATTCCTCAGCTGTAAAGTCGATAATAAGCGATATATTGGCCATTTTGTGCTCTGACCTTGAAAAATGAGATCAAGGCCAAATTCAAGGTCATCAAGAAATTTGACGTATATCATTTCCTGTATGTCCACAATTGATTCCCAAGCTATAAAGTCGATAAGGAGCGAGATATTAGCCACTTTGTCCTGTGACCTTGAAAATTAGGTCGAATGTGAAATTCAAGGTTATGAGAATATTCATTTATATCATTTCCTTTATGTCCACAATTGATTCCTAATCTCTAATCTCAATATTGAGTGAGATATTAGCAATAATATGTTCCATTATAAAGCGCAGGAGAATTTAACATGGGAAAGTCCCATTTGGGCCAAGTTTGGGCCAAAATGGCCCACTTTGAGCGATTCAAGGGCAAAGAAACTCAGACATGTCGCAAAGGTACATAAGGGTGATCTTTTCAAACGATAATCTGAAACCGTCTGAACAGTTTTTGAACAAATGGCCGCCAAAGACCAAAATTGACCAATTTTCTGACAAAAAAGGGCGCTTTGACCTTTTGAGGTCATTGAAGGTCAAATTTAAGATCACCACCGAAACCACAATATATGATTTCCTATTTGAATGTGCCAATATGTAAGCTCCATCTTTAAGTGTTCTAGGAGTTTACTCCATATAGCTCCCATTGTGAAGGAAAAATTGCGTGAAATCCAAAAAAGTTTTCAAAGGGGGAATTTTTTTTGGTTGGATACCATAGTGACTTGATTTGGGACGAAAAAGTTTTTTTTCCACCAACCTGTCGAAAATTCAAAATGGGCGCCACATGCAGACCGGCGATTCAAGGGCAACAAAACTTATACACTTCAGATAGGTACATAAGAGGAATCTTTTTAAACAAAAATCTCAAAACTGATCGGACAGTTTTTGAGAACACAGCTAAAAACTGAATTTTGGGCCTTTTGAGCCTAAATATTGGGCCTATCGATCGTCAAGGCACTCCATCTTAATACACATTGTCAAGGACCCAAATTAGCATGTTTTGAAACAAAAATCTCGAAACTTTTTCTATTATGTCGAGCCGGGCACATGATTCACCTTATTTCACACCCAAAATGTTGTGCATACAGTCATATAATTAATAATTCACTCGAGGTAACCTTTCACTAAAGACCACACAGTATTGCTTGTGTATAACAGTTGATCTCGTATTTCATATGTACAAAACTTTCCGTTTCCCAATCGAAACAGCATGGTTTACCAACCGGCGCCTTCTCTATACGTATCGTTTACCCACCGAAACATCAATGGTTCAGAAAATCAGCAAACATTTATTAATGAGACGATGTAAAATGTTTATTTTTGTTGGGGATCATGTAATATACCTTTCTCTTGACTCGTTTTACTTTTTGTGTGCATCAGACACATATTTAATTATCAGTAGTCATTTGTTCAAAACGGAGTGATTTTCATCGCATTTCATGTCACAAAAATGATATTACATCAAGTATAGCAGGTTTGGTCGACACTGGAGGCTTTATACAACATCAGCGCATGTTTGTCTCTCTTCTGATTAACGATTACACCTATTTTTTTATACTTTATTGAGGAAAACAACACATACCCCCTTGCAGCTTGGCGTTTCCCAATCGAACATATCGTTTCCCAACCGAAAAATATCGTTTCCCAATATCCTCTGCCGAAACGGATTCCGGACAGTGTACTTACGCCTTAAGCCCAGTCACGTCCATAACTCGACGCACTCGTAACACACACTTGGGTAAGATCAACTTAGGACTTGTCTTTAGAAATGCGGGAAATGTTGCTCTGTTGCACCTATGACGTTAGGAAAGTTGCAATATCATGAAATATTTCTTTGAATCGCTTTTGACTGAAGCGTGAAGTGGAAAGAATATATAACTTTTATTGCTCTGGCATATTGCAACAGCTACACTGTTTACATAGCGAGAGGCAGACATCACACTGAGACCATGCACATCAATATCATTGTCACCATTGAGCTGTGGAGAGCTGTGATCGATAACTGTTGTAACTCGCATTGGTACGGACGATGCAATACAACGAGCAGTTGGCTTCTCCATTTTTGAACATATTACATAGTTTGAAAATACTAATTTCAACTTCAACACAAAACTTCGAATGATTTTTGTCCATAACTTTATTTTGGTTCAATTATGATCCTTTTCCATTTGACATAGAACCATATTATTTCCACCAACTTTTATCTTCAGAACTGAAAGAAGAAAAAGGTAATAGTCTGCTCTGGTAAATTTAACCTCAAACGTGGATTTTGCTAGTCTGGGCACAATTTGGAAAGTTAATGGATGTTTGAATTGTACAGTCCTTAAAATGATATTTGATCAAAATACACTTGTAGTCTCTCCTATCATAAAGATTGCGATCTCAGCCAAGACAGTGTCGAGTTAGACTGAGAAAATCTCAAGGTTGTCGTCAATATTAACGTAAGGATAAGAGTGCTTTGAGTTAGAGGCCCCAGGTCATGTCGTTGTCAACGCTGTAAGGCTAATTTCTTGAAAGCTGATGCCGACATAGGGTGAGTAAAATCATTTTTCTGTCAAATATTGTATCATTTTTTAACATATTACATAGTTTGAAAATACTAATTTCAACTTCAACACAAAACTTCGAATGATTTTTGTCCATAGTTTTATTTTGGTTCAATTATGATCCTTTTCCATTTGACATAGAACCATATTATTTCCACCAACTTTTATCTTCAGAACTGAAAGAAGAAAAAGGTAATAGTCTGCTCTGGTAAATTTAACCTCAAACGTGGATTTTGCTAGTCTGGGCACAATTTGGAAAGTTAATGGATGTTTAAATTGTACAGTCCTTAAGATGATATTTGATCAAAATACGCTTGTAGTCTCTCCTATCATAAAAACCTCACAATTTGTACTTTTCTCATGGGCTCAAACAAACATCATGACATCCCTAAATTTGCTCGATCTCACGTGATCCCATTTGCGACTGACATTTAACATTGTAGTAAATTGCAATTTTCTTCAGTTTGAAGAATCTGATATAAGTCTAAAAAATATAGTTTCATGTCGAGAAAAGATATACAATTTCAAATTGAACTGACGATCCAAAGTGATGCTATGGCCAAATCAATTCAAAATCGTGTGTTGAACTTAACTTTAAGACATTTCCAACCTGTAGTTTTTTTACCTTTTTAATAATCACCCTGGAGTTACTTGCGCGAAAGTCCTGTTCTCGGAAAACGCCGCCGATTTTCATGTCGTTGCAATACAATTATGTGAAACATTTGAAAGCAGAGCTCGTTGCAAATTCAGCTAACATGGCGTTACACACCTCCGAAGCTCCCTTAAGTTAAGATGAAAATTCGGCCCAATATCGTACACTGCTCCTTAATACTACTCGTCCACTGAAAACATACCATTTGATCCGCACCTCTTTATCCTTATTGAATATAGAGGAAGGCGCAGGATATGATACTTGGGCCGAAAAAAATCTATGACTTAAGATTGCGATCTCAGCCAAGACAGTGTCGAGTTAGACTGAGAAAATCTGAAGGTTGTCGTCAATAATAACGTAAGGATAAGAGTGCTTTGAGTTAGAGACCCCAGGTCATGTCGTTGTCAACGCTGTAAGGCTAATTTCTTGAAAGCTGATGCCGACATAGGGTGAGTAAAATCATTTTCCTGTCAAATATTGCCTATGTATTGAAAATATTGTGATCAATGTTTGGACACTACATACTTGTGGGCCACATCCGGGGGGCACGGCCTATCTCTGAACAAATGAGACGACATATGGATAACTAGACAACACAAGCCTGTACATTGGTGTCTCGAACACTGCATCGAATCCTCATTCTAAGGTAGTAATATGGTCGGTATTTGACAGAAAAAAATATTTTACTGACCATATGTCGGCATCAGCTTCCAAAAAATTAGCCTTACAGCGTGGACAACAATATGACCTGACGCCTAAACAAAATTATTAGGTCGGTCAACGCTCTATGCCATTTGGCAGGGTGACCACCACCCTCTCACAAGATTCAGCTCACATTCACGTGAGTGGCACTTTTGGGAGTTTGAATTATGTATACTCTGATTTCCTTCTAACTCGTTTCTACTGTATTCGTTGATATTTTTGCAATGCTAAATGGTTTCTTATTATAACTCGGCACACTTTATCTCGGAGTTAAACTGCAAATTTCTACCGAATTTCAGACTTCTATCCCGAGTTTTGAAAAAAAATGGCATCAATGTTAAATTTATCTCTGTCAATGTTAGATTCAGCGATGTCATTGTATTTTTGAGTTCGCACACGGTTTGGTAGCGGTGCAATCGTTAGAAATCAACACGTTTGTGTAGAATACACATCAGTATTTCTTTTGGTCCAAAATTACAAAAATACATCGAATCCTGATGGGTGTAAACAAGACCAAATCCTCCTCTCGAGATCCCGTTTTGGGCTGAAATTTAACATACTTGGCAACTTCTTCAATTCTTGCGATTGAAGTCTGGAATTAGGTCGACAAGTGCCGTTTGACTCCCAGGTGTATTTATAGGACGATACCATTTAGCATCGCAAAAATATCTGGTGTAAAGAAATAAGAACAAGAGGCCTCTCAGCCTTGAGTGCTCTGCTGCCAAAGTTCAAATATAGTAATGTTAAAAGTAAAAAAAAAAAAAACCCGTCGAAAAAAATGGCCGCCACACAGAGACCGGTGAACCACGGGCAACAAAACTTATTCACGTCACAAAGGTATACGAGGGGAATCTTTCGAAATAGAAGTAGCGCAACTGATCACACAGTTTTGAGAAAATGATAAGAACTGGATAAAAAAATTGGATAAAAAATTGGGTAAAAACTGAGAGGTAACAAAAAGGTGCCGACGATGGACTGTGACGCCGGACAACACGGCATTGCTAAAGCTTGGCTGTTATTCGACAGAGCGGACAATATAGTACCTGGGTTAACCCATAATTTTGTCCCAGTACCGTTACCTACATCCAACATCCCAGTATTGTCCCAGTACCGTTACCTACTATGTCAGTATATCTTAGTTCTTCAACCATAACCTCGTAAATCATATTATATGAATTTGAATTTGTATATGCATAACAATTTGAAACGTTCTTATCATAACTTACTAACCTACATCATTTTTACACCCAGTGATATCTGATTTCATCAAATGAAATTCAAAAGTAATGCTCAGACCGAAAGTCCGCCTAGTTTGGTTAAAATATACGAATGATGTCTACAATAATGACCATAAATCAATGTTGGTCAACGGTAGCACACGTAAAAACATACAAAGGAAAATTACACCTTCATTATTATACAACTCTAGTTGTGATACCAGAAGTAGGTCACAATGTGTCGAACAATAACATGCGATGGGCTGTGTAGTCGGGTATGTATTGTAATGATTGAATAACTGTATGAATGCATGTGTTAAGGATCACGATAATGACAGTTTACGATAATAGCTGTTTTACGATGAATTGATATGATAACAGTATTCGGATGCAGGATATTTTATGTGCTGCGTCGGTGATAAACTGGCAAAACTTTCATGCGTTGTGTTGCATCATTTTAACGATAATTTCGATTTAGTTCTGTGAACTGAACATAGTATTATAACTTGTGGAAAAAACAAAAGTGCGATATCTAGTTTGGGAATATTGGATATGCACTAGATGAATGAATGCATTAATTTGAGTCCTTCGCTATTTCACCGAGGAGCCATATTTACAGAAAGTGTATGAATGTTAATGTCACTTGATCAGGTCAAAAGGTAATACAAATCACTTGTTTTCATAATGAAGTGTTATGTACCGGTCGCGGGGATTCTAATGTGTCCTTCACATTGTCCTCTAGCAGGGTAGTCCGGTACCGGGATGGTAATTCAGTAACTCACTGACCGATGAATATATTGTAATTAGTGAACTCATGGTATGATCAATTGTTTAAATGCACTGGTCACACAGTGCTCCTGTGATTTGTTTAGGGTGTCTGACTTGTTTGAATGGGTTGTTGGGCAGTAATTGGTGTATACTGATTCCATCAAGTGTACATATTACACATTGTCTGCCGGTGATGACGCCCGCATGGATTATGGTGTAAACAATTGACCGGGTTTTGTTTCCATCCCAATAAATATTGTATAATCATGATAATAGGTTTGTTCTTGTGATTATCAAAGAACTGTCTGTATTTGCAGTGATAAGTTTATTATAAAAGTGCCCAATATTGGAGCATTTTGCCTAATATTCCACATTGGAGTTTCTTTGGTGAATGGATGTGTGTGTGGGGGGGGGGGGGGGGGGGTGGGAGGTGGGACTACCACAATAACCCCGATGGGATAGGGTGCCCCTATAACAATAACCCCGACCACAACCCACTCTGAATCCGCTACTGAGATATACGTTGAAATTAAATATGTTTGCACAAGAGTGCACCTCTGATCTTCCGTGTTATCTCTAGTCTGTTCACACATAGGTTCATTCATTCTGAAAGATGACACCACTTTAGAAATGACTGTATTTATTCCTTCTGTAATAAATTCATTTTGTCTATAGAATAAAGAAATAAGCATGACCAAACCTTCACAACCAAACTGGTGTATATATTCTTTATATGTACAAATTTACTAAATGCAACCAGTCCGGTTGCTGTCTCCCAGACATGGAAACCAGACAGGTTTGGGCCTCAAATATTCAGCCTTGATGAATTGATTGAAGACATTCTGGTACCATACAGAAGGTCAATTGTAATTGGAGCACAGTGTTCCAGAGTAATATCGGATTTATGTTTCATGTGACCAACATCAAAGAACTCACGACATTCGAATCCCAGCAGAACTATGTAAATATCAAATATCTGCAACTTGTCAAGTTTTGCAGAATCAGTTATTGTAACGAGACTGACTTGAATATCACTCAAGTCTGGGAAACAGCCGAGTGTTACATGTTGTGTTTGACTTTCTTGACTCCAGGCATTCCTCATGGGGCAATATTGCAATCTGATCAACTGTCAAGAAATGAATCTACAGGGCAGGTTTGCCATCATATTATTTGACAATAATTATAGTACAATACATTGCGTTTAGTGAATCCAACTGCCATATCAATGTTGAACTGATGGGCTTTGTTTGTATTCATAAAGTTGTTAATTTGAAGCTTTGTATTTAATTCCACTTTGCTATGCTATATTGGAGAGAGATCGAGCTATACGTTTCCGTGATTTCTAGACAGGTCGGACTTTTATCTCGCTAGCAGATTTCGACATCTCATACACACTGTCTCTATGTACTCATACACACTCGCTCACGCCAGGGGTTTGCTTGGGATTCAAGGCTGTAAATTATGCAGTAGAAAAACTCTGAATATGGCTGTGTGAAGGGGTAGATACATTGGTGTCAAATTTGACAAACTCCTAGCTGTGTTGATACAAAACAGGTATTGATTGCCACCCGGGACTGTTACTAAAACCTCTCCTAGCTCAATAGGATCTTGGAGCTGCTCAAGTTCCAACAGGAAGCTTTTAGTGTATTTGTTCAGCAAACAACCGCTACCGGTTCAACGTGATCTACCGCTTCGAGTTACATTCGTGGAGAATAGTTCGCCGCAATGACTTTCGGCATGATCGGTTATATCATTGTATAGTTATGCTATTTCGATAAATGTGATACGGTCAATGTATTCGACAATATGATGAAATAGGTGAGCACTAAAAATATTGGGTGAGTGTTAAATCAATCATGGCTATCTGATACGACGACAAAGTTGTGATCAGATGTTCACGTTGTGCATAGGATTGAAACAGGGATCAGGGATAATCTCGTGATGGTTTGTTTGCTGCAATCAATGGCATTCCCTCCAACATAGATACTTAGTTTCTACCGTACGATCAGGTTCATAGCCAGCGTTATCACTTTTCCTCACAAGGATTTTTTTCCATAAATTCCGTGGTAAGACCGTGGTAATGAATCCGTTGATGATTTTTACTCACATACTGTCTGCCCCTGGTGACGCCAGTGTGTCTTTGGATAAACTATTTGGTAGGGCTGTGTATTGGTGGTAATAGATCGATACTTACAATTCTATTGCAAGATGTTGTATTTTACGTTTGCTATTGGCTTAATCAAAATCTAGATGTATTGGTGGCAATAGATACACTAGTTACAAAAGCAATACTCTTAATATGATGTATTTATAACTGTGTTAGCAATAATGCACTACAGCATATACTTATTCAAGGACATCATATGTCGTTACAATAGTCATGATAATTGGTTCCAGAAATATATGCGATTATTTGTAAACCAGGTTGAAGTGATAGGTTGCTAAAGTCTGCACTGAGGTGAATTGTCCTTGTCCTTGACTTTTGAATATTGATTTTGGCGCTAGTTCTAATGAACGAATGTAGTATGTGCTTTGCCACCCCATTTATAGTCCCATTGGGCACATAGTCACAGGTGACCTGGACATTGTTTGAACTGCTTATTTGGGACAATTGTTACACAAATGTCCACAATGGCTTGAGACCCAACCATTCAACTGGAAATTCAACTTCAAATTGATAACGGATTCCTTTGAAGACTTTGTAGGGTTATGGGTTAACATGATATGGTTGAGGCCCCAAACCCACCCAAAATGGGTTAAGGTTGTGCGGAAATGTCTCCGAAATATAATACAGTAACTTGAAGGATCCATGAATAACAACCAATAATCAGTGCTGGGAGATCATGAAATTCATAGATCTTTGGATAGAATGCATGAGCATGATACCAACAAGTCATCAAACAACAAGTATTTATTATTACCAAAGCTTATATGGTGAATTGGATATTTTCTGGTACACATGGCAATCCAATAAATAGACCTATACTACGCTCTAGATCGGGAGTGTTTGACAACCATGAATATGTCATGTTGTCTTATATTCCCTCTTCAGTCAGTAGGAATTGGAACTTACCAGGTTTTATTGGATACCAAAGTTACATGAATCCATACAACAGCGTTACATTACAAGTTCTGCCGTGTGTTCCATGAAATATCTTTAATCACTTTAATCATGAAGGATATCATTCGACACTCTTTTTTGTACAAAAATGGTGAGTGACGTAAATTGTGGCTATTCGTTTAATTCAATATATTTTGTTAACGAACACACACAGTGCTACCAAATATAATGAACATGATATTGTTAGCATGCTGGAATTTCTCATTGACAATATACGTATCTGTTGAGTTTGGTTTTGTTATTTTTGGACAAACGTTTGGCATTTATGGGCACCAATTGTGCACCGATATAGGCCGACTTTTCCAGTGTTCATACGAAGCTGAGTTCATGCAAAATCTCCTACGAATTCTGATTTAGATGTGCCAATATTCAGTCTCTATGTTGAAGCCATCTAGGCGTTTACTCCATCCAGCTCCCATTAATATCACAGAGCAGATTGGCGATTCAACCATCGATATACTAGTAACTCATATCACAGAGGAACATAAATTCGAAAAAAAACAATGTTAAAAGGTGACGTCTTCTTTTTTTTACGAGGACAGCCGCCATTCGAAGAAAAAAATAGAAAAATACCTTCCTGTTGGATCATTTTAGATATTTTCCCCGAAAGGCATGTCTAGGTGAAAAGTAGGACGTCCTAATACGGACCATAGTCTCTGACTTGTAAGTAATATATTGCAAAAAATGAGGTACATACGTTCGCTATAACGCTGAAATATACTACAATACTATAAGTTATCATGGCCTCCAGACCCCAATACGGCGTGCTATCTGCCTGAAGTCACCATAAACCACGAGGTCGCAGACCGAGTGGGATATGCTGACTGAAGGCAGATATCATGCCCTATTGAGGTCTGAAGCCATGGTAACGATTTTATCATTGGATTATATGGAACTCTCCAAAACGTCATTCCGTATTACCCGCCTGAAGCCCACGATACAGAAAATATCGTGGGTTTGTTTCACAGCTCTACAAATACGGCGTAGTATTGTCGGGGAATTGACCAATCAGGATTGCGCATTTTCAGCAATCCGATGATAAAAAGGAATGTTCATCACTCAAATCGTCAGTACTTTCTATTCGTGAAAAGCCACACTGAGGAAATGGTCCCACCATCGGTGTAAATCGTAGTGCTTGGTCCTTGCGAAGCTCTAACAAAATGTTGATAATATTTTCTCAGAAAAATGGATACAATTGCCGTCTGCCTGTAGCTGCTGACAGCGGGGGAAAGGTGGTTATATCACAAGTGGGGACGTCTACATGAAAACGATGCTTGGCGTTTGATCTCACATTTTATTGCAGTCGGCAAGGTCACTGTGTCCGGTCCAGCAGCGTGATGAGCCTTTTGAAATTTTACCCGATATTGAAATACCCTCCGAATTGTAGATGATAACTTCAGTTCGTCAAAATCCCATGCCTGTCATATGTTTTTTCTGTTGAAGAGTGATGACAGATGTTGGATAGAGATGGCAAATGTTGAATAGTGATGACAAATGTTCAATATTAATGCCAAATGTTGAATAGTGATGACTGTCTATGGTGACTTTGACTATGGAAAACATTGATTATGGAAGCACATGTTATCATTATGGGAATGCGCTTGAACTGCGCTGAAATTTGTCAATTAACACAATAATTTAACTGTAAGTATTATGGTATTCGTATATAATGCTACAGGTTATAGCCCTCATGGTGCACATCATTTTCTGATCAGGGAATGTAGAGCCCAAGCAGGCCCGATACCAACGAATAAGTAACTCTATTTCATTGAACAGGGGTAAATACGAATTATTCATATTTCCAAATAGATGATGTATTTATACATATAAATGCAATATTCAACTGTGAGAAATAATGTGGTTATTACATGTATGTTACCTTAATCTACTGGAATGTTACTGACCACATTGTATTACAGAGTCGTGTATTGTCACATTCGACATTTCATTCATTATTCATCTGTGTGGAGACCAGTAATATCAAAATCAGTCCCCCCCCCCTCTCTCTCTCTCTCTCTCGCTCTCTGTAGCCTCGCGGATATGTAAATGATCCCCCCTAATGGCGTTGACCTTGAGGGTTTGGCGGAGAAGCAAACTTGTCACGATCTTGGATAATTTTGAGCCTCTCCATATCTTTTCGTCCACAGTTCGTCGGAATGTTGATAGCATATTCATTCAGCGATTGTCCTGAGGGTATCGCCTAATGTAATATGGAATAATTTCACACACGTGTTGCAGCTTATTCCGCGTAAAAGTATCGTTTGACGACTTCATTTGTCTTCATTTCAATATGTATTGCACTGACAATTATGTATTGCCCTGACAAATTGAGACACAATGAGAAGCCTTCCTAAGGAACTCAACCTATAAAAACTCCAATAAGGAACATATAACCTTATTGTCGCCTCCATCAGGCCCATGGATTAAAACGGCCCATGGACGGATGCGTTGGTCCGGTCCTGCAACATAACCGCAACATTTGACTGTGAAACGTTCTCAAATTTTCTTTATGTCTGACAACTGCAATATTGCGAGTACTGCCAGAGATTTGACCGATCAGACAGCGCGGCTCCCCTGGAATTCCCTCACTCAGTCGGGATGGCTTGTTGATATCATCATGGCTTGGGCACTGTTCCGAAAGATGTTATTTCTTGAATGAGAACGTATTGCCGACCATTCAAATTGTGATAACGGTCGGAGAAAAAAAGTTCGCCAAAAAATATTTGTGCACGTACTGGATCCCTTCTTATCCACGGATGTACCCAGTATACTTGCGATCATGAAGTTTCGAACATGATGGAATGGGCATTTATTTTGCAGCAATTTAACAAAAACTATAAAATATAAGGCATTATTATTTATATGAATCTCTTCATATCTACACAATCTTTATGGTATTATATAGGTATATGACAGTCAGTTGAAAACAGGCAAAAGGGACGGGTGGTCAAAACACCGCTGTTTCTGTATCGATTTTCTACTCGGTACTGGAGACAGGGTGCACAATGCTTTGCGGAAATATGTTTCCTAGCGATTTTTCCCGTTCGATGAAGTTTGACGAAATGTTTCACCCAAGACTTGTTTTACAAGTCGAATGCTATATGCATATATGTGAATAATGGAGCCTAAGCGTACAAAGCTAAGTTTATGTAGCATGTTAAATTTATATTAACGAGCTATCATGCATAGGGGTTCCGAATTGATATGAGTCTAGTAAAGGAGATTGTTCCATTTTGAGTCTGGAAAGTCTCTGATCTTGTTATGCACAGAATAGTGAAAACTCTGTAACTATAATTACAGTATGTCATAACTACAGGAATACAGACGCAAATAAACTTCCCATTCCGCACATTGGAATCGAACTATGCACTGCTAAGAGGCGACACATGTCTTTTACTACATTTCGTGACGCTTACTTCTGAAAATTATCATATAAAAATTATAGGTTTAGGATAGGTTACCAGAGTGTATAGTGATGAGCCACAACTTTCCATACATTGAATGCATTTGATTATTGTTCACCAGTAAGACACGGTCACATCAGTTCTTGTTCGTGTGAATCACTCCTTACACATGGGTACTATATTCTCATACACTCTTAACACAATTTCAGTCGTTTCTTGGATGAACTGACTTGCGTCCTCTTCTCCCCATTCACGTCAAGTAAGCGAAAATAAAGAGACAATATTCAAGTTTGCATCTCTATGAAGCATGTAACGTTATTGGAATCGGTGCTTCAACTGGGAGCATTGCATTTCGACTGACAATGTGCGGTGTTTTCTTTCACTCCAGCTTTAACAGACTTGTTTATTGAAACTACATACACGCGTGAATATCAATATGTTGTGATGAACAGTAATAAAGATCTACTAACGTCGTGATCTACAGTGATCGTTTGCTAGTATAGCAAAAAAAATATGTATCAACCTGTAAAGTTATTGACTACCGTCCGCTCTTCGGGATCCTCGAGGATAGTCCTCTCTCATCCGAGTCCTTGCGGACGCGCATCCGCTATTCCGGATCCTCGCGGCAGGGCCGCTCACCGGAGGTCGCGGCGGACACGGTAACTACTTCATCATTAACGGTAACCAGGTAACAGCCCACCCGACACTCCCAGGCCTACGGACACCGTTCAGAAACTAGTTCATCCCTACGGTGTTAACTGGCGGGGCCTGGCGAGCCGCGGTCTGCCTCGGGGACGGAACCCCGTACAGTCCGACATGCTGGCCAGAGCCTCTGTCACATGTCCCGGGAAGGGAGAGAGCTGGCGATCCACAGGGCCGAAGGCCCCCGAGTCAGCAACTCGTCTCTCCCAGCCCGGGCCTCCCCACGGAAATCGTCCCCAGGGCTCTAGGAGCCCACTACTCGCAAACAGGGAACACAAAGCTCATGGCCGAGCCTCGTGTGCGTCCTGTCTCTCGATCTTGGACAATCTCCTCGAACGAGTCGCTTCCAGTGTATATATAATACACCAGAAACTGTAGGGCGCACGCGAGGTTAAATCGATCCATTGTTATAGTTTACTGGAACGTAAATTACAATACGTCGCCGTGGCAACGCACGCTCGAACGGAGCATGTCAAAACAAGGCCAAGAACGAAAAGGCCACATAAATGGCATTTATGTTTACAATCACCTGCCGCGTGCTTAGGGCAAAATCGCCACATTACCCCCTTCTTACAATGTTGGTCCCCAACATGTTCCGCCTGCGCCCAAAACTGCAAAACACGACGAAGGCATCGCATGGCGGACCGAAGGAAGCAAGGTGAACGGTACCCAGAAGTCACGGCGCAACACACTAGGACTTTAAGAGTCCCTTTTGGAAGAATGGGGAACTACCCCCGGACTTACGGAGTAAACTATAACGCGCTTTGCAATTTTGAATAAATCCTCATAAACAAGCTAAAATTTTGACCGAGGTGGTCCAAAACCGTGTGATGACCTTGAAAGGTCATCCATTATAAAAGGACGGTGTGTCGAGTCTTTGGAATATCTTTAAGGTTAGACTTTAAATTTAGAAATTTTGTAAAACGACACATCGGGGTCATCGACGCCCTGGAGTAGGCGAGTCCGAGCGGCCTCGGCTTCGTCAAGACGACGCCGTAGCTGCTCATTCTCAGCCTCCAGGTGCTCCATCCGTGCTGCTACCTCTGGGGCGGGGGCGGACGCCCCGGACTGCTCGGCAAGAGCGGCGGTCCGACCCTGGTCGAACGCGCGCCGCTCAATGACGGCCGACAAAGTCCGGTAGCTCTCTAGGCTCCGCCGGGTGCCTTCCATGAGGCCCTGGTCGTATGCGAGATCGCATGCGACACGGGAGGCCTCGGCGCGGCACCGGCTGAACCGATCCAGAGAGCTGTCCATCTCCGCCACAAGGTACTCCGCCGCTCGGGTGAGTCGACCACGCTGGGGGTGATCCCAGGGGTGCTCCTCCCGAGCGCCGACCTCGAGAGAGGTACCGCACGTCCGCTACTGCTCGCCACCGAGGGAGTCACGCGTGGGGTCCTTGGCGGGACCACCGACGCGGTACTCGAGGAGGCGGAGGTGTCTGCCACCACCCGTCCCTCAGACGGACCCGCGGGTACCGTCACCTCGAGCAAGCCCGGGTAGTCCTCCTGAGTCAGCGCACCCGGAGACTGCAGGGGCGTCGTCCCGGCCGGAGCCTTTCCGGCGGACGAGCTCTTCCCCTGAGTCTTCGGCTGGGGGCGCGGCTTAGGAGTAGCCACTCGTGTCTTGGCCGCGATCTGCGGCATCTCCGACACGATCATGGTCACCCGGTGCCGTTCTTCACCGGCCTGGATCACCGGCGGTTCACGGACAGCCTCTGCTGCTGTCCGGGCGGCTTCCGCCGCCTGGAACTCCGCCGGGGTCTGGCCCATTGTCGCCGTCAGGCGAGCGGTGTAGCTCGAGCCCGCGGACACAACGCCAGACTCCTTCCAGGCATCGTCCATGATGCGCTGTGCAAAGCGCCATGGACCCCAGTGAAAGAATCGGTGATTCGCCGTCCCTGACGTAGTCAAGAACGACGCCACCCTCGGTGGTATGTATCCATAATTGAATACAGGCCCCACTTCATTTCCAACGATATGAAGTCCCTCACCGCGGTGTGCACCCGAGCGGTGATCATTCAGGGCCTCTAAACTGGCGAAATATCGTTGCTGAGGGGTGCCGGAGTAGCACCTCTTGCAAACGAACATTTGCATCCAGGGGTAGTGGTACCCCGCAATATGTCGACTCAAGTGGTTGTAGGTAGGATACCTACGATCCCGATTGAGCGCACGGTGCGGGTCCTCATACCCGTCCAGGGATTCCGGACAGAGTTGGCATATTACACCCTCCCCTGTCTCGGGCGGCAACCCGACACGCTCCTCGTCCGTGAGTGGACGAGGCCGTGTGAAAGGCGTGTCGGCCGCCGCTGTGCGGCGTCCCTGCGGATCCCTGCCATAGCGCGGGAGGAACATGTGTCCCTGACGGACTCCAGGGAGTTCGGGGCCCATTTCGGCCCGCAGCCTCTGGATAGAGGGCTGCTCCGAGGACGACCGTTTCTTCTTTTTGGCCGCCCCCGAACGCTTCTCCGACCTGGTCTGTCGGGGCACACTCTTCCCGCGTGGGGGCGCGGCCCTCTGTTGCTGCGCAACGAAGGCCCGCGCTCCCGCTTCCAGTGCGGCGTCAGACAGGTGGACCCCGTCTTGCTCCGCGCGCTTCCGGAGGAGTTCTAAACGAAGATCTCCCTCCTTCGGCACGGGACGCCCTCTGTCCACTGGACTCGACCCCACCTCCGCAGCTCCGGTAGGTTTCTTGGTACCGGAGGAAGAAGAAGAGGAGGTTCCTTTCGGTGCCTGGATAGGCACCCGCTTACAGGAACCTCCCGCGTCTGGGCCGGATCCCGCGGAGGCGCCGCCCGCACCAGATCCCGAGGGATTAGGCGTCTTGGCGACTCCGGGTTTGGCGGAGGACCCTTTCTGGCCGCCCGGCTTAGGCGCCAGTGGCTGAGGTCCTCCGGACTTCGATCCTGCTTGAGGCGAGGGGCCGCCGGACTTCTTTTTCCGGTGCGGCCGCTTCTTCTTCTTCTTCGGAGACGAGGAGGTCGGGTCCGGGTCGGATCCGGCCTCAGATTGCCCGCGGTCAGCGGCTTCCAGCTCTTGCTGGGCTCTCCACTGCTTCTGGGCAATCTCCCGGGCTCGACGGCGAGTACGCCTAGAGACGGGCGATGTAAACCCGTCATCTCGGTTCTCGGTCTCCTTCGAGCCAGACTCCTGTCCCTGAGGCGGCGCTTGGGATGCGGCTTCCTCAGCCGCGTCAACCTGCTCCGCCCAAGTCCCAGGGGCCTTCTGGTCGTGCGGACCAGACTCCGCAGGTGCGGACACCGAGGAGTTCTCGGCAGAACCGGTGTCCGGACGGCTACGGCCATCCGGACGGGTTTCCGCACGAGTACTCTCATCCGGACCCAAAGACGCAAGCATCTTCGGGTGCGGATGCAACTCAATGTCTACATCCACGGGTCCCGCACCACCGCAGTCCATCATCTCTTCCATACGAGGAAAAGGCGACGGATTCAAGAGCTGCTTGGCGCCTAGCGTGGCCGAGTCACTCTCTGCGGGGCGGTCCTCCGCGACCTCGCTCTCGGACTCGGTTCCTGTGTAAGAACCGGAGCCGGAGCTGGATTCCTCAGAACCCACATAGGCTCCCCGAGGGATGTCCTCGCGGTCATCCTCCTCGGGCCTAGACTGGGGTCTCGAGTACGAATTACCGCGCTCAAGAGACCCCTCTTCCCTCCCTTCATCACCTCCCCAGCCGTCACTTGACTCTGACATCAAGCGCTCTAATCGCTCTAAACACTGGGAGTCAGATCCGCAGATCCGTCTCCACCAGTGCCGAGCGCTTGAATGACGAGAAGGTGTCGAGTTACATCGATTATAGGCATCAAGTGTTGGCAGTTATACTGCACACGCATCGTATGACGCGTTCCCGTGGAAACGTCTATTCACTGCATCTACCCGATCGACAGACAAAAGGACGTTTTACATTCCCGC